>CM029016.1:172976442-173436244 GCA_016801055.1 Panax notoginseng
GCAGCGGAAAATAATAATTCATAGAGAAGTTACGTAGAGGATGAAATCTACGATTATCTATGAATTTAAAAGCCCATCATCAACATTTTATCCCTGTAACATCAATCAATAAATATCTTGAATCAAATAGTCATCTTTGTACTACAGGCCAAAGATATCCATCAGTTGGTCATGTTCACCTCAACACCTGTTCATCTTTGCACTACGGGCCAAAGATATTCATCAGAAATTATTCATCTTTGCACTACAGGCCAAAGATATTCAGTTATATCATCATTTAAGACTGAGGATGATGAAAAATATTTTAAAGAAAACGAATCCAGTGAAGCAAAATAACAAATATTAAGGATTCGTATTTCAATTTATCCATGTCCAAAAATACCTTATCATAGTGAAGTAAAATTCAAGAATGATCAAAACATGGATACAATCAAAGCTAGTATCCAGAACAGATATTTTGGACGAAAAGAAGAAAATTTTATTTTTCGGTGAATAGTAACTCGTGAATAGTAACTCGTGAATAGTAACTCATGAATAGTAACCCCGACATGAAAAGTTCTAAATTTGATAAAAATTCAGATCAATACTTCGGCATAATGATATTGAAGAAAATAATATCATTTAAGAAGAAATAACATCCCTTACCTCGGAAAGACGGTACTTCTGACTGGAATACTAGATATAGTGCTGAAGGAAACTTGCACCGTAAAGCAACACTCAAAGTATCAAATACTCACAAGAATACGCTCGTTATAGAGAGAGAAATAGAGAGAAACTTGTGTTTCTGGTGTGATTTCAATTCTAACCTAAGCACCCTATTTATAGGAAAATGCTTAGAACACCAAAGCAGAAAATTTAATATAATAATAATATATTTATCAAATTTTCCTTAGCCCACCTCTAGACATCTGATCTCAGCCCATTTATATCACATGTTAGCCCACTTAAATGCCAAAAAACGTTTTTCTTCAAAATAATAAATAAAACTTCCAAAAATCAATTATTTCGGAACTTCAGAACTTCAATAATTCATAATAAATAGCTCTTTTATCAGAAAATTCGAATCTTGCAAGTTTTTATAGGAAATTCAATTCTCTACAACTTTGCAGAAGAAAGTTTTTCCAAATTCCAAACAGAAATTGACCGAAATTCACAAACGGGCGATTTTATAGTCAATAATAAATTTTCGGTCAAGAATTATGTCCACCAACACACAAATATGTGTTAATCATTTAATGCCACAAAAATACTCTTCCTTCTCATATACTCATATATCCCACATTCATTGTAAAAATACCACCATCAATATATTATTAAAATAATATATTTAAATGAATTATTTTATCAGAAAAAGATAACATATTAATTTTCAACAATTGTCACATTAAATTTTTTCTCTATCTATATCCACATAAAATCACTATTTTCCTCGTCATATAAATCAATAATTAATTATACACAAATAATATTACAGAATCACAGTACTAGCAACCAGGCCGTTCCCAGGAAAGAGGGGGCTTTCCAATAAGGATCTCTTTTTACTGGCGCGCAATTAGATGACCAAACCTCTCCTTAGACAGAACTTTCTAGACATTGCCAATAATGTTATCTAATAATATTATTCAGATAATATGAATTATTGCTCCGATAATGAAAAATACTGCGTAGTGACAATTATTGAAACAACAGTAATATAAAATATCAACGCAGCAATTATTGAATCAATAAAATACAATATTGAACAGCAATTACTGTAACAATTATTGAGTAGTGCCTTCTTACGTAAGAATCAATAATTGGTGCAATACCGTGTGCTACGCGTATTACCGTGTTTTAACCACCGGGTATTCCAACAGTATTAATGGTAACAACTACGCCGTTATTTATAAACAACTTATTTTTGTCGTTTTCTTCATCCAATCGTTTTCTGTTATGGAGCCCACACAAGGCTGCGCCGTCGTACGAATATTCCCCGACAACAAGAATATTCCACGACCAAACAAATATTCCCCGACAACAATGAATATTTTATAACCACTTGCTTATTTAAAATATTTGCGCATTTTACCCATAACTAACCACATTAATCAAATCAACTCTTACTATTTCAGAATAATAAATAGAGGAAATTAAATTTTATTTATTAATAATTTGGGGTCTTACAACCTCCCATCCTTATGAAATTTCGTCCTCGAAATTGACATACCTACCTGGTGTTTCAAAAAGATGAGGATACCTCGCTTTCATTTCCGTTTCCAACTCCGAGGTCATTTCCTCAATAGCATGGTTTCTCTACAAAACTTTAACTTGTGGTATGACCTTCGTGCGTAGGACATGCTCCTTTTTATCCATGATCTTGACAGGTATCTCCTCGTACATTAAGTCTTCGGCTATCTCGTCCGGTTCTAACTCAATAACGTGGTTCGGGTCTTTCACATATTTACAAAGCACAGATATATGAAAAACATTATGAACACGAGACATACTTGGAGGTAACGCAAGTCTATAGGCCACATTTTCTACTCGGTCAAGAATCTGAAATGGGCCAATAAATCGTGGATTGAGCTTTCCTCTCTTCCCAAATCTTGTAACTCCTTTCCATGGAGCTACACGTAATAATACATGATCCCCAATGTCAAATTCCACGTCCTTTCGATGAAGATCCACATAACTCTTTTGTCGATCCTGTGCCGTTTGTATACGTTGTCGAATCATTTGGATCTTCTCTGTAGTCATTCGTACCAACTCTGGTCCCAACAACGTTGCTTCTCCCACCTCATCCCAACATACTGGAGAGTGACACTTTCGTCCATACAATGCTTCAAAGGGAGCCACACCTATACTTGCCTGATAACTGTTGTTGTAGGAGAATTCCACCAATGGTAGGTACTTATCCCAACTTCCTTTGAAATCTAGGACACAAAGTCTTAATAAATCTTCAAGAGTTTGAATAGTCCTCTCTGATTGCCCGTCCGTTTGAGGATGGTATGCCGAACTGAACCGTAAATCCGTGCCCATAGCTTTTTGCAAGCTAACCCAAAATCTTGAAGTGAATCTTGGGTCACGATCCGAAACTATGGATACTGGCATGCCATGTAACCTTACAATCTCATTCACGTACATACTAGCAAGACGTTCAAGGGAATAAGTCTCCCGTATCGGCAAGAAATGAGCAGACTTGGTTAATCTATCAACTATAACCCAAATAGCATTTATGCCTTGAGAAACCGTGGGAAGACCCGTAACAAAATCCATGGTAATGTGTTCCCACTTCCATTTCGGAATCTCAAGTGGTTGCAATGGACCCTTTGGTACTTGATGCTCCGCCTTTACACGTTGACAAGTTAAACACCTCGAGATAAACTTTGCAATCTCTCTCTTCATATTGTTTCACCAAAATGTATGTCGAAGATCACGATACATTTTAGTACTTCCAGGATGGATTGCAAATGGTGTATTGTGTGCCTCCATCATGATCTTGTACTTTAAATCAGAATCGTTAGGAACACAAAGTCTGGAGTGGACTTGAAGTATTCCTTCTTCATCGATTCTTGCTTCTGGAATAGCACCTTCTTGCACTTTCTTCTTCATACGCATCAGCTCCGGGTCTGTAGCTTGAGCAACTTTAATTTTATCGATTAAAGTTAGTTCTACGCGTATACTTGACATCATCGCACTCGTTCCTGCATATGATCTTCTACTCAACGCGTCAGCTACCACGTTTGCTTTTCCAGGATGGTATTGAATAGTGTGGTCGTAATCTTTCAACAGCTCGAGCCAACGTCGTTGCCGCATGTTGAGTTCTTTTTGAGTGAAGAAATATTTGAGGCTTTTATGGTCTGAATATATCTTCACCTTCTCCCCATATAGATAGTGCCTCCAGATCTTTAGTGCGAAAACGACTGCTGCCAACTCTAGATCATGAGTAGGATAATTCCTCTCATATTCTTTAAGTTGTCGCGAGGCATATGCTATGACTTTCCCACGTTGCATGAGAACACATCCTAACCCTTTGCCTGAAGCATCGTTGTAGATAACAAATCCATCCGAACCAGATGGTATTGTCAGAACAGGTGCCGAAATGAGTCTCCTCTTAAGCTCTTGGAAACTCTTATCGCATTCTTCGCTCCATACGAATTTGATATCCTTCCGAGTCAGCTGAGTTAACGGGGTAGCGATTCGAGAAAACCCTTCTACGAATCTCCGATAATAACCAGCTAAGCCTAGAAAGCTACGTACATCGGTCACCGTCTTCGGTTGCTCCCAGCTTTGTATTGCTTCAATCTTCGCCGGGTCCACAGATACTCCATGTTTTGACACCACGTGCCCTAGGAATGCTACTTCCTCAAGCCAGAACTCGCATTTCTTCAACTTAGCATATAACTTGTTTTCACGCAGCCTTTGGAGTACCAGCTTCAAATGGTGCTCATGATCTTCACGACTTTTAGAATATATGAGGATGTTATCAATAAAGACAACAACGAACTGATCCAAATAATCCTTGAATACTCGGTTCATCATATCCATGAAAGCCGCAGGAGCATTAGTCAATCCAAAAGACATGACTAAGAATTCATAATGCCCGTACCGAGTTCTAAAGGCAGTCTTCGGAATATCCTCAGTTTTAACCTTCAGCTGATGATATCCAGAACGAAGATCGATTTTTGAAAAGAATTGTGCTCCTTGTAACTGGTCAAGCAGGTCATCAATACGAGGTAGCGGATACCTATTCTTGATGGTGACATGGTTTAATTCCCGGTAATCGATACAAAGTCGCATACTCTCGTCTTTCTTCTTTACAAATAAAACAGGAGCACCCCAAGGAGATGTACTAGGACGAATGAAACCGATGTCCAACAACTCTTGTAGTTGGACTTTTAACTCTTGAAGTTCAATAGGAGCCATTCGATATGGGGTTTTAGAAATAGGCTTTGTACCAGGTTCAAGATCAATAAAGAATTCAACTTCACGTTCCGGGGGTAGACCGGAAAGTTCTTCAGGAAATACGTCAGGAAAGTTACTAACAACAGGAATATTATTCAAATTTGACGTGTCTTTATTCAAATCCATAACATGGGCTAAGAAAGCTTGACATCCGTTTTTCAATAAACGAATGGCTTTATGACTTGATATGACAGTGATTGATTTTAATGGCTTTGTTGCTTGAATTCGAGCAACAGGTTGATTAGGAATATGAAAACTAATCACCTTATGAAAACAATCAATTTTGGTATGATGAGTAGTTAACCAATCAATTCCTAAAATCACGTCAAATGCATATATCTTTAAAGAGATAAGGTCAACAGGTAAGGTGATGGTACCAACTTGGATCAAACAAGATTTATAAACAGTGGATGTGATGAAAGTTTCCCCTAACGAAGTCTCCACAGATAAATCAAAGTCTAATTTCTCCGGAGTCAAGTTTAAACGTTGAGCACAAGCAGGAGAAATAAATGAATGGGTAGCACCGGTATCTAGTAAGGTATAAACTTCACATGAATTTATGATTAGCTTACCCGTGATCACCTCGTTTGGGTTCCTCGCATGTTGACCAGTCATGACAAACGCTCTTCCAGGAACCGTTGACTTTGACTTTTCTGGGGCAGCCTTTTGAGTCACCGTCCCCGCTGAACTTGGTTTCGCTATCGTACAATCTCGAGCGATATGTCCTTTCTTTCCACAATTATAGCATACCTTGAACTGTTGTGGACAGTTTGGGCTGATATGTCCCTCTTTTCCACATTTATAGCATATGGCCGGTGGTCGTTCTCCTCCCTTGGAACCAGTTGCTGCTGGTGCTGACGTCTTCGTATTGTCATTGTTGAATCTCCTCTTTTTAAAATCTCCTCCCGACTCGCTTCTTCTATTTTCATAGCCACGATTACCACCAAAGTGGTTGCCGTTCTTGTCTGTATTTTTCTTTCTCCGCTGGTTATCATTGTTCTGATGAGTGTTGTCACCGATATGATCCTGGTTGTGGTCCCTCGGTTGACCGCACTCGTTATCTCGCTCTAATAATTGAGCCCTGTTGACAACATCTGAATAGAGAGAAAATTTATGAGAAATGAGATATTGACGTATGCTGGGTTTCAAACCTCTCAGAAACATCCGCGTCATACGTTCCTCATTCTCCACCAAATGAGGTGCAAACCTGGACAACTCCGCAAAATTCGCCTCGTACTGGGACACCGTCATGTTATTCTGCTCCAGTCTAATAAACTCTACCTCCTTCATATGACGAATACTTTCAGGAAAGTACTTATCATTGAATAGCTTCTGAAATATCTCCCAAGACATGCTGAGTGCAGCTGGATGGGTACGCTTCACAGATTCCCACCAGTAGTCTGCCTCGCCACGGAACATAAAGGTGGCAAATGGAACCTTCTGTTCCTCCGTGCATCCCAAGACATCAAATATCTTGGTAATTTGCTTGAACCATGTCTCCACCTTAATCGGATCCGGCTTTCCCTAGAATTCTGGTGGTCCCAACTCTTTGAACTGCTTGGCTGTGACCAGCTGTGCGTTGCCATTGTTTCTTCCTATATTTTGAATAGGAATCTCCTTCGTCTAGTTTTGCATGAATCGCAAAAAGCTTCTAAACATCTCATCGTTCACCGTCTGCTCAGTGGTGTTGTTCACAGGAGGAACATTGCCAGCCTGTTGCACGTTCTCCTCGTTGGTGAGTACAGGTGTCTCCACGGTTTCATTTACTCCACTGTTAACATTCTCAGTCGACATTCTCAAATACTGCCATAAAACAAGGGTTAATTTAACAAATTAACAAATCACATAATATCCATATATTATGACCAACCAACAAATAAGCTTAGGTAGGACACACTAGCGAAGGATTTACTCGTCTCTCCCCTCCTAGTTCTATTCCCCGATCTCCGCCAGATATCATATCCCTAAGCTCTGATACCAACTGTGACGCCCCCAAAACAGGTATACAACACCTATTCTGAGTCGTCAATAACATGGTACAGAAACAACTACAACTTTATTAATACAACATAAAAACTGTAAGTGTAAATATAAATATTGTCATCTAGACAATATCCACACTCAAATAAGTCCTCATTACAATTATTGGAACAATATTTTACAAAAAAAAAATGGTGAGGACTACTAAAACAACTTCCTAGAACCTTCATTCCATACCTCGACTAGTACCTGCTACATTCTCGCCTCTTGAGAAGAAAATGGAACAACAAGGAAAAGGGTGAGCTCAACTAGCCCAGTAAAGAATATTATGACTAAGATAATATACAACAAATTATCGTTAGTCTTCAACAGGGAAAAATTTAATAGAATACAATAGACAACAAGTTTTAATTCAATATTTGCAGCGGAAAATAATAATTCATAGAGAAGTTACGTAGAGGATGAAATCTACGATTATCTATGAATTTAAAAGCCCATCATCAACATTTTATCCCTGTAACATCAATCAATAAATATCTTGAATCAAATAGTCATCTTTGTACTACAGGCCAAAGATATCCATCAGTTGGTCATGTTCACCTCAACACCTGTTCATCTTTGCACTACGGGCCAAAGATATTCATCAGAAATTATTCATCTTTGCACTACAGGCCAAAGATATTCAGTTATATCATCATTTAAGACTGAGGATGATGAAAAATATTTTAAAGAAAACGAATCCAGTGAAGCAAAATAACAAATATTAAGGATTCGTATTTCAATTTATCCATGTCCAAAAATACCTTATCATAGTGAAGTAAAATTCAAGAATGATCAAAACATGGATACAATCAAAGCTAGTATCCAGAACAGATATTTTGGACGAAAAGAAGAAAATTTTATTTTTCGGTGAATAGTAACTCGTGAATAGTAACTCATGAATAGTAACCCCGACATGAAAAGTTTCAAATACTCACAAGAATACGCTCGTTATAGAGAGAGAAATAGAGAGAAACTTGTGTTTCTGGTATGATTTCAATTCTAACCTAAGCACCCTATTTATAGGAAAATGCTTAGAACACCAAAGCAGAAAATTTAATATAATAATAATATATTTATCAAATTTTCCTTAGTCCACCTCTAGACATCTGATCTCAACCCATTTATATCACATGTTAGCCCACTTAAATGCCAAAAAATGTTTTTCTTCAAAATAATAAATAAAACTTCCAAAAATCAATTATTTCGGAACTTCAGAACTTCAATAATTCATAATAAATAGCCCTTTTATCAGAAAATTCGAATCTCGCGAGTTTTTATAGAAAATTCAATTCTCTACAACTTTGCAGAAGAAAGTTTTTCCAAATTCTAAACAAAAATTGACCGAAATTCACAAACGGGCGATTTTATAGTCAATAATAAATTTTCGGTCAAGAATTATGTCCACCAACACACAAAACATGTGTTAATCATTTAATGCCACAAAAATACTCTTCCTCCTCATATACTCATATATCCCACATTCATTGTAAAAATACCACCATCAATATATTATTAAAATAATATATTTAAATGAATTATTTTATCAGAAAAAGATAAAATATTAATTTTCAACAATTGTCACATTAAAATTTTTCTCTATCTATATCCACATAAAATCACTATTTTCCTCGTCATATAAATCAATAATTAATTATACACAAATAATATTACAGAATCACAGTACTAGCAACCAGGCCGTTCCCAGGAAAGAGGGGGCTTTCCAATAAGGATCTTTCCTTACTGGCGCGCAATTAGATGACCAAACCTCTCCTTAGACAGAACTTTCTAGACATTGCCAATAATGTTATCTAATAATATTATTCAGATAATGTGAATTATTGCTCCGATAATGAAAAATACTGCGTAGTGACAATTATTGAAACAACAGTAATATAAAATATCAACGCAGCAATTATTGAATCAATAAAATACAATATTGAACAGTAATTACTGTAACAATTATTGAGTAGTGCCTTCTTACGTAAGAATCAATAATTGGTGCAATACCGTGTGCTACGCGTATTACCGTGTTTTAACCACCGGGTATTCCAACAGTATTAATGGTAACAACTACGCCGTTATTTATAAACAACTTATTTTTGTCGTTTTCTTCATCCAATCGTTTTCTGTTATGGGGCCCACACAAGGCTGCGCCGTCGTACGAATATTCCCCGACAACAAGAATATTCCACGACCAAACAAATATTCCCCGACAACAATGAATATTTTATAACCACTTGCTTATTTAAAATATTTGCGCATTTTACCCATAACTAACCACATTAATCAAATCAACTCTTACTATTTCAGAATAATAAATAGAGAAAATTAAATTTCATTTATTCATAATTTGGGGTCTTACAACAATTATCATTAGCCTTCAACAGTGTTAAACTGATAAAATATAACGAACATCAAGTTTAACTGCAGCGGAACAAGCAATCCATTAAAAGAGTCAAGTAGAGAATAAAATCTACTATCTTCTATGATTTAAAAGGTTTTTCAACACTGTTATCGCTGGGACTCAGCTTAAAAAAATAATCCACATCATCGAATCACCCCTGCACTACGGCCAAGGATAATCTTTAGTATCACGACCACAATTATCCATGCACTACGGGCCAAGAATATTTGTGTACTCATTAATGATCATGATCATGCCAATAACTTTCCATCAATGCACTACGGACCAATGAGGAAATTTACCATATTATTTGTAACATTACGGTCATGATTATACCGAATAATCCCTGGTCATAATCATACCACTTCCATCTATGCACTATGGGCCACAGATGACTTTCAACATTTTATAAACATTAGGATGATGACAATGATACAAGAATTCAATAAAACAAGTTCAAGAATTAATTTACCCAAGAATTAACAACTTCCAAATTGTCAACATGATACTGCTTTGTGGAGTAAAATTCAAGAATGCTTAGAATAATATTTTCATAAAAAGATACTGGATAAAACGCAATTATCAAGGATATTTTACTAATTTCATGGAGTATAGAAGTTAAAACTTAACCAACTGAGTATAATAAAGAATGGAATAACAAAAGAAATCACCCGGCATACGATAGACCGCACAGACAGGTTATTCTAACATAATAATAAATAATGGAACCAGGTCCGGCTTAAACGCACAGACAGGATATTCTGACAGAATAATAAATAATGGAACCAGGTCCGGCGTAAACGCACAGATAGGATATTCCGACAGAATAATAAATAATGGAACCAGGTCCGATGTAAAACACACAAACAGGATGCTCCAACAGAATAATAACAAGACAGAACCAGGTCCGGTGTAAAACACACAGACAGGATGTTCCAACAGAATAATAATAAAAACGGAACCAGGTCCGGTGTAAAATACACAGACAGGATGTTCCAACAGAATAATAGAAGAATGTCACCAAGTATAGGGTAGACCGCGTATACAGGTTATTCCAACAGAATAATAAGAAATGGAATAACAAAAGTTCTCTTCATGAATAAGAAAGAATAACACCCCTTACCGTTTTAAAGAAGAACTGAAATAAGGAAGTAGTTAAGTAGTAGAATATTTTTTTTCTCTCTCTCTCTATAGTTTCTCTCTTTAGAGCTCAGTGAATTCATAAGAAATAATGAAGGAATGAGCTGCTATTTATAGAAGAATGGACTGCATAGTAACTAATCCATGAACGGTCCAGATTGATTTACTTTAATCTGACGGTCCATTTTAAATAAAAATCTTTTAAATAAAATATAATATATTCTATTTATAGAATAACTTTAATAAAGTATTCTGTTTTACATAAAAAGATGTTTCTGTTTTATTACGTTAATAATACGAATAAAACAAAACTTCATTATCGCTAAATAATTCATATTATTAACTGACAATAATTGAATCAAACTGAGTGACTTCTCACATAAGCATTAATAATCAATACCGTGTGCTACTATGCAACCACACGTATTACTGTACTTTTACTACCGAGTAGTTCAATAGTATCAATGGTAAAACTTTCGCCGTTATTTTTAATACAATATTTTTGTCGTTTTCTCAATCCGATAATAATTCCGTTGTGAGGTCCACCAATGATTGTGCCGTTGTACGAATATTCCCTGTTAAAATAAATATTCCCCGACCAATCGAATATTATATAACAACTTGCGTACTTTACAAAATTTATAAATATTAGCCACAACTATAACATTATATCAAATTAACTCCATAATATTCAAGAATGATAATTATAGAAAATTCAACTTTATTTATAAAAGTTGGGGTCTTACAACCTCCCCTTCTTATGAAATTTTGCCCTCGAAATTAGGGTACGTACCTGGTATGTCGAAGAGGTAAGGATACCTTGATTTCATTTCAGATTCTAACTCCCAAGTCATTTCCTCAACATCGTGGTTTCTCCACAAAACTTTGACTTGAGGTATAACCTTGGAGCGTAGAATATGTTCCTTCTTATCCAAGATTTGAACAGGAACTTCTTCATACGTCAAATCTTCTGCTATTTCGTCTGGTTCTAACTCAATAATGTGGTTCGGGTCTTCCACATATTTACGTAACATGGATATGTGAAAAACGTTATGAACACGAGACATACTTGGCGGTAAAGCGAGTCTATAAGCCACAGTTCCTACTCGATCGAGGATTAAAAATGGACCGATGAATCGAGGATTGAGCTTTCCTCTCTTTCCAAATCTCATAACTCCTTTCCATGGAGCAACACGTAAGAACACATGATCTCCTATATCAAATTTCACGTCCTTTCGATGAAGATCGGCATAACTCTTTTGTCGATCTTGTGAGATTTTTATACGTTGTCGGATCGTTTGAATCTTTTCTGTAGTCATACGTATCAACTTTGATCCTAACAACGTTGCTTCACCCACCTCATCCCAGCATACTGGAGAACGACATTTTCTTCCATACAATGCTTCGAATGGAGCCATGCCAATACTTGCTTGATAACTGTTGTTGTAGGAAAACTCCACCAATGGTAAGAACTTGTCCCAACTTCCCTTGAAATCAAGGACACAGAGTTTTAATAGATCTTCAAGAATTTGAATAGTCCTCTCTGATTGTCGGTTCGTCTGAAGATGATATGCCGAACTAAATCGTAAATCTGTGCCCATAGCTTTTTGTAAACTAACCCAAAATTGTGAAGTGAATCTTAGGTCTCGATCAGAAACTATGGATACTGGCATACCATGCAGTCTTACAATCTCGTTTATGTACATACGAGCAAGACGTTCAAGTGTATACGTTTCTCGTATCGGTAAGAAATGAGTAGACTTGGTCAATCTATCAACAATGACCCAAATCGCATCTATACCTTGAGAAACCTTAGGAAGACCGGTAACGAAATCCATGGTAATGTGCTCCCACTTCTATTCTGGAATTTCAAGTGGTTGCAATGGACCTTTTGGTACTTGATGCTCCGCTTTGACTCGTTGACAAGTTAGACACATCGAGATAAACAGCGCTATCTCTCTCTTCATATTGCTCCACCAAAATGTATGACAAAGATCATGATACATTTTGGTACTTCCAGGATGGATTGCAAATGGTGTGTTGTGTGCCTCCATCATGATTTCATACTTTAAATCAGGGTTGTTAGAAACAAAAAGTCTGGAGTTGACTCGAAGTATTCCTTCTTCATCGATTCTTACTTCCGGCATAGCACCTTCTTGCACTTTCTTCCTCATACGCATCAGCTCCAGGTCTGTAGCTTGAGCAGCTTTAACTTTATCGATTAAAGTTGGTTCTACTCGTATATTTGCCATCATCACATAGGTTCCTAGAGTTTTTAACTCTATCTCCATCCTTTGCAAGTCACACAAAATGGGCCTTTGTGTTGACAATATCGCACTCGTACTTGCATATGATCTTCTACTCAATACGTCAGCTACCACGTTCGCTTTTCCAGGATGGTATTGAATGGTATGATCATAATCTTTCAACAGTTCAAGCCAACGTCGTTGTCGCATGTTGAGTTCCTTTTGAGTGAAGAAATTTTTGAGGCTTTTATGATCCGTAAAGATCTCCACCTTCTCCCCATACAAGTAATGCCTCCAAATTTTAAGTGCAAAGACAACAGCTGCCAACTCTAGATCATGAGTAGGATACTTCCTCTCATATTTCTTGAGTTGTCTTGATGCATAGGCTATGACTTTTCCATGTTACATGAGAACGCATCCTAACCCTTTGCTCGAAGCATCACTGTAGATGACAAATCCCTCCGAGCCAGATGGTATTATTAGAATAGGTGTTGAAATGAGTCTCCTCTTGAGTTCTTGAAAACTCTTCTCACATTCTTCGCTCCAACCGAACTTTGTATCTTTTCGAGTCAGCTGAGTTAATGGTGTAGCGATTCGAGAAAATCCTTCCACGAATCTCCGATAATAACCAGCTAAACCAAGAAAGCTACGTACTTCGGTCACTGATTTAGGTTGCTCCCAGCTTTGAATAGCTTCAATCTTTGTCGAGTCAATAGATATTCCACAACTTGATACTACGTGCCCAAGGAATGCTACCTCCTCCAGCCAGAACTCGTATTTCTTTAACTTTGCATAAAGCTTGTATTCACGAAGCTTTTGGAGTACCAGCCTCAAGTGTTGCTCATGATCTTCACGGCTTTTGGAATAAATAAGGATGTCATCAATAAAGACGACCACAAAGTGATCCAAATATTCCTTGAATACCCGGTTCATCATATCCATGAAGGCAGCAGGAGCATTAGTCAATCCAAAGGACATGACTAGGAATTCATAATGCCCGTACCGAGTTCTAAAAGCCGTCTTTGGAATATCCTCAGTTCTAACCTTCAGCTGATGATATCCAGAACGAAGATCGATCTTTGAAAAGAATTGTGCTCCTTGCAATTGGTCAAACAGGTCATCAATACGTGGCAATGGGTACCTATTTTTGATGGTGACATGATTTAACTCCCGATAATCAATACAAAGTCGCATACTTCCATCTTTCTTCTTCACGAATAGAACAGGTGCACCCCAAGGAGAAGTACTAGGACGAATAAAGCCAATGTCTAACAATTCCTGCAGTTGGATCTTTAACTCCTGAAGTTCAATAGGAGCCATTCGATATGGGGCTTTGGAAATGGGTTTTGTACCGGGTTCAAGGTCGATACAAAATTCAATTTCACGCTCTGGGGGTAGGCCAGGAAGTTCTTCAGGGAATACGTCAGGGAATTTATTAACAATAGAAATATCATTCAAAACTGACGTATTTTTGTTTAGATCTGTGACATGAGCTAAGAAAGCTTGACATCCATTTTTTAATAAACGAATAGCTTTATGGCTTGAGATTACAGCGATTGATTTTAATGGTTTGGTTGCTTGAATTCGCATAATAGGTCGATTAGGAATATGAAAGCTAACAACCTTACGAAAATAATCAATTTTTGCATGATGAGTAGTTAACCAATCAATCCCTAGAATCACGTCAAATGCAAGTATTGTTAATGAAATAAGATCGACAGGTAATGTGTGGGTACCAACTTGAACCAAACAAGACTTATAAACCGTGGATGTAATGAAGGTTTCTCCCAATGGAGTTTCAACAGATAAGTCAAAGTCTAATTTCTCCGGAGTCAAATTTAATCGATGAGCGCAAGTAGGAGAAATAAAAGAATGGGTAGAACCGGTATCAAATAAAGTATAGACTTCGTTAGAGTTTATGATAAGCTTACCCGTGATGACCTCATTCGGGTTCCTTACTTTCTGGGAGGTCACAACAAACGCTCTCCCTTGCACTACCGGTTTTGACTTTTCTGGGACGGCCTTTGGTGTCTCCATCATGGCTGAACTTATTTTTGGTAAACGACAAAATCGAGCTAAATGACCTTCTCTTCCATAATTATAATATGCTTTAGACAACATCGCGCAGTTTGGACTGATGTGCCCCTCCCCTCCGCATTTGAAACATATGATAGGTGGTCATTCTCCTTCCTTAACAACGGGTGCTGGTACTGACGTCTTTCCATCATTGTTGAATCTCCTCTTCTTGAAATGACCATTCTTATTATTTTGGCCCTGATTACCACCGAAGTAGTTACCATTTCTGGTCTGTTGATTCCCTCCACGCTTGTTGTCACCGCTTCGATGACTGCTCTCACTGGTATTATCATTTTGCCGACTGCTCTCTTTTGGTTGCGTTGACTCATTATCGCGCTCCACTAACTGAGCCCTATTCACAACATCTGAATACAAACACAGTTTATGAGAAATAAGATGTTGACGTATCTCAGGTTTCAAACCTCGCAAAAACATTCACGTCATTCGCCCTTCATTATCCACCAAGTGGGACGCAAACCGGGACAACTCAGCAAATTTAGCCTCATACTGCGACACGGTCATATTATTTTGCTCTAATTTGATGTACTCCACCTCCTTCATGTGACGAACACTTTTGGGAAAGTATTTGTCATTGAACAGCTCTTGGAACTTCTCCCAAGACATCTTCAGTGCGGCAGGTTGAGTACGCTTAATCGATTCCCACCAGTAATCTGCCTCTCCTCGGAACATAAAGGCGGCAAAGGGAACCTTTTGCTCTTCAGAGCATCCCAAGACATCAAATATCTTGGTGATCTACTTTATCCATGTTTCCGCTATAAATGGTTTTGGCTCTCCCTTAAACTCCGGTGGTCCCAGCTCCTTGAACTATTTAGCGGTGACCGTCCAAGAGTTTTCAGTGTTTTCACATACATTTTGGACAGGAGCCGCTCTCGCCTGCTGTTGCAGGAACTGCATAAAGCTTCTGAACATTCTATCATTCATCATCTGGTCAGTGTTGTTGTTTGCATGAGGATTGTCACCTTCCTGATGCACATTATCCTGATTATTGATATGTGGTGAATCAACAGTCGCCTGTGCTCCAGTGATATTCTCAACATTCTCAGATGCCATTTTCAGATACTGCCACAAAAGTTAATTGATATGTCATATATTATCATTATATTCTGACCGACCAATTAAATACCATGCAAATAAACTTAGGTAGGTCATACTAGCGAAGGAATTTTTCGTCTCTCCCCTCCTAGTTCTATTCTCACATCTTAGCCAGGGATCATATCCCTAAGCTTTGATACCAACTGTGACGCCCCCAAAATTTGGTATACATCACCCATCTTGGGTCGTCTGATACATGGTACAGAATACAAATACAACTTACTAATATAACTGTCGTGTACAATACGACAAAACATAACTGTGAGTTTGAATACAATTATTGTCTACTAGAGACTATACAAACTCAAAAGGAGTCCTCATTACAATTATTGTCACACTATTTAACAGAATAGTGAGGACTACTAATACTATCATCTGGTCCATCACTCCATTCCCCGACTCGTCCCAGCTATATTCTCATTTCCTGAAGAGAACAGTGAAAGAAAGAGTGAGCTCAACTAGCCCAGTAAGAAATATTTTGACTAAGATAATGCAGAATAAATTATCATTAGCCTTCAACAGTGTTAAACTGATAAAATATAACGAACATCAAGTTTAACTGCAGCGGAACAAGCAATCCATTAAAAGAGTCAAGTAGAGAATAAAATCTACTATCTTCTATGATTTAAAAGGTTTTTCAACACTTTTATCGCTGAGACTCAGCTTAATAAAATAATTCACATCATCGAATCACCCCTGCACTACGGCCAAGGATAATCTTTAGTATCACGACCACAATTATCCATGCACTACGGGCCAAGAATATTTGTGTACTCATTAATGGTCATGATCATGCCAACAACTGTCCATCAATGCACTACGGGCCAATGAGGACTTTTACAACATCATTTGTAACATTACGGTCATGATTATACCGAATAATCCCTAGTCATAATCATACCAAGTCCATCTATGCACTACAGGCCACAGATGACTTTCAATATTTTATAAACATGAGGATGATGACAATGATATAAGAATTCAATAAAACAAGTTCAAGAATTAATTTATCCAAGAATTAACAACGTCCAAATTGTCAACATGATACTACTTTGTGGAGTAAAATTCAAGAATGCTTAGAATAATATTTTCATGAAAAGATACTGGATGAAACGCAATTATCAAGTATATTCCACTAATTTCATGGAGTATAGAAGTTAAAACTTAACTAACTTAGTATAATAAAGAATGGAATAACAAAAGAAATCACCCGGCATGCGATAGACCGCACAGACAGGTTATTCTAACACAATAATAAATAATGGAACCAGGTCCGGCGTAAATGCACAGACATGATATTCCGACAGAATAATAAATAATGGAACCAGGTCCGGCGTAAACGCACAGACAGGATATTCCGATAGAATAATAAATAATAGAACCAAGTCCGGTGTAAAACACATAGACAGGATGTTCTAACAGAATAATAACAAGACGGAACCAGGTCCGGTGTAAAACACACAGACAGGATGTTCCAACAGAATAATAATAAAAACGGAACCAGGTCCGGTGTAAAATACACAGACAGGATGTTCCAACAAAATAATAGAAGAATGTCACCAAGTATAGGGTAGACCGCGTATACAGGTTATTCCAACAGAATAATAAGAAATGGAATAACAAAAGTTCTCTTCATGAATAAGAAAGAATAACACCCCTTACCGTTTTAAAGAAGAACTGAAATAAGGAAGTAGTTAAGTAGCAGAATACTTTTCTTCTCTCTCTCTATAGTTTCTCTCTCTAGAGTTCAGTGAATTCGTAAGAAATATTGAAAGAATGAGTTGCTATTTATAGAAGAATGGATTGCATAGTAACTAATCCATGAACGGTCCAGATTGATTTACTTTAATCTGACGGTCCATATTTAAATAAAAATCTTTTAAATAAAATATAATATATTCTATTTATAGAATAACTTTAATAAAGTATTCTGTTTTATATAAAAAGATGTTTCTGTTTTATTACGTTAATAATATGAATAAAACAAAACTTCATTATCGCGAAATAATTCATATTATTAACTGACAATAATTGAATCAAACTGAGTGACTTCTCACATAAGCATTAATAATCAATATCATGTGTTACTATGCAACCACACGTATTACTGTACTTTTACTACCGAGTAGTTCAACAGTACCAATGGTAAAACTTCCGCCGTTATTTTTAATAAAATATTTTTGTCGTTTTCTCAATCCGACAATAATTTCGTTGTGGGGTCCACCAATGATTGTGCCGTTGTACGAATATTTCCTGTTAAAATGAATATTCCCCGACCAATCGAATATTATATAACAACTTGCGTACTTTGCAAAATTTATAAATATTATCCACAACTATAACATTATATCAAATTAACTCCATAATATTCAAGAATGATAATTATAGAAAATTCATCTTTATTTATAAAAGTTGGGGTCTTACAGAAACTGAATTTATCAGGGCTATCTCCGGGGTTGGAATTAATGTTGTGGTCCTCCAAGGTTATCTCTGGAGTGTGAAAAACACGCTTTTGTCCTCCTGCATAGTTAGTAATAGGAAAACGAAATTTTGAGTTTCTACACCCGGATCGTCGATCCGTGGCTTTTATTGCTTATATATATATATATATATTATCGAACTATGTTTCAATTGAGCCCAAATATAATATTTAGAGCGTTTACTGCTTTTATATATATAAACACCTATATATATATACCTCTTTACATCTAACTCTGTTTGATTGAGCCTAAATATACATTCGGAGCGTTAATTATTTTTATATATATAAATACTTATATATATATATATATATATATATATATATATATATATATATATATATATATATATATATATATAACTCTTTACATCAAATTTTGTCTGATTATGCCTAGATATACATTCGGAGCGTTTATTGCTTTTATATATGTATATATATAAATATTTAAATATATATATATATATATATATATATATATATATATATATATATATATATATATAACAGTTTATCAGTCTGCTGGTTAGATTTGCCTAAATCTGGTTATTTCTCACTTTAACCGGTTCATGGTGACTAAACTGGAACCGTTGAAGCTGGAATGCTTAGATTTACTCAAATCTAATTTATTTTCTAGCTTTTGTTACGGGCTAGATTTGTCTCAATCTAGCTATTTCTCACTTTAGCCTATTCATGGTGACTAAACTGAAACTGATGAAGCTGAAATAGTTTAGATTTATTCAAATCTAGTTCTTGTTTTAGCTTTTGTACATATTGCCTTGTCATGTGAGCCTAGGAATCATGTGATCACAGATTCAGTTCTTGAATCTAGATTCGTTTCCCGGATCTAGATTCGGTTCCCGTGATGGACATTTTCAGCTGCTGCCAACTTGTAAATTATTCACGGTGTCTGAATTTCCTTAGATGGCTCTCATGCCCACAAGGAGTTCGGCACCGCTATGTATCTTATTTTCTTGAAGATAATAAAAGCAATCTAGCCGAACACATAATAAAATAAAAGTATCAAAGACCTCAATTATTATTCAGCATAAGGGCTTGAAAAACCTATTTTAAAAACCATCACTGCCATATCTCGTTAAAATTGAACTTTTATACAAAAGTCAAACCCTTTGTATATAGGTGCAAACGAGAATAGCACTACTTCCAGATAACTGCACATAGACTTACACACACATTCAGATAAAAGTTTAAATTGAAAAAGTGGCGGTAACCTTGTTATCACGGAAGTCGGGGGGTGCCTAACACCTTCCCTCCGCTTAATCAAGCCCCCGGACCCTAACGAATTTTAGTTTTGCAGACTAGTTAAACAGTGTCATATCACTAGGTTTTTGTGCAAACTTTTTCTCGGTTGAGTTGGTGCAACCATTTAAAAATACCAACTGGTGACTCTTACTGTCAAATCGTCGACATATACATCTCGCACCTTTTCAAACTTATTTTTTCAAACAAATCTCACCTAACATGAGAACACCAAAAGACAAGAACAGAAAGGGAAAAATAAAAATCCCGACATCGACAGGTGGCAACTCTATTGGGGAAATCCAGTAAGTGGGCTTAAGCCGCTATTTAAAAACTTTTCAAAACTTTTATCTGCTTGTGTGTGGATGTTACATTTATATTTGAATGAATGTGCACTAATGCTTTACTTACTGCATTTAGTGCTTTACACCATATCTGCCTGTGATATTAGTGATTCGGACATGTCATCATTTCCATACAGTGAGACGTGATGTATGTTGTGTGGTCCCTCCACCAGGAGGTTATCCCGTCGGTGTCTGATTACTGGATTTGTCGGGAGACTAATTCCACGAGGCTCAGGAAAGGCACCACCCAGATTCGCTCCAGTTGAAAGATCAGATTAACTTCCCATCGAGTAAATTACGATGATCTGGGAACCTTCATGCCAAAAAGCTGTGAGTAGCCTCTAATAAACCAAAAGTGGAAGGAAGTCTCTTTATACCTTCCCATTTCAATTACTTGTAATTTCAATTATTTGTAATTTTATTTCCATGTTAATCTCAATGTAATGGAAAATATAAAGGAATATGTGAACATGCATTCCCTTTTCATATCGAAACCTGTCACGTTATCCTGTCATTAAAACAACTGACATCCGATTTGTAGGATAATACTCCTAAAATGGACATATTCTATAGCATGTAACATTTCCACGTTTCCCTAAGACTAAACTACATAAGTCTTTTTGTAGGGAAACGATTGGTCCCGTTACCCGTTCAAAGTCCAAGAAGGCACTAAGTCTGTAGCCAAACATGGCTACATCTGAAATCTAATCCTACTCCTGTCTCTCGTGAGGAGTTTGAAGGATTAAGCAATCAAATTATAGAGTTGGTTGTTCTGCTCAAAGAATTACACAAGTTAACTCAGGGTCCACAAATACCCATCCACACAGAATCCTCTGCACATGGAGGAATCCAGGGTCCGAACAAAGAAGTTCCAGCACCTGAGTCTCAGTTTGATAAGACCAACAAAACCCCTTAAATCACACATCTTAAAGAAGATCAAGACATCGGTGATATTCAGAAGAAGGTTCTACAAATGGAAGAGACTATTTGGTCCATCAAAGGAATTAGAGCACACAGGTGTGTTTCATATTCAGACCTTTGCATCTTCCCCGGGGTTCACTATCCGAAGAAATTCAAGACTCCCAATTTTGAAAAATATGATGGATTGAGATATCCTTATATCCATTTGAAAGTATTCATTGGAGAACTCGGATCTTATGCCGAGAATGAAAAGCTCAGAATGCAGTTATTTCAGAAAAGTCTGACTGGAGAAGCTAAAGTATGGTACACCAAATTGGATAACTCCAAAATTCATAGCTGGGAGGAGTTAGCCCATGCTTTCCTCAGTTAATACAGCTTTCAAACTCAGGTGGCTCCAGACCGGTATCAAATTACCAAGGTCAAGAAACAAGTCAATGAGTTATTCATAGAGTATAACCAAAGATGGAGGCATCTAACTGCTCAAGTTATCCCATCCATGACAGAGTCTAAAATGGTGATGCCCTTCATAGATATTCAAGAAAATCCCTTTTTATGAGGGGGTCCTAGTTGGAATAGGCAAGCCATTCTCAGAAATGATCAAGCACGGAGAAATGGCTGAAATGGGATTGAAATTTGGGAAGATTCAAGACCTCACCGCATTAAAAGCCGTAGCTGAGCATATTCGATCTGGAAGTTATGGGAACACCCCCCAGAGGGTCCATAAGAAGAAAGAAGAGGATATTTCCATGATACTGCAAGGATAAAAAGGCAATCAAAACATGCCTATTCAGAGGAAAAACTATTCCCCTTTTCAAGCACATTCTTCAAACCCTCCATTGCCAAATAGTGGAGAAGTTAGACGTACAAGAGCCTTCACACCCTTAGGGGATTCACTTGAAAACATTCTCAAACTTCTGATAGCTCAGAAGAAAATTACTCATCTCCTTCCACCAGTTAATCCAAGTGGAAAGGGCTTCAATGCAAGCAAGAAGTATGCTTACCATGCTGGAGCTCTAGGCTATGACACTCAGGATTGTTGGGCCCTTAAGCATAAGATCCAGGACTTAATTGACAATGGTGAGATCGTGGTAACCAAGCCCGACCAACCACATGTTCAAGACAACCCTCTCCCTCAACACAAGGAAGATGAGGTTAACATGATCAATAGAGGTAATAGAGAAACCTCTAAGTACCTCAAATATGTCGGTGGTTCATCCCAAGTCAGCAAGGATAATTCTGACAGATGGGATTATTCACAATTCCAGTTCATGATGGAACGAGAGTTAAAGTCTCTTGGCGAACAAGTCAATTAATTGGCAGAACTGGTGATTCATCAACACCAAGTCACACGCCAGTTGTTCAGTCAGGAGCATGCTAGCCTCCTTTCTATTATTACAAATACTCCACCACTTACTTCAGAAAGTGAAACACTAGAGGAAAAGTTTACCAGAAAAGCAAAAGCTAAAGCCCGTCGGGACTTCGCCAACAAAAGGGAATTCACCTATTTAGGCCAACTGATGGAAGAGATATTGCAGATGTTGATTAATGAAGGAAAAATTACAACATTGCTACCTCTAGTTAACCCACGCTTAAAACGGTTTGATCCTAATGGAGTATGTTAATACCACTCCCACTCCCGCGGTCACAACACTGAGGAATGCTGAGCACTCCGCCATCTTATTCAAAACATGATTGACAGATAACTACTTTGTATCATTTGAGAGTGGGGACACATTTCCTCCAGGATGGAAGGAATTTGTAGTAGTTATATCCTCTGAGGGAGATTTGGCTACCACACCACTTACAATTCAACTAATTCAGCTCAAAGGTGTTAAAAACCCTTTGAAAGTGGCTACACCAAAGTCAATCATATTGTCGTTCAGGCCACAGTATCCTATCATCAGCCTCAAGAAAGTGTCATAGAACTATGGAGAGGCTGAAGGATCCACATCTAACACAACTGCTGCAGTGTCTAAAGAAAATCCACTGTATCTTTCTCAACTGGTAATGAATCCCATCATCAAGTAAAAGGGGAAAGTGCCCAAGGAGAAGATTGAAGAATTCTTCTGCCAGATGGGACACAATGAAGCCAAGGTTGTTCAAAGCTTGAAAGAATCTCCACAATAGATTTCTATTTTGAACTTGGTTTTCTCTTCAGAAGATCACCGGAAGGTCTTATTGAAAGTATTAGAAGAAGCCCATTTGCCAAAGACAGTGAATGTTAAAAAATTCCATCATTTGGTTTATCACATCATCAACAGTAATGTGATATCCTTCACCAATGATAACATACCTCCTGGGATGGGACATTACAAACTATTGCACATTGCGGTTATGTCTTCCGGATATGTGGTCGGAGGAGTGCTAATAGATGGGGGATCATCCCTAAACATCTGCCCCTATGCCACATTGGAAAAAATGAACATCAATCTCAACAGGATTCGAAGTAGCCATATAATCATCAAAGCTTTTGATGGATCTCGGTGAATTCTGTCGGAGAGATTGAATTGCCCGTAAAATTAGTCCACATACATTCTACATATCCTTCCAAGTGCTTAAGATCACTACAGGATACAACTTATTGTTGGGAAGACCTTGGATTCATATGGCTGGAGCCATCCCATCCACTCTTCATCAGCAACTCAAGTATATCATCAACAGTAATCTGGTCACTATCAATGTCGAGCAAGAATGTCCTATTCAAAGTGATATACCACTCATCAGTTTCAATGAAGAAGTTGAGCCTGTCAACTTTCAGGCCCTTGAGGTGAGAAACATTCACTATCAACCCATTGGGGCTCCACCTATGAAACTTAGAGTTTCTGTTGAGGTAATGTCGGCAAGTCAAGAGATGATATCCTTGGGTTTTCAACCCGGATAAGGGTTAGGAAAGAATCATTAGAGAATTAAATTCCCAATTCAAGCTCCCAACAAGATAGGGACAGCAGAACTAGGCTATTCCTTTGGGACCAGTTATAGGAACCCTCACAAGCATAAACTGGTTCCTTCATCTACAAAGTTATTGCCTAAACCTACAGGTGATAATCTTGTATGACCTTTATTAAAAGTTCATGCCCCTGTCGTAGCCATGTTGTTTCCTAAGTCGATACCGGTTAAAGGAAAGGAAGTCTTGATTCTAGACCCAGAGGTGGAAGAAAGGAATCAAAGGAGCAAACAAGACATAAAGAGACATTTGTCAAACATGCGCGTCCTGATCCATACGGAGGATATGAACAGAGACATCCCAGATGATGATTATCCAGATCTCATGGTCATCATTCAAGAGAAGGAGGACGACAACAGCCCCTTCATCACAGCTGTCCACCAGGACTTGACCCTTAGCAATTGGAGCAGCACTCCTTGCATTTGCCGACAAGGGTAAAAAGGGCATAAACTCCCTCTGCCCTGTAGATAGTAATAACTGCTTACTTTTGTTGCACAGTATTAGCAGGTTTTTTTGTCATTTCACGCTAACACTTTGTATGATTGAACATTTTCATATATTAAGTGAAAGCATTTTGTTTCAGGACTCTAAAGTTAGATGTGCCTAAACTTGTTGATGAGGTGCCAATTCTTCACAAGGACTACAACTTTGATGTAAAGTTGGATGCTGACTTGATGGAGATTGAATAAAAGGACTATGGGATACCTCTAGAGATCAAAGAATGGGTCGAAGACAAACCCAATCCAAATCTTGATCAAACCACCTCTTTTAACCTTGGAACCTCAGAAAATCCCAAACAAATCTAGATTGGTACGGACCTTTACTCTAAACCAAATAAATAACATGTTTACTCTATTGACCCAATTACAGGATGTGTTTGCATGGTTTCATAAAGACATGGTCAGTTTGTCCATTGACATCGTCATTCATCGCCTTCCCATCAAAGAGGGATTCAATTCAGTCAGACAGAAACTCAGGCGATTAAAACCGGAGTGGAGTTTGAAAGTTAAAGAAGAAATTGTGAAATAATTTCAAGCCGGCATCATCATGGTATCAACATACCCTGAGTAGCTATCCAACATAGTCCCCGTGCCTAAACCCGGAGGGAAGTTGCGAGTTTACGTAGATTACAGGGATCTGAACAAGGCTTGTCTCAAAGATAGTTTTCCCATACCATTCATCCACATACTCATTGACAATACATCTCAATATGACATGTACTCCTTTGCTGACTGCTTTGTTGGGTACCATTAAATCATGGTTGCTGAAGAGGATCATAAGAAAACTACATTCATCACTCCTTGGGGAACCTTTTGCTACAGACGGTTGTCATTAGGCCTCATCAATGCCGGAGCTACCTATTAGCGAGCCATGATGGCTCTTTTCTATGATATAATGTACAAAGATATAGAAATCTATGTGGATGACATCATTGTCAAGTCCCGAAGGGAGGAAGACCACCTAGATCATCTCAAAAAGCTCTTCAGCCAGTTGTGTAAGTACAACTTGAAGTTGAACCCAGCTAAATGCTCCTTTGGCGTCAAATCTGGAAAATTACTAGGATTCCTAGTAAGCCACAAAGGCATTGAGTTGTATCCTGTAAAAATTCAGGCCATTACGGAAATGCCCATACCCCAGACAGAGAGGGAAATACGGGAATTTTTGGGAAGAATCAACTTCATCAGTCGGTTCATCTCACAACTCACAACAACCTGTGAACTCATCTTCAAGTTGTTAAGGAAGAATTTATCTATGAAATGGAATGATGAGTGTCATAAAGTCTTCCTTCTTATCAAAGAGCAGCTAATCAAAGCTCCTATTTTGGTACCTCCCAAGGATGGTATTCCTCTGTTTATGTACCTATCAATCAATGACAATGACATGGGTTGCATGCTAGGGCAGAAAGATGATAGAGGCCAAGAAAGAGCTATATATTACCTCAGCAAAAGATTCAGCATCAGTGAACACAAGTACACTCTGATTAAGAAAACTTATTGTGCTTTAGCATGGGCTTCCATGAGATTACAGCATTTTCTCCATGGTCACACCACCTATCTCATATCATGCGTGGATCCTCTCAAGTACGTTTTCAGCAAACTAATGTTGAATTGTCGACTGTCCAAATGACAGTTGATCTTACAACAATTTGACATCATCTACATGACTCAAAAGTCTATCAAAGGTCAAGGAATTGCAGATCAACTTGTCGATGCATCTGCAGGGGATTTCAAACCTTTGGAAACATATTTCCCCTATGAAGGGGTAATGACAGTTCAGCAACATTATCAAGATGATACACACCAACCATGGAAGATATATTTTGATGTAGCTGTAAACATGGAAGGTTCTAGAGCTAGAGCAGTTCTAATATCCATTTCGGGGAAACAGTATCCCGTTGCCGTCAAATTGCAGTTTGCCAGCACCAATCCATGGGCATCAGACGGTTAACTATCTTTGGAGATTCTGAATTGGTAATCAGACAAACCACTGGGATCTATCATACCAAAGAACTATATTTGTTGCCTTACCATCGGTAGGTTATCCAGATGGCTTCGGAGTTGGAAGAAATATTCTTCCTCCACATTCCTCGGAATAGGAATGACTGTGATAACCCGAATTTTTATAAATTATTAAAATAAGAATTTAATAATTAAAATTCTTATTATGAGGTGTATATATTTTAAATTATGTGTTGTAGTGTGAAGAAATTAAATTTTTATAAAATTTAATAGTTGATTAAACTATTAAAGGAAATAAAAGAAATTAGTCACGATAAGGAATTTGGTGGCAAGGGAAATTAACCCTATAAATATTGGGTAATTTAAATTAAGTTGAAACTATATTATGGAATAATATTATTTGAATATTTAAACCTTACTTGGTAGTGGTGTTGTAGTAAAGTGGATAAAAGGGTTAATTCACTTAATTAAAATAGTGAGTTAATATATGAGTTTTGTTAATTAAATTTGATATTCTTAATATATATTACATGTCATGGTAATATATGAAAAGGTTTAGTACCTTGAATGATGTTAATAAAATATAAATTGATGGTGAGAGAAGAAATATTAATATACCTATAAATAATTATTGGTTAGAGATTAATAATTTGAATTAATAATTAAGTGGTGATTAGATGTATGGATTAAATAAATTGTACTGAGATAATTTATGCAAGAAAAAGGAATGAAATAATTATATATAATAATTATATAATTCATTTGAGTTAATTAAAATAATTATGGAATAAATATTAACTATTTTAATGAAAATGTTTATTATTTTAAATGTAGGTGTTTATGAATATAATTTTATAATGTATAAGTGTAAAAATTATACAAATTATAATTGTATAATTATTCAGTGTAGTTACCTAAATAATTTATTAACATAGTTAAAGTTTGACATTTAGAGAAAAGAAGATATACTATATAATAAGGAAGTAATAAAAATAAGTTAAAAGGGATTTTAGAGAGCTAGCCAAACATGGACTAGTGGCCATTGGTATTTATAACTGATGGTGACTCTTTATCTGTATAACTGAAGGATAAATAAAAAAACATGTTAAGTGTTTCATCAGTTAGAAAGCTTATGTGAAAATACAGAGGGAAAGAGAGAGTTTAGAGAGAATTTGAGAAGAAGTATGAAGAGTCAAGGAGAAGTAAGGAGGAGATTAAGCAATTGTTCTTCATCACCAAACTAAGATTAAGAAGAATAAAGAGGTAAGAATCAATTCTAAACCCCTAAGTTTTATTTCCTGAGTTCTTTATTGATAAATTGGATTTCTTAAAGAATTGGTTGTAGATGTTAATGGGTTTGTATAATCCATTCTATATCATCTAAAATTGGTTTTAGAGTAATCAAACTCATGAGAACATGTTAAAGATGAATAATATGAGTTTTGTTTAATATATGTATTTTGGGTCTGTTTTGAGACTAAAATTGGTTAGGAGTTTTTGTTATAATTGTAAAATTAGTGATGAATTGTGTTAATATGATAAGAAACGAAAAGAACGCAAGTTGAATGAATATATTTGGTTAAGAAACGAATTCGTAGTGAATGAATTCGCTAAATATATTAAAACATGAAAGTTTAGTATGAACATGAGTTTTGGGTCAAGATTTAGGTTAGTTAGTGTTTCTATAAATTGTTATTATTCTAGTATGTTATAGTTCTGTGAATTACGAATCCATAGAATTTAAAACTGACAAATTTGGATATGTATAACTCAAGTTATGAAGATTAGTAGGAGAAAAGGGTCAAAAATTGCAAGAACAGTAAACTGTAAGTCTCGGTTCTGCTAACGGGCGTAGCTGCGATGTGCCCTAAGTCTTTTGGGGTGCATCTGCCCTCTAGGGCGCAGCTGCGCTATGTCTAAGGCTTAATTGGGTGCAGCTGTGCTCTAAGTTTGTCTGATGACTGTTTTGCCCTCCTGTAATAAAACAGCCATAACGTTTTCATACGAACTCCAATTTAGGAGATTCAAGATGATCTGGAACGAGAAAGAATTGATCTACAATTTTAATTCTTTAAGGTTTTCGATTTGAGGTCGGTAACTGGGGTCTTAATGGCCATCTTTAGGACTATTGTGTTTTCGGGGACAATCGGAGGGCGTCGAGCATGTACGTATGCAAGTGTAGTGCTTCTGGCGATAAAAGATATTATTCTAAGTTATAAAACATGAATGTTAGTAAATATAGTGATGCTTAACATTAATAAATAATGTATTAGATAAGTTGTAAAAACATACTAAGCATACACAAGAGAGACAAATCGGGTGTGTGACGAATGAACGTCAAAACGTCGTGACAAGTGTTAATGAACGTAAAAAGTGTTTTAAGTCAAATGAAATGAATATTATAAGATATGAAATGGGGTTAATATAAAACCAATAAGTAGTCCTAGCAAGACTTAAACACTTGAATGAACTTCGAGTATGACCTAAGAAGTAATACAGTGAGATATAAGTCAAAAGTTAACTCAATCAAATTAAACATTATGTATTGATAATAGGAAGAGTTATGAGATATAGAGTAAAGTTTATATTATAACTACTATGCATTGCTATGTGACTAATAGTTAATGTGAATGATTATATAATTGTGTAGGGCACGTGAAGTGCAGATAGCTGTAAGCTATTAAACTATTATTGGTAAACAACGATCAAGGTAAGTCTTTCAGTTCCTATTTGTTATGTGAACTTGATGATTAACTGTTTTAAATCTTTATTGCAAAGAGCAAGATGTGTTATATATATGTTGAAAGTATGAAACGTCATAGTCAATTTATGACTACGATGATTGAGTAATGAATTTTGATTAAGTAAGGAACTCAATCTCTATACTTGTTATATGAACTAAAGCATGTATGCTATGTTAGTATAATATTTATGAGATGTATGATAAGCATGTTATTATGTGCAACTTTATGCATGAAAATTGTTAAATTTACTGGGATGTCGAGCTCAACCTTGCAAATATTCATTTTTGTAGGTTAAGGATTGAAGGTAACACTATGTGCTACTTAAATGTCGTGGTTCAGAAAACATACACGAATATTAATATTTTAGCTAAAGTTTTTATTTCTTTAAACCGTGATTAAGATTTATGAGAAGTACTAAATGTTTTATGATGTGTAGTTTTATGTTAAGTTGTAAAGTTAAAGTTTGAGTTGTCCGATGTATAAAAGATATCGATTTGATATATAAGTATATATATATATTAACTCTGATAAAGTGAATCATAGATTATATATGATTCAAAGACATGTAGATGATAAAGGTTTTGATTCAGGGAATTAAAGTAAGAAGATAGAAAAGTTTAAATTATTCCGCATTTTATTAAGTTAACATCGAATAATGATGTGAAATCAGAAGTTAGACGTGTTATTAATGACCAAAGTCGATAATTAAATTGTATAAATTTTGAGGTCGTTACAGTTGGTATCAAAGTTGATAGGTTAGATGAGACGTCCCAAAATCCCAGTCCTAATCACCAAGGATCTAGTATACTATTTTTATAACTATTGCGGGAGATATAAATATAAATTGTTTATACAATAAACTTTACACACCAATCCCAAGGTCGAGAACCTTTACATAATACCTGAATCAATATCCTATCTGACATACAATGTTATTATTATACAATACTGTTACAAACTAGCTGCACACATAATTCCCAAACTACACTTGTCTTTGATCTTTCCTTGTATCCGAAGTATTCGTTCTAATCTGCAATATTTATTATGATATAGCAAAGGTGAGCAACAAATTTGCCCACCAAGTTTAAGTTCAATAAATTAAAGATATATCATGATAGAAAGAATTGAATAATAAGCTGGCTAAAATTCTACAGTATAATTGTGAACTAGCATAAACAAACTTTCATAGTTGAACGAACATTTAACATGGGCATATCAATTATATCTGGACCGAATGGTAATGAATGTGATCAGCCTTTCATACCTGATGAATACATGCAATATGCACTGAGTACGATTCAACAATGCATAGACATGGTAATCAGCAATGATTATCCATAAGCATATTTGAATAAACAACTCGAAGTTGAGTTAAAAAAAACTTGCCTTTGTCGCCAACTACTGATACGTAATTTATATAGCTTTGCCTGAATACCTAATATAGATAATACCGATCTCCAAATATTAGAATAATATCATCATAGTTTAATACTATTATATATATTCATAGAATAACCTAAACATGTAACACATAACTCTGTTAGTCTATACAGCACACAAAACTTAGTATCAAGTTAAACTATTTCAGTCTGACTTGAGTCCGACAAAATTCTAATATCCCGACAGTCTAATCGAATAAATCTCGAGCCTAATATCGCTAAGATTCAGTTTAAACCAGTTCACAAATATCTTAGATAATTTATTATCAGTCAAAATATATTTCATAAGCTCATAAAAATTTTTCGATAATTATTACCATTTATCATGATTTTTTAATCATTAATATCATATTTATATGAATTAAATACCACTTAATTCTATTATCACTAATATTTATTTAATATTAAATATTAATAAAATACATGTCATAATATTATAATATATTTTTAATATCACAAAGTATTTTTAATACTTTAAAATCATATTTATATGATTTTTAAACAGTTAAATCCATTATCCAATAATTACTATTAATATTAAAATATTAATATTTTCATGACAAAATATCAAAGTTATATTTTATAACTTAAAATATTTTTATAACACTTAAATTATTTTTATATGATTTTTAAATCATTAATTCTATTTTTTTATAATTTATTTAATACATTTACTAAATTAATTAATTATCATTAATATTAATTTATTAATGAAATTCATCACAAAATATTATAAGTCATTAAAAATAACTTAAATTATTTTCTTATATCATAATATAATTTTAAATAAATTTTTAAATATTAAAATCATTTTTAAGTAATTTATTTAATAATAAAATTAATTAAATTAAATACCATTAATATTCCAAAAATATTAAATATTAATGAAATATATTAAAAATCCATTTTTAGGCTTTAAAATAATTTTTAGGAATTTATTATGTATTTTTAATAATTAAAAACTAGTTTTCTCTAATTATTAAATAAAATAATTAATTTTGAAAAATAAACTGTCGCTAAATGACCCTATAGCGACAGAACCGTCGCTATAGATGTTCTTGGCCAACAAAGAACATTCAAAGTCTGTTTGCAGGATACCTAGTTTGACTATAGCTAGATCCTTGGTTTTAATGTTTTCTGAGCAGCTAAAGTGTTAGACATGTAGTATTCATGTAACACTACATATCCCAACTTAGTTCATGGCCAACACACAACAAATCAGTGAGATCTAAGCCTTCAAATTCCTTGTTAGAGGCTGTTCTTCATTTCTGGGTTTTCCAAAAATGAAGAACAGTCCAAGTGACTACTTTTCAATCCTTATAACTTGCATTTTGGGTATACTTTATGTAATATAATGGTTCATACTTGTAGTAGAGATGTCAAAGAACAACTCTATACCATCAGATCAGTCTTACAACAACACCAAATGAAGATTTGAGCCAGTCAAAATACCTGTCAAGAACGTGTTCTTGAACAATCTTGGTTTTCCAGATTGTTCATCCGGCTGATGGTCCACTATAGTTTGACCAGCCACCACTTTGATTCTGTTGCTAATCTAAGTGTTATAAAGACATGGATCGATAGTCCATATGTCAGACTACAACATTAAAATAACAACATGGCCTAACTATTAAACAGATGAGAGATCAGAAGCTTAGAAAATGCTTAACAAAAATTTTGGGTTTTTTGGAAATTTTCTGTGTTTTCCAGAAATAGATTTCGTGCTCGGTCAACGCACTTTGACCGCTTATAACTGGAGATCTAGACATGATCTGACCCTGATTCAAGTTGCAGATCATAGTCCTCACAATATACTACAAGTCTATAACTTAAAACACCACAAACAACTAACAGGTAAAGATCTATAGGCCCTGGCATATGGCTGTCAGACCATATTTTCCAACTTTTCCAGATTTGTGAAATCTTTAAATTCGTGCATCTAAATGTTATGGATCTAAGTTATAACAACCCAGATCACTAAATGACATCCTCATACACAACTTAAAACAACAAATCATAACAAATAACATCAGATCACAAAATTTAGGGTTTATACCTTCTAGGCTTAGATCTTTGAATCTGATCTTGTTGATCTGTTATTGAAAAGCTAAATGGTGATGTAGTCTTAACTTTTGAACTTGGTTCCTTACAAATCTCGAATTTTAGAGAGAGAGAAGTAGTTGACTATTATGAGAAATAAAGTGAACTTTTCTCTCTCTCAATCTATATATATAATTTGATTCAATGTATATTGGCTGATATGTTAGCTGATTGCTGTGAATTTAAGGCACATGGTCAATCAATTAGGTCACCAACTACATTTCATGGCAAGATCTACACTCTTTCTCATTAAAAAATTTACATAAGGGCATTATGGTCTTTTTGCACACAATTTTAATGGCAAATTGGTAACTTGAGCAAACCTTTAGGGTTTGCCCTAAGGGTTAAAACCAAAGGTTCTTAAAAAATTAATTTTCTAGGATTTCCAATTAGATTTTAAAATAGAAAATTATGATTTCTAAATTATAATTAGGGTTTCTTAATTATATTAAAATTTTCTAATCATATTAGGACTTGCTAATTAGGATTAATATTTCCAAATTAACATTAAAATTACCAATTAGGTTTTCCATAACTGTGCATTAGGGTTTCAAATTTTGAAATTAAGGTTTTCTAATTTAGCAATTAGGGTTATCCCTAACAAACACTTGAACTTTTATCCTTTAAGTTCTCAAATTAGAGTTTTCAAAATCCGAATTAGGGTTTTCAGAACCGATTTCTAGGGTTTCTTATCAGTCGTTAGGGTTTTCTAACTGAACGTCGATGTTCTTAATATAATATTAGGGTTTGGACACTGATATAATTTATCTGGTCAACCCTTGACCCTTAACCACATTCTGTACACATATATGACCATACACACAAAACATATCGTGACGCCCCCAAAATAGGTCCAATTCACCCTACCTATTCTGAGTCGTCAAATACATGGTACAGAAACAGCTACAACTTCATTAATACAATTGTCGTGCAAAATACGACAACACATAAATTCTGAGTTTAAATACAAATATTGTCTTCTAGACAATATCCACACTCAAATAAGTCCTCATTATAATTATTGATACACTATTTTACAAAATAGTGAGGACTACTAAGACAACTATCTTGAACCATCATTCCATATCCTGACTAGTACCCGCTACATTCTCGCCTCCTGAGAAAAAAATTGGAACAAAAGGAAAAGGGTGAGCTCAACTAGCCCAGTAAAGAACATTATGACTAAGATAATATAGAACAAATTATCGTTAGTCTTCAACAGGGAAAAATTTAATAGAATACAATAGACAACAAGTTTTAGATCAACAACTGCAGCGGAAATAACAATTCATTAGAAGAGTTAAGTAGAGAATGAAATCTACTATCATCTATGAATTTAAAAGTCCATCATCGATATTTTATCCCTGTAATATCAATCAATAAGCATCTTGAATCAAATATTCATCTTTGCATTACATGCCAAAGATATTCATCAGTTGGTCATGTTCATCTCAACACCTGTTCATCTTTGCACTACGGGCCAAAGATATTCATCAGAAATCATTCATCTTTGCACTACAGGCCAAAGATATTCAGTAATATCATCATTTAGGACTGAGGATGATGAAAAATATTTTAAAGGAAACGAATCCAGTGAAACAAAATAATAAATATTAAGGATTCGTATTTCAGCTATTCCATGTCCAAAAATACCTCATAAGTAATCATAGTGGAGTAAAATTCAAGAATGATCAAAACATGGATACAATCAAAGCTAGTATCCAGAATAGATAATTTGGACGAAAAACAAAAATTTAATTTTTCTGTGAATAGTGCCGTATTCGTGAATAGTGCCGTATACGTGAATAGTGCCGTATACGTGAATAGTGACTCCGACACTAAAAGATAGAAATTTCACAAAAAAAGCATCATGCTTCGTGAATAGTACTCGTGAATAGTAACTCGTGAACAGTAACTCATGAATAGTAACTCGTGAATAGTAACTCATGAATAGTAACTCCGACATGAAAAGTTCCAAATTTGATAAAAAAAAATTCCAACCAATATTTCGGCACAATGATATTGAAGTAATAATATCATTTTCGAATAAAATAACATCCCTTACCTCAAAAAGATTGTACTTCTGACTGTAATACAAGATATAGTGCTGAAGGAACTTGTACCGTATAGCAATACTCAAAGTATTAAAATACACACAAAAATATGCTCGATATTATAGAGAGAGAAAGAGAGAGAAAATTTTAGTTTCTGGTGTGATTTTCAATTCTAACCTAAGCACCCTATTTATAGGAAAATGCTTAGAACACCAAAGCAGAAAATTTAATATAATAATAATATAATTATTATAATTTCTACGCCAACCTTCCTAGATCTGAATTTAGCAACATAACACATTTATCACATGTGGGACACTCACCAAAAACCTTTTTCTTTAAAAAAAATTAAAACTTCCAAAAATCAATTATTTCAGAATTTCAATAATTCATAATAAATAGTCTTTTATCAGAAAATTCAAATCTTGCAATTTTTTATAGGAAATTCAATTCTCTACAACTTTGCAGAAGAAAGTTTTTTCAAATTCCAAACATTAATTAACCGAAATCCACATACGAATGATTTTACAGGCTATAATCAAATTTCAGTCAAGAAATGGGTCCACCAACATGTTTAACATGTTTTAAACAACTTTAGCAACAAAAATACTCTTGTTCATCATATACTCATATATCCCACATTTATTGTAAAAATATCACCATTATTATATTATAATAATATAATAAAAATATTATTTTATCAGAAAAGATAAAATATCAATTTTTAACAATTGTCACTTTAAAAATTTTATCCATATATATCCACATAAAATGAATATTTTCCTTATCATATAAATCAATAATTAATTATTCATAAATAATATTACAGAATCACAATACTGACAACCAAGGCCGTTCCCAGAAAAGAGGGGGCTTTCAAATAAGGATTTCTCCTTACTGGCGCGCAATTAGGTGACCAAAACTCTCCATACACAGAACTTTTTAGACATTGCCAATAATATTATCTAATAATATTATTCAGATAATATGAATTATTGCTCCGATAATGAAAAATACTGTGTAGTGACAATTATTGAAACAACAGTAATATAAAATATCAACGCAGCAATTATTGAATCAATAAAATAAAATGCTGAACAGTAATTACTGTAACAATTATTGAGTAGTGTCTTCTTACGTAAGAATCAATAATTGGTGCAATACCGTGTGCTACTGTGTAACAACGTGTATTACTGTGTTTTAACCACCGAGTATTCCAACAGTTTTAACGGTAACAACTACGCCGTTATTTATAAACAACTCATACTTGTCGTTTTTTTTATCCAATCGCTTTCCGTTATGGGACCCACAAAAGACTGCGCCGTCGTACGAATATTTCCCGACAGCAAGAATATTCCACAACCAAACGAATATTCCCCGACAACAATGAATATTTTATAACCACTTGCTTATTTAAAAAATATTTGCGCATTTTACCCATAACTAACCTCATTAATCAATTAAACCCTTAATATTTCAAAATAATAAATAGAGGAAATTTCATTTTATTAAAAAAAAAAAATTCGGGGTCTTACAACCTCCCCTCCTTATGAAATTTTGTCCTCGAAATTGACGTACGTACCTGGTGTTTCGAAAAGATGAGGATACCTCGCTTTCATTTCCGTTTTCAACTCCCAGGTCATTTTTTAAATAGAATGGTTCCTCCACAAAACTTTGACTTGGGGTATGACCTTTATGCGTAGGACATGCTCCTTCTTATCCAAAATCTTGACAGGTATCTCCTCGTATGTTAAATCTTCGGCTATCTCGTCTGGTTCTAACTCAATAATGTGGTTCGAGTCGTCCACATAATTTCGTAACTTCGATACGTGAAAACGTTGAGAACACACGTCATACTTGGTGGTAAAACGAGTCTATAGGCCACAGTTCCTACTCGATCGAGGATTTCAAATGGACCAATAAATCGAAGGTTTGAGCTTTCCTCACATCGCCGATTCTCACTTTTGGAATAACAACTTCTTGCACCTCCTTCTTCATATTCATCAGCTCCGGTGTGTAGCTTGAGCGGTTTTAACTTTATCGATTAAAGTCGATTCTACTCGTATATTCGTTATCTTCACACAGGTTCTTAGAATCTTTAACTCTATCTCCATCTTTTGAAATGAGTCTTTGTGTTCGACAATATCACACTCGTACCCGCATACGATCTTCTACTCAACACGTCAGCTACCGCGTTTGCTTTTTCAGGATGGTATTGGATGGTATGATCGTAATCTTTCAACAGCTCGAGCCAACGTCGTTGTCGCATGTTGAGTTCTTAGAAGCTCTTCTCACATTCCTCGCTCCATTCAAATTTTGTATCCTTACGAGTCAGCTGAGTTAATGGAGTAGCGATTCGAGAAAATCTTTTCACGAATCTCCGATAATAACCAACTAAGCCTAGAAAGCTATGTATTTCGATTACTGACTTAGGCTGCTCTCAACTGTGACTCATATCCTAATCTTGGATAGCACGTCACAATGGCACCTATCAGTTTACTACCGCATGAATATAATGTCTGCTACAGAGAGTCTGGCTTCGATGCATTCCACAAAGGAAGTCACCAGATAGAGGCTCGGGTACCAAATTCTATAGTTGAATTTTTAACTCCCGAAGTTCAATAGGAGCCATTCGATATGAGATTTTAGAAATGGGTTTTGTACCGGGTTCAAAGTCGATACAGAATTCAATATCATGCTCTGGGAGTAAGCCAAGAAATTTTTCAGGAAATACGTCAGGAAATTTACTAACAACAGAAATATCATTCAAATCTGACATATTTTTGTTCAAGTCCATGACATGGCTAAGAAAGCTTGACATCCGTTTTTCAATAAACGAATGACTTTACGGCTTGATATAAAAGAGTTTGACTTCAATGGTTTGGTTGCTTAAATTCGAATAACAGGTTGCTTAGGAATATAAAAACTAACAACCTTACAAAAGCAATCAATTTTAGCATGATGAGTGGTTGACCAATCAATCCCTAAGGTCACATCAAATGCAAGAATTTTTAAAGAAATAAGGTCAACAGGTAATGTGATGGTGCCAACTTGGATCAAACAAGATTTATAAACAGTGGATGTAACGAAAGTTTCTCCTAACGGAGTTTCAACAGATAAGTCAAAGTCTAATTTTCTCTGGAGTCAAGTTTAAACGTTGAGTATAAGCAGGAGAGATAAATGAATGGGTAGAACCGGTATCTAATAAGGTATAAACTTCGTAAGAATTTATAATTAACTAACCCGTGCTAACTTCGTTCGGGTTCCTCGCATTCTGACCAGTCACAACAAACGCTCTTCCAGGAATCGTTGACTTTGACTTTTCTGGGAAAACCTTTTGAGTCGCCATCCCTGCTGGACTGGGACCGTCCAATTTCGAGCGATATGACCTTCTTTTCCACAATTATAACATACCTTGGAAGGCTGTGAACAGTTTGGACTTATATGTCCCTTCTTTCCGCATTTGTAGCATCTAACTGGCAGTCGTTCTCCTCCCATAGAATTTGTTGCTGGTGCTGGTGCTGCTGCCGATGTCTTCCCGTCATCGTTAAATCTTCTCTTCTTGAAATTTCCACTTGAGTTATTTCTTCTATTATCTTGGCCATGATTACCACCGAAGTGGTTACCATTTCTGGCATGATAATTTCCTCCATGATGGTTATCCTTGTTCTGATGACCGTTGCCATCGGTACGATTATCATCGAGTTATAGGTCGTTATTCTTCGATTGAGCTGACTCATTATCGCGCTCCAATAACTGAGCCCTATTCACAACATCTGAATATAGAAAAAATTTATGAGAAATGAGATATTGACGTATGTCATGTTTCAAACCTCTCAAAAACATCCGCGTCATACGCTCCTAATTCTCCACCAAATGAGGTGCAAACCTGGATAACTCCGCGAACTTCGCCTCGTACTGGGACACCATCATGTTGTTCTGTTCTAGTCTAATAAACTCTACCTCCTTCATATGGCGAATACTTTCAGGAAAGTATTTTTCGCTAAAAAGCTTCTGAAACGTTTCCCAAGACATTCTGAGTGCGACTGGCTGGGTACGCTTCATAGATTCCCACCAGTAATCTGTCTCGTTACGAAACATAAAAGTGGCGAATGGAATCTTCTGTTCCTCCGTGCATCCCAAGACATCGAGTATCTTGGTAATTTGCTTGACCCACGTCTCCGCCCTAATCGGATCCGGCTTTCCCCAGAATTTTGGTGGTCCCAACTCTTTGAACTGTTTGGCTATGACAAATCGTACGTGGCTATCATTTCCACCTGTATTTTGTACATGAGTCTCCCTAGTCTGATTTTACATGAACTGCAAAAGTTTCTAAATATCCCATCGTTCATCGTCTAATCAGTGGTGTTGTTCACAAGTGGAACATTATCGGCCTGCTGCACGTTCTCCTCATTGGTGAGCAAAGGTGTCTCCACGGTCTCATTTACTCCACTGTTAACATTCTCCGTAGCCATTCTCAAATACTGCCATAAAACAAGGGTTAATTAAAGAAAATGACATACCACATAATATCCCTATATTATGATCGACCAACAAATAAGCTTAGGTAGGACACACTAGCGAAGGATTACTCGTCTCTCCCCTCCTAGTTCTATTCCCCGATCTCCGCCAGAGATCATATCCCTAAGCTCTGATACCAACTGTGACGCCCCCAAAATAGGTCCAATCTACCCAACCTATTCTGAGTCGCCAAATACATAGTACAGAAACAACTACAACTTCATTAATACAATTGTCGTGCAAAATACGACAACACATAAACTCTGAGTTTAAATACTAATATTGTCTTCTAAACAATATCCACACTCAAATAAGTCCTCATTATAATTATTGATACACTATTTTACAAAATAGTGAGGACTACTAAGACAACTATCTTGAACCATCATTCCATATCCTGACTAGTACCCGCTACATTCTCGCCTCCTGAGAAAAAAAATGGAACAAAAGGAAAAGGGTGAGCTCAACTAGCCCAGTAAAGAACATTATGACTAACATAATATAGAACAAATTATCGTTAGTCTTCAACAGGAAAAAATTTAATAGAATACAATAGACAACAAGTTTTATATCAACAACTGCAGCGGAAACAATAATTCATTAGAAGAGTTAAGTAGAGAATGAAATCTACTATCATCTATGAATTTAAAAGTCCATCATCGATATTTTATCCCTGTAATATCAATCAATAAACATCTTGAATCAAATATTCATCTTTGCACTACAGGCCAAAGATATTCATCAGTTGATCATGTTCATCTCAACACCTGTTCATCTTTGCACTACGGGCCAAAGATATTCATCAGAAATCATTCATTTTTGCACTACAGGCCAAAGATATTCAGTAATATCATCATTTAGTACTGAGGATGATGAAAAATATTTTAAAGGAAACGAATCCAGTGAAACAAAATAACAAATATTAAGGATTCGTATTTCAGCTATTCCATGTCCAAAAATACCTCACAAGTAATCATAGTGGAGTAAAATTCAAGAATGATCAAAACATGGATACAATCAAAGCTAGTATCCAGAATAGATATTTTGGACGAAAAACAAAAATTTAATTTTTCTGTGAATAGTGTCGTATTCGTGAATAGTGTCGTATACGTGAATAGTGACTCCGACACTAAAAGATAGAAATTTTACAAAAAAAATCATCATGCTTCATGAATAGTATTCATGAATAGTAACTCGTGAACAGTAACTCATGAATAGTAACTCGTGAATAGTAACTCATGAATAGTAACTCGTGAATAGTAACTCCGACATGAAAAGTTCCAAATTTGATAAAAAAATTCCAACCAATATTTCGGCACAATGATATTGAAGTAATAATATCATTTTTGAATAAAATAACATCCCTTACCTCAAAAAGATAGTACTTCTGACTGTAATACAAGATATAGTGTTGAAGAAACTTGTACCGTATAGCAATACTCAAAGTATTAAAATACTCACAAAAATATGCTCGATATTATAGAGAGAGAAAGAGAGAGAAAACTTCAGTTTCTGGTGTGATTTTCAATTCTAATCTAAGCACCCTATTTATAGGAAAATACTTAGAACACCAAAACAAAAAATTTAATATAATAATAATATAATTATTATAATTTCTACGCCAACTTTCCTAGATCTGAATTCAGCAACATAACACATTTATTACATGTGGCACACTCACCAAAAACATTTTTCTTTAAAAAAATAATTAAAACTTCCAAAAATCAATTATTTCGGAACTTCAGAACTTCAATAATTCATAATAAATAGCTTTTTTATCAGAAAATTCAAATCTCGCGACTTTTTATAGGAAATTCAATTATGTACAACTTTACAAAAGAAAGTTTTTCCAAATTCCAAACATTAATTGACCAAAATCCACATACGAACGATTTTACAGGCTATAATCAAATTTCAGTCAAGAAATGGGTCCACCAACATGATTAACATGTTTTAAACAACTTTTGCAACAAAAATACTCTTCCTCCTCATATATCCCACATTCATTATAAAAATATCACCATTATTATATTATAATAATATAATAAAATATTATTGTATCAAAAAAGATAAAATATCAATTTTTAACAATTGTCACTTTAAAAATTTTCTCCATCTATATCCACATAAAATGAATATTTTTCTTATCATATAAATTAATAATTAATTATTCACAAATAATATTACAGAATCACAATACTGACAACCAGACCGTTCCCAGGAAAGAGGGGGCTTTCCAATAAGGATTTCTCCTTACTGGCGCGCAATTAGGTGACCAAACCTCTCCTTACACAGAACTTTATAGACATTACCAATAATATTATCTAATAATATTATTCAGATAATATGAATTATTGCTCCGATAATGAAAAATATTGTGTAGTGACAATTATTGAAACAACAGTAATATAAAATATCAACGCAGCAATTACTGAATCAATAAAATAAAATACTAAACAGTAATTACTGTAACACTTATTGAGTAGTGCCTTCTTACGTAAGAATCAATAATTGGTGCAATACCATGTGCTACTGTGCAATAACGCGTATTACTGTGTTTTAACCACCGGATATTCCAACAGTATTAACGGTAACAACTACGCCGTTATTTATAAACAACTCATACTTATCGTTTTCTTCATCCAATCGCTTTCTGTTATAGGGCCCACAAAAGACTGCGCCGTCGTACGAATATTCCCCGACAGCAAGAATATTCCACGACCAAACGAATATTCCCCGACAACAATGAATATTTTATAATCACTTGCTTATTTAAAAAATATTTGCGCATTTTACCCATGACTAATCTCATTAATCAATTAAACCCATACTATTTCAAAATAATAAATAGAGAAAATTCCATTTTATTAAAAAAAAAATCGGGGTCTTACACATGTACACTTATATACTTAATCCTGAATAATTCTCTACAAAAAAAATTTAATTCACAAAATTCCTTCCCAAAAATGTCAAATCCATTCACTTATTTTCTGTCTAGGTTTATTATTTAACCTTAATTCAATCTTTTAAGATTTTAATAAATATCCAAATTCTCGGGTTGTCACATTAGAAATCTTAGGTAAGAGTACCTTAGGCTATAACCTTAGAGAAGAGATGTGAAGATGATAAAGAATAAGTTCAGATAGAGTTTGAACAATAAGAAGTAATTTAAGAAATTTATAAAAAAAAGTATTAAAACATGCGTGAGAGGATTCAAAGAAGAATCTCATAGAGTTATAAGGATTATAATGTGGGGTTACCTAACTCCAATAATTAGAATGTAAGGTGATAATAAATAGACAAATGATGAAGAAGTTAAGAATAAAAAGTTATATTTAAGTATGGTATAATCGTACTCTTTAATAGTTTGTGTATAGTATCTGGGCTAAACGATTCCTTCATAGAGCGGAGGTATATACGAACTAGCAACTCGGAACCTAGTTTGTTGGTTGTTTGTAGAAAACCACTCAGCGTACCATATTGAAACTATTAGAGACTCGATGTGTACCAAGTATAGAAAATGGATATGTATGATGAAAATGTGGAACTCGAATGAAATGTTGAGCAATGTAAATAAAGTTAGAAATTCTTAAAGGAAGAATTGTTATATAAATAAGAAAATTCAAAGAAAAATCTTGAAGAGATATAAAGATAAGAAATGGGAGTTACCTAACTTCAATAGCCAAGATAACGAATAATGATGAATAGACAAAGTATGTAAGATTAAAAGCATAAATGAAATCGCACATGATGAAAAAGGAAAGAAAGAAGATCGTAAAACAAAACGATCACGAGTTAAGAAAAGAATTTTAAGGGAGATGATTATAAATAAGATCACGATGTGATCTGTTTAAGTTATAAAAGAAAGATGGTCTATAATGTTTGAATAATTATAGCTTGATGCTATGAAGATAATGTACTATGATATAGTACGAGATAAACTCACTAGGAGTTATAGATAATGTGATACGAGGAATTCGTGTTGAGCAAGTTAAGGGCAAGTTAAAAATAAGTTAAGAGTAAGGTAATGTTAAGTGGGATTTCAATTGAGGACTTATATGGTGACTAAGTTGTACAAACCTTTGTATGGGCAGAGATTTTGTGCATGTACTTGGTTTATCACATTGATAATCATTGGAATGTCGGTGTCGCGCTATCAATGTATATGTGTTGGAAAGGTGATTATTTTCTCATATGTATATTTGATAGTTAGAGGCCTTTAAGGTTAGATTAGACAATATTAAGATTAGGTACGGTTCTTAAAACTAATACAAATGGTAAGTTCCTGACTCATAATCATATGGTATGTTTTGAACTCCTCAGCGAATGAACGCCTATGGTCTGACTAGGATAAGTTCTTAAACTCATATTATTGTGGCAAGTTCCTGAACTTCCAATGTGTAGTAAGTTTGATGAACTATACTAGGGGTATAGGAAGATTGTAAGTTGAAATATAAGAATATTTAGTATAAGATCATTAGTGGTGCTAGAAATAAAAAGAATTAGTCAATAATGAGGTAATGGAGTAAATAAGATATTCCAAATCTTCTAGCTTTGCTAGATTTTTGAAATTTATTGACTTTGTGATGATGTTTGCACTTCTATTCTTCTTGAAAAATATTGGATCAAATGATAGAACCAATGAGTTTTAAAAATAATGCCGTTATTTGTATGTCTATGTTAATTATTTCGGCTAGACAAAAATGATTTAAAAATATCAAAATGTATTTTGTTTTTTTTCATAGTCATTAAGGCATCACTAAATATGATGTTGATTTGACAAACGAGAAAGTCATCAATGCAATTAAACTTAGTGTTGAATGTGATCATAAGATCGTCAGCCCACTATGGTATGATGTAGCATGACAAAGTCATATAATGACTGAATCCTCAACGTACTATCGAGATAGTATGGTATCATGTCATCATAAAAGGATTTTTGGTTTTCTTTAAACTAAGAAAGATATGTCATATGAATTGGATAAAACTATTTTGATTGATGTTTGAGTTATTGTTAGAAGTCTATTCTATTTGATTCAGCTACACAAATATTGAAAGATGTTTATGCAGTTCAAGCGTTTCTTGAGAAGTTATGCCAAACCAAGTTGTTTTGGTGCAGATTCAGGTTTTGAAAAGATGAGGTGAACAACCCTTTTATAGGGGAGTACGTGGAAGCGCTTAGATGTTTGTGCACAATATGTGGTACGAATGGCTGATCACCCTAAGTACGGGAGTCCCTATAGTCTAATAACTATTTAGGTTTAAGTTGAAAAAAATACTTATAACCCTGGACAGAGTGCACAATACTTCGTATGAACGGCTTAACACCCTAAGTATGAGAGTCCCTACAGTCTAATGACTGTTTAGGTTTAAGTTGAAAGAAATACTTATAACCCTGGACAAAGTTCAAGGTCTTGTGACCCCTCAGCATGATTCGAGAATCTTTTAAATTCCTGAGTTATTCATACTGCTTCCTAATTATTGAGCAATTGTGGAAGATTCTTGTTATTCTAAAAGGCGAATGTGGTAAGGATGATATTCCTTAGAAAGAAGTAAGTCGTAGAATGCGACACTGAATGGTGAATATATTGAATACGTGAGAAAATAAATTTTGAAATGAGAAGAAGATGAGTTATCAAAGAATAATGTAAAAATTTTAATTGAAAAGTTAATAATTGTAGGAAGATCTTTGTGGAAAGAAAGTGGTTATAGAACCCAATGAATGAATAAAGTATTAACGTAAAATCTATTTTCATAGATTGAATGAATGAAGATTAATATATAAAATTTCGAGGACGTAATTCTTAGAAGAAATGGCGAATGTAATATCCCGAGTGTTTATGAGTTGAGTATATGAAAACGATCTTTAAAAAAGGAAATGAATGGGTTAAAGAATATGTAATACTCAAATATAATTGAATTCAAGTTTAAGTTATAAAATAAAACCTAGAATTTGTTGAAGAAATGAGTGTAGTAGGAAATATAAAATCTATATTAAGGTAATGTGTTGAAGTTATTCAACGATAAATTTTGAAAAGAGATTTGGTGAAAACTGAGTAAAGGAGGTTTCGTTGATTCCGAGGACGGAATCCTTATAAGGGGGGAAGGATGTGACAACCAAAATTTTCATAAATTATTAAAATAAGAATTTAATAATTAAAATTCTTATTATGATGTGTATATATTTTGAATTATGTGTTTTGGTGTGAAGAAATAAAATTTTTATGAGATTTAATAGTTGATTAAACTATTAAAGGAAATAAAAGAAATTAGTCACAATAAAGAATTTGGTGCCAAGGAAAATTAACCCTATAAATATTGGGTAATTTAAATTAAGTTAAAACTATATTATGGAGTAATATTGTTTGAATATTTAAACCTTACTTTGTCGTGGTGTTGTAGTAAAGTGGATAAAAGGGTTAATTCACTTAATTAAAATAGTGAGTTAATATATGAGTTTTGCTAATTAAATTTTGTATTCTTAATATATATTACATGTAATGGTAATATATGAAAAGGTTTAGTTTCTTGAATGATGTTAATAAAATATAAATTGATGGTGAGAGAAGAAATACCAATATACCTATAAATAATTATTGGTTAGAGATTAATAATTTGAATTAATAATTAAGTGGTGATTAGATGTATTGATTAAATAAATTGTACTGAGACAATTTATACAAGAAAAAGGAATGAAATGATTATATATAATAATTGTATAATTCATTTGAGTTCATTAAAATAATTATGGAATAAATATTAACTATTTTAATGAAAATGTTTATTATTTTAAATGGAGGTGTTTATGAATATAATTTCATAATGTATAAGTGCAATAATTATATAAATTATAATTGTATAATTATTCAGTGTAGTTAGCTAAATAATTTAGTAACATTGTTAAAGTTTGATATTTAGAGAAAAGAAGATATACCATATAATAAGGAAGTAATAATAATAAGTTAAAAGGAATTTTAAAGAGCTAGCCAAACATGGCCTAGTGGCCCTTGGTATTTGTAACTGATGGTGACTCTTTATCTGTATAACTGAAGGATAAATAAAAAAACACGTTACGTGTTTCATCAGTTAGAAAGCTTATGTGAAAATACAGAGGGAAAGAAAGAGTTTAGAGAGAATTTGAGAAGAAGGATGAAGAGTCAAGGAGAAGTAAGGAGGAGATTAAGTAATTGTTCTTCATCACCAAACTAAGATTAAGAAGAATCAATTCTAAACTAAGTTTTATTTCTTGAGTTCTTTATTGATAAATTGGATTTCTTAAGGAATTGGTTGTAGATGTTAATGGGTTTGTATAATCCATTATATATCATCTAAAAGTGGTTTTAGAGTAATCAAACTCATGAGAACATGTTAAAGATGAATAATATGAGTTTTGTTTAATATATGTATTTTGGGTCTGTTTTGAGACTAAAATTGGTTAGGAGTTTATGTTATAATTGTAGAATTGGTGTTGGATTGTGTTAATACAATAAGAAACGAAAAGATCACAAGTTGAATGAATATATTTGGTTAAGAAACGAATTTGTAGTGAATGAATTCGCTAAATATGTTAAAACATGAAAGTTTAGTATGAACATGAGTTTTGGGTCAAGATTTAGGCTAGTTAGTGTTTCTGTAAATTGTTATAATTCTAGTATGTTGTAGTTCTATGAATTACGAATCCATAGAATCAAAAAGGGACTAATTTGGATATGTATAACTTAAGTTATGAAGATTAGTAGAAGAAAATAGTCAAAAATCGCAAGAACAGTAAACTTTAAGTTTGTCCGGTGTGAATCTGCCCTCTAGGGTGCAGCTGCACTATGTCCAAGGCTTAATTAGTCGCAGATGTGCTCTAGGTTTGTCTGGTGTGACTGTTTTAACCTCCTGTAGTAAAACAGCCATAACGTTTACATACGAACTCCGATTGAGGAAATTCAAGATGATCCAGAACGAGGAAGAATAGACCTACAACTTTTATTCTTTAAGTGTTTCGATTTGTGGTCGGGAACAGGGTCCCAAATGGCCATCTTTAGGACTATTGTGTTTTCAGGGACAATCGGAGGGCGTCGGGCATGCACGTATGCAAGTGTAGTGCTTCTGACGATAAAAGATGTTGTTCTAAGTTATAAAACACGAATGTTAGTAAATATAATGATGCTTAACAATAATAAATGATGTATTAGATAAGTTGTATAAGTATACTAAGCATACATAAGAGAGACAAATCGGGCGTGTGACGAATGAACGTCAAAACATCGTGACAAGTGTTAATGAACGTAAAAAGTGTTTTAAGTCAAATGAAATAAATATTATAAGATATGGAATGGGGTTAATATAAAATCAATAAGTATTCCTAGCAAGACTTAAACACTTGAATGAATTTCGAGTATGACTTAAGAAGTAATATAGTGAGATATAAGTCGAAAGTTAACTCAATCAAATTGAACATTGTGTATTAATAATAGGAAGAGTTATGAGATGTAGAGTACAGTTTATATTATAACTACTATGCATTGCTATGTGACTAATAGTTAATGTGAATAATTATATAATTGTGTAGGGCACGTGAAGTACAGATAGTTGTAAGTTATTAAACTGTTATTGGTAAACAACGATCAAGGCAAGTCTTTCAGTTCCTATTTGCTATGTGAACTTGATGATTAACTGTTTTAAATCTTTATTGCAAAGAGCATGATGTGTTGTATATATGTTGAAAGTATGAAACGTCAAAATCAATTTATGACTGCGATTATTGAGTAATGAATTCTGATTGAATAAGGAACTCAATCTTTATATTTATTATATGAACTAAAGCATGTATGCTATGTTAGTCCAATGTTTATGAGATGTATGATAAGCATGTTATTATGTTATACTTTATGCATGAAAACTATTAGATTTGCTGGGATGTCGAGCTCAACCTTGCAAATAACTATTTTTGTTTGTTAAGGATTGAAGGTAACACTATGTGCTACTTGAATGACGTGGTTCAGAAAACATACACGAAGATTAATAATTTAGCTAAAGTTGTTATTTCATTAAACCATGGTTAAGATTCATGAGATGTACTAAATGTTTTATGATGTATAGTTTTATGTTGAGTTGTAAAGTTAAAGTTTGAGTTGTCTGATGTATAAAAGATATCAATTTGATTTGTAAGTATATATATATATATTAACTCTGATAAAGTGAATCATGGATTATATATGATTCAAAGACATGTAGATGATAAAGGTTTTGATTAAGGGAATTAAAGTAAGAAGATAGAAAAGTTTAAATTATTCCGCATTTTATTAAGTTAACATCGAATAATGATGTGAAATCAGAAGTTAGACGTGTTATTAACGACCGAAGTCGATAATTGAATTGTATGAATTTTGGGGTTGGTACAATAACTTTGCGGATGTACTAGCAACTTTGGCCTCCTTGATCAACATACCTGATAAGGAAGACATGCCAAATATCACATTTGCCCAACAAAAGGCTCCAGCCTATGGGAACTACATTGGAGAAGTATCGGATGAGCTGCCTCCCATCCAACACACTTGGTATCATCATATCAAGGAGTATCTGCGAGATAGATCTACACCCGCTGAGGCGAGTCAGGCTGAAAGAAAGCGGATCCATCGAATGGCTATGAAATTCTACCTGAGCGGAGACGCACTCTACAAAAGAGATGCAGGATTAGGTCTTCTCAGATGTCTAGACAAAGACCAAGCTCAGAGGCTCATGGATGAAATCCATGGTGGAGTATGTGGCCCACACATGAGCGGCCCTTTACTTGTCAAGAAAATCCTAAGAACAGGGCATTACTGGCTCTCTCTCAAGGCTGACTGTGATGATCACGTCAAAAGATGTTACCAATGCCAATTTTATGGGAATGTTATCCACGCCCCTCCAAGGGAGCTCCACAATATGAGTTTGCCCTGGCCCTTCTCAATGTGGGGAATGGACGTGACCGGGCCCATCAAGCCCAAAGCTAATAATGGTCATCGGTTTATCTTCACCATGATCGACTACTTCACCAAGTGGGTAAAAGCATCATCTTCCCCCAGGGTTACTAAAGAGGTGATCATTGGTTTCATCAAAAATAATGTCATTTATCGATATGGACAACCAGAGGTGATTGTGTCAAACAATGCTAAAAACCTCAACAACCAAATGATGGAGGAGTTATGCAGTAAATTCCATATCAAACATCTCAACTCCATCATCTATCGTTCAAAGATGAATGGTGTTGTTAAAGCGGCTAATAAGAATATAAAAAAGATCATGCAAACAATCACAAAGGATGGCCTGACTTATTTCCTCTAACTCTATTAGCCTACAGAACGTCAATGCGCATTTACACTGGGGCAACCCCCTACTCATTAACCTATGGCATGGAAGCAGTGCTCCCCATAGAGGTGGAAATGGAATCCCTCAAAGTGTTGATAGACGCTCAGCTGGATGAAGACCAATGGTTACAAGATCAGTACCACCAATTGTCTCTAATAGATGAAAGGTGGACCGCAACCATCTTCCATGGTCAGTTATACCAACAGAGGGTCGCTAAATCCTACAATAGAAAAGTCTGACTACGACAATTCAAAGAACATTACTTGGTCTTGAAGAAGGTTCTTGACAACCAAGATCAATCTAAAGAAAAATTTGCCCCAAAATAGGAAGACCCGTTTGTTGTCAAGGAGGTATTGGCAGGAGGAGCCCTCAGGTTACAAGAGATGGATGGCGATGAATTTCCCCAACTCATTAACTCGGAAACCGTGAAATGGTACTATGTCTGAAGTTGTCTGCAAACCAGCATCCTAGTTTTGGATCACCAGATCCCCAGTCAATTCAAGTTCTTAAAACCTTTCTCACTACATACAATCCCCACTACTTAAGTTTGTCCCATCAGGGATTAAACATTTCACACATTCAGTTTGTCCCACTCAGGATCAAACATTTCACAACTTCAGTTTGTTCCACCAAGGATCAAACATTTCACACCTTCAGTTTTGTCCCACCAGGGATAAAACTTTTCACATCTGCAGTCTATCCCACCAGGGGCGAACTACGCAGACCTGATCTCCCTAATACATGGGAGTAGATAGGCGGCCATTTTTATGGCCCGGTCTAACTATAGAAAAAAATAAAAAACATCTCTACACCCTTTTCCCCACTTACGACTTTGAACCTTTTCACACTAGGTTCGAACAACGCAGACCTGATCTCCCCTCATCAATGGGAGTACGTAGGCAGCCATTTATAGCTCGGTCTCACCCCCTACCAAAACATAAAAACTTGTCAACGGAATTGGGATCATCCTTCAAACCACACATCATCGGCTTAGACCAAAGGGGTGGAATTACCTGGTCTCCCAATACCAATGGGAGAATCGGCGACCATCTAAGCTGCGGTTGAGTCCTCAAAGAGAAAACCAATCCATAAGAGACGAAACTTCCTGGACTCCCCAATACAAAGGAGTACCGGCGACCATCAGTGGGGCGGTCAACCTCGGAGAGGAAAGCCACACTCCTCTCCATAACCACATACAGAAACCAGTCCCAAGGCACCAAAGGGTAGGGAATACATAGATCAACGATCCATTCTGAAAGATCCTGAGACATCTCAATGTCCATCCATCAAGGGGGAGTTCAGAATACATCAAGATCATAAGCCCTGGAGAAACAGGCAACTATCAAGCAAGTAACAAGGCATAACTAAAAAGGGAAGTGAATCAAAATATATTTTCTTGCCATATAATACTGTTTGATATATACAATGTGTCATGTACATGACAAAAATGGCTAAGCTAGTCTGTGCAGGAAAATCCAAGCTAATCTACAAACTAGTGGATAAGCGCGCTATTAAATCTAACATGGCATCCCTCTCAGAAGAAGGGGGTAACTCTGTGAGCTCCTGCCCAAGGGTATCTACATGAGCCAAGAGATCCACAGCCATCTATCTGCATGGTGACACTATGCTCATCAATGAACGTGCTCATCTCTACAATGATATCAGCAGTATGGGACCTCAATGCAGTACTATCTGTAATAGCGGCATCTCGGGCAGATATAGCACCATCCCTCTCAATAACAACTGTATCCCTAGATAATCGAGCCTCGTCCTGCTTAACAACAACGGTATCTCTATGAGCTAGAGCATCATATCTCTCAACTAGAGCGGTATCTCTACCAGAAAGAGCTGTCAACATCAAGGCCCTATTTTGATCCCTCTCAAGTGTCATCAGATGCAGACTCTGCTCTAAATACTCTGCCGAATGTGGAGTCACAGTAGCAGGAATACTGGGAGAATCAACCAGAGTTGCTGTCAACCCAACGAATAACTCATCCTCAGTGGGAGAATCAGTGTCCTCCATGGGCTCCCACTATTGAAATCAATCCCCAGCTCCGTGGATACAACCATAGTCGATGCAATCTCTGCCTCCAACCATGCAGAATACTCTGTGGAATGACCTGGATGGCTAGTAGTAAAATCAGCCCTCTCACGTTGGGCCCAACAGGCAAAACCCTAGACAAATCCTCTACTGATAAAAGCCCAGATGACATACGCTGACCCAATTCCCCGTCGAAGGGATGAACATCCTGAAACTGGTCAAACTGTGCCATCACAGCTAGTGGATGATAAGTGGTCAGACCCCTCAAACCATCCAGAGGAAGATAATCCATGCCAGATGCATGAGTAATAAAGTTGTAGGGAGAACTAAGCCCTGAACACGACAGAATATCAAATGGATCATCGATCCCTGATAAGAAAACTGACCAAGAAGCAGCGTCTGTACACTCCGCTGACTGAAAGGAGTAAGACATGGCTATCTCATGGAAAAAATAATACCCATGGCATCAGAATGTGTCAATCAGTCTTAAATGTGTCATAAACCACACGTACAACAAGACCAAACTTCCTGTAAATACCCCCGCAGAATGGGACTAGCAATACGTGGCTGACCTTAAGGTCTCTACCACAATCATTGGTAAAATGGTATGTCCCTCCCGGAGAGCACGCACTACCATAACCACGCCAATGTCTAAGTGATCCATATATAATGGCATATACAGATAAGCCATCAGGCACATCAAGAGTACATCTACTCTGGCAACACGCCAATAATCCTCCGACGTGGTGAATCCCTGGAGTGTTGTACATAACTGTCCAAAGAGCCAAATCTGTCAATCAGAAAACGCATGGACACTACATGACCTGAAGAGATCTCATCCAGGGCAACTCTACCCCTCAAACCAACGAGGGTCATAAACTGTCGGCTCATATCTCCTACAGTCATCCGAGCATAAGGCCTGTCCAACGGAAAATCTATCAGTCGCTCGTACTGTAAGGGCCCCGAATCCAGGTCCCAAATCACCTCAGATCCGGTTCGATCGTTCTATACAACTATTACTATTTGCGAAAGATATAAACATAAATTATTTATACATTAAACTTTTACAACATAAACCCCAAGGTCTATAACCTTAACTTAATACATACCTTCAATATCTTAGAAGATTTACAATACTATTTTCATCAGAAAATTTAATAGATCTAACTGCAACATAATTTATTTTTGCACTTTGACTTTGCTTCTGTCTTTATTCGAGCTTTCATCTAAATCTGAAAATTTTTATCATGATATAGCAAGGGTGAGCATCAAATTTGCCCAGCAAGTTTAAATTCAATAAAGATATATCATGATTGAAAGAATTGAATAATAAGCTAGCTAACTTTCAACAATATAAACATTGTGAAAGAGCATGAACAAATTTTCTTAGCTGAACGACTAAGTCAATAAAAATGAATGGTCAAGCATAAACATGAACAGATTAACTGAACCAAATGATAATGAAGGTGATCAGCCTTTCATACCTGATGAATATTTATAATATGCACAATGTGCGAATCAATAATCAATATAGACGTGAAAAATTAACAACAATTATTCATTAACATGCTTTGAACATACAACTCAAGTTTGAGTTAGAAAAAACTTGCCTGATTCGTTGACTACTGCTACGCAGTTTAAGTTAACTTCTTTTGGTAAGACCTATCATTAATAATAAGATTGGTCTTTCAATCAGCATATTCTACTTTGTATCATAATACAATTACTTTGTCAATAGATTATCTAACACTTAATCAAATATTAGATAACATCCTAACACATCGGTATTATTATCATTCTTTGATAATTCTTCAATCACTGTATCATATTCATTATGATTAAACACTTAATCTTATACATTATAAGTTCTTCTTTATACTCTAATAAGTCAAATACTAATCCAACAACCTGGATTCTAAATTTAACAACCAAATTGCCAATCCAGCAGACTGGATACAGAATCCAGCAACCTGGATTCAACAAATTTCCAATCCAGTAAGCCAAACTGCAATCCAGCATACTGGATTACAAATCCAACAACTAGATTGCAATCCAGCAAGCTGGATTAAACATATTTTCAATTCAGTAAACTTCTTTTCAATCCAACAAGCTGGATTCATCAGATTTTTCAATCCAGTAAGTTGGATTCCATATCTGTTCACGAAAATACCAAATCAACTTATTATTTTTCTATCTTTTGCCCAAACATATATACACATATTTCATACACAAAAAGTATTTTTTCAAAATTTTCCAACTTCCTTTGGTATTTTTTAAAAATCACTTTTAGTTAATTCCTTAAGAAATTAGCTACCTCGTGCTTACCTCCAGAAATTCTCATCTCTTCATACAATCTTATAGGTGTTAACGTGACACTCCAGTTTAAATTTCGTAGCCATCGGAGTTATAGAACTCCGGTTATAGCCATTTTTGTCAAAAAAATTACAGAAATTGAAATGGTCATAACTTGGTCATTTTAAGTCGAAATTAGCTCATTTTTGGACATGAGGTACTTAATATCATATATTTTCATGTCCCGAAAGCCCGAAATTTTTCTCACATATTAAGTTGCCGAAACAGCCCTTTTAAACTTTTGGGCAGAAGCTAAATTGTCGTTTTGCAGTTTTTTGTGCTTTGTTAAACATTTTTCATACGGAAATCTATAACTCCTTTTTCAGTGATTCCACTTGGAGATGTTAGCTAACTTATCATAGTATCCTCCCAAATTTTTCCAAAATTTTTGGAATGCCAAAAAAATAACAAAATTGTCCCTACACTTGACTGTCCAAAACAGTCTATTTTTCCTTAAAAACACAAATCTATTTTTCCTAAATCAGTCACTATGGACTGTGTACTCAATATTTTTGAGTTCTACCACTTGAGTTTAGTAGATAACTTACATATCTAGCACCTCTCTTTGACAGATCGTAAAAAGAAGGTGTAGATCAAAAACGGTAGAAATCCAAAGTACATAGAAATTTTAGGGCTTATAAACTAGAAAAATCACTTTTCTTTATTTTTGATTTTCAACTAAAACAACACCCAACATGGGTAAATCTAAACATGAAACACTCAATAACAAGTATATTCATGGTTTGATTTAGAATAATCAAAAATACTTAAACAAAAGGTATTTATACCTTTGATTACCATGCTCTCCTTCTTCTTCTTCATAGCTTGATTATGGAACTTTGATGTCTCACCAAAAACTCATCTTCCTCTCCTCCATGGCTGCCGAACCATAGCTCTCTCTCTCTCTCTCTTTTCTCTAGTCTTTCTCTTTCTTTCTTAGTTTTGCCAAGTTATGACATAAGATGAGAGAGAAATGAATGGTTGTTATTGGTTTGGTCATTGGATATTTTTATTATGTTATTAGATATACATTGCATATATCTATATTATCTCCCAACATTCCTCTTTTTCTTTCTCTCTTTCTAATCATTATATTGATATATGGAGAATTAGTAAGTAATGTGGCACCTTAGAATAAATGACACCTAGCTAAGTTTGTAATTATCTTTTGCAAACTTGTGGCTTAGCATGATGACATGCACTCCCTTCTTTTCCTCTCCACCATATCCAGCCAAGTGGCCTTCTTTTAGCCCAAATTGGTTAGATTTTTATAGCTTTTATTTTACTTACCAAATGACCATTATGTCCTTCCATACTTGGATCAAGTTTTGGGCTTCTTAAATTAATTATTTGAGCCAACTCTTGGGTCTACCCCTTAAGTCTTTTAGGGCTTTCTAATAAAAATATTTGGGCCATGAAATTCACATAGTCCAATACTTTTAATATTATCTTTCCCTAATTATTTCATTTACAAAACTATAATTTACATCCTTACTCACATACACTTAATTTCTTAACCCAATTAGACTTGCTATAATTAGGTTATAAAATTAATTAACCGAGATGTATAAAATAAATCTCTTAGAATTAGTATATATTTTATATACGGTGACGCCCCCAAATTCAGGTACTTGAAACCCGAACTTGGTGCTTCACGATACCATTTCTATGAGCGGAATAATACTAATAATAATAATAATAATATAAAAGTCAACTTAATTTACATGATTATCAGAGTCTGAATCCCAAGTACGTAACCTTTAATACATTCATTACAATCCATGATAGATAATTAATATCATACTTGTCTTAATAATATCAAACTAATACATAAACTACCACAAATCTTATTTGGTTAGCTTTCCTTTTCCTTTGTTTCTGCATGAGCTCTCTGGTTCTTCACACTTAGCTAAAAATATTTAAATTAAGCAAGGATGAGCATTTGAGTGCCCAGCAGGTAATAGTAATTATATATATAAGCTGAAAGGATTTAAATGTTTTCTTTATACTACCCTTCAACAATAATTTCAGTAGTTGTGAAGTAATCTGTACCAATAATAATAACATAACAACCTTCTTTCAAATTTTTAAAACTACGTAATGACTATATATAGGGTTAAGGTGACATATTATGAACATTGTTTTCAATTTTCGAATAGGTTAAACAGAACTTCGTCTGTAAACCGTCATAACTTACGGGCACGGGGGTGATCAGCCCGTTGTACCCTGCATTGATGAATACTACATGCAAGAACGAGGGTATCGTTCACTCTGTCCGCCTTGGGCGCATAAAAGTTTTCCCGTGTAGGGATGTTCATACTTGTCTAGGTTCTAAATCAAAGGTTTTATCTTGCTCAATAATAATCTATAATTCAACATATATATATATATATATATATATATATATATGGGTAATTGATAAAGATGTATCAACATATGATTAAATACAACGATTATTTAAGTGGGGACACTTGTATAACCATTTATAGAAATTAACAAACAGAATATATATATATGAATTACCATATACTAACATGTTGATAATCATTGAGCATATATAATATAAGGTTAATAATCTGTACAGTAATAATATAATTCATAAATATTCTTACTCATGTCCATTGCATAAAAAAAATACAAAGGTAAGATACTTGCCTGAAGCGCTGCTTACAGTTTGTAATTTAGATTTATCGCTTATCTCACGACCTATCATTCATCAGATCATTCGTTCGATTAGAACAATATAATATAACACATAACAATGCTTATTGCAGTTAGCACATATCCTAATCACATTATTACCCATGTTTAACAACCATTGAATCACAAATAATTACTTATCAAATCAAATTATCTAAGTTCAGATTAATTTTTGAAATATATCGGTGTACCGATAACTTTATCGGATAATTATCGAGTCTAAGAATCTGTCCTGTAACTTAGTATCAGTCATATTATCTTTAAATGACTTATAATAATTTTAAAATATTTATTATGATTTATCATGAATTTTCAAACATCGGAATCAGTTTTAAATAATTTAAATACTAATTAATTCTATTATCATTAATATTTAATTAATATTAAACTATTAATGAAATCATTTCCAAAATATTCAAGTTATTTATTCTAACTCAAAATACTTTTAAAGTATTAATATTACCCTTAAATGATTTTTAAACATTTAAAGTCATTCTTAATTAATTACCATTAATATTAAGGTATTAATTTTCTATTTATCAAAATATTAAAAGTCATTATTCATAACTTAAAATATTTTTAATTCCTTTATATCCCTATTACATGATTTTTAAATTAATAAAACCATTTATAAACTATTTATTTAATATAACTAATAAATAAATTTAATATCATTAATAATAACTTAATAATTATTAATATTTAATTATTAATGAAATTATTCTTTAAATATTAAAAATTATGTTTTCTAACTTAAAATATCTTTAAGCACTTTATTTTTATTTAAAATGATTATTATAATATAAAAAATTATTTTTAAACTAAATTATTTAATATAATTATTAAATAACTTTAATATCATTAATAATAATTAATTAATAAAATTTATCTTTAAATATTAAAAGTTATATTTTATAACTTAAAATATTTTTAAATACCTTATTATCAATTAAAATGATTTTTAATATAATAAAATCATTTTTTAATTAATTTATATAATTCATTTAGTAAATAACTTAATTATCATTAATATTAATTTATTAATAAAATTTATCACAAAATATTAAAAGTCATTAAAAATAACTTAAACTATTTTCTTATATCATAACATAATTTTAAATGATTTTTCAAATATTAAAATCGTTTTTAAATAATTTATTTAATATTATAATTAAATACATTAAATTCTTTTAATATTCCAAAAATATTAAATATTTATGAAATATATTAAAAATAATTAAAAACTAATTTTTGGAATTTAAAATAATTTTTAATAATTTATTTTGTATTTTTAATAATTAAAAACTATTTTTTTTATTTATTTAATAATTTCTAGAAAATAGTATATTATCTGTCGCTAAAGACCACCTATAGTGACAAAACTGTCGCTATAGGTGTTCTTCATGTTCTTGAGCTGTTCTTGAACATTCATAGCCAGTTTCCAGCTGCCTCGTTTGACCGAAAATAAAATCAAATCTGTGATGTTTCTGGACATGTTGTTGATCAGATAATGTAGTACAAGTACAAGACTACACGATCCAATAAACAACATCAACAAAACATGCATAACCAACGAGATCTGGAGCCTTGAACAAGCTGTCAGAGATGTTCTTCATTTTCTGGGTTACCCAGAAATGAAGAACAGTTCTACCAGCCACCTTTGGGCTTCCACAACTTGCTTTTCATGTAATAATTAGGTGATCTAAGGGTTTCAGGTTCTAGACCACATGTAATACTACAGATCTATCACAAAATATAAACATAACAACAACACAATAGAAAGATATTGTCCGGTCAAACCATGTCAGAAACTGCGCTCAAGAACTTTCTGGGTTACCCAGAAAGTTCATCCGTGGATTTTCTGCCTGGTTTAACCACCCCCTAATTCCAGCATGTTTGTGGTAAAAAAGATCTAAGAGCATAAACATGAAGTATAACTACCATACCATAACCATATCACAACAACACCCATAAATCAACAATACGTCACCAGATCAGAGGCGTCAAAATTCTTGTCAGACCATTTCTGGGCAAGATCTGGGTTACCCAGATTTTGTCCAGTCATGGTCGGTCAATGACTTTTGACTAACAATAACTTGCAATCTATTGAAGATATGACCTTGATTCAACTTCCAGAGAAAAGATCTTATATCATACTACAAGATCAAACACTGAAAACACAAAAACACAAAAACACAACACATACAGAGATCTACATGGCCTGACATACGTTGTCAGACGCCTCTTTTAAAAATTTCCAGATTTTGAAGAACATCAAATTCGAGCCTCTAGATGTTATGGATCTGACATCTAGCAACCCAGATCATCTATTTACATCATAAACAACATATTCTAACACTCAAACATAACATCTAACAACCAAAAATTGGACAGATTTTTGAGTAGGGTTTATACCTTTTCTTTGAACAATCTTGATCTTAGGCTACTGATTTGTTGTTGGATTTTGTGGGGCTCGGTTTGTGACTGATTTGTCTTGATATTTTCGTGGGTTTTAGATAGAGAGGCTCAAGGTTGAGTGTTTGCAAAAATAATCTAACAAATGAATTTTTTTCTCTCTCCTAATCTATTTATATACTTAGATGCAATGCATCTAGGCTTGCAAGGTGGCAATAAGGATAAGGGTTGGCTGAATTTTTAGGCATGTGCTATAATCTTAGGGTGATGATTTGCAAGATATGGAAAGATTTGCAAGAAATCTAATAAAAATAAATCCAAAAAGGGTATTTTAGCAAACTAATAAAATAATTTAAGGGTATTCTTGTCCATGGTACTTGAATCTAGGTTTTAATCACTAGATTTTAATCCTTAAAGTATCCCAAATAATTTCTAGGGTTTGAACAATTATATTTAAAGTTCAATAAAATTTTAATTATAACTTACTAATTAAAATTAGGGTTTTTAATAGAAATTTAGTGTTTTAAAATATCTTAGGGTTTTCTAAAAATTAATTAGGATTTCCAAATTATAATTAAGGTTTACCTAATTAATCACTTAACATAAAACATATAACACAGTTAATAACCGTCTTAAACCCACAATTGATTTTCAAATTAGGGTTTTCCCTAGCAAAATTATGGTTTAACCAATTAATATTAGGGTTTTGAAATTAAACAACATAATTGACCAATCATCATCAATACGTACATACAGTACATATTTATAACACTGAAAAATCAAAATTTAATTAATATTATATTATTATTCTTATACCTTGACAATAATCTAAAATTAGGGTTTGGATTTCATATCTGATTTATTCTTCCTATTTAACCTTAATAATTAAGGTAAAATAATTAACTTAATAGCCTGTACTAAAATTCATATAATAAAATAATTATTATAATTATTCTAAAAATCACTTCATATATTATTTAAATAATATATGATTATATTTTTATGGAAAATAATTAATAAAATATTTCTACCATAATTTAATTATTAGTAGAATATACTCTATAATAATCAATAATTCTAAAATAAATTTACTTGTAAGCATTTATGTAATAAATATATTTTTATTTACCACATAAATACATATATACATAATCTTGTACAAATCCTCATCCTTAATATATATAAAAAAAATTATACACAAAATTTCTTATTTATTTATATAGAAAATATAGGGTTGTTACATATATCATAATTCTCTCATCCCATAACCCTTAAGTTATTTAATTCTTTATTCCTAAAATATAATTAGGATCATACTAGTTTCTTTTATTTGTTATCACATAATATTCGTATTCACTTACTCACATAATCATTAAATAAATTATGACATGCTCCACAAATCACTTAGATTAGGTCACTAGTATATATTTAAATACTAGACCCACTAAATAATAATAACCATTTAGGTTATTTAATTATCATACTTAATTTAAATAACTTATTTAAGTTATACAATTTATATTATATAATTAAATTTAATTTCCTCCTCCTCTCCATAAATTGTTTTCAAACAATCTATTTATATATTAAATATATAATTTAATATATTCAATCATTTATTCAAATATGAATTTAATTTACTAACTACTTTGATACCAATATTCATATCTACATATTGGATCTCATCTCATATTTTAGCTTTACCTTATTTGGTATAATATTAAATATTATACCATTATTCAAGCAACATATTTCACTTCTCACACTAATTTTGACTTTTCTCCATAAAAAGTCAACTGTTGACTTTGACCAAAAGTCAACATTTACACATTTTGTGTTTACTGTCCATTCTGACTCATCTTGACGTTCCGGACGCAACCGAGCAGTCCATGCTTCAAAATTCTATCTCTAACTCAAATTTTGAGTTTTAAATTACTCCCTTCTTATTGCTAATCGTAATAACTAACGACTTTCTACTTATTCAAATTCTTATTTGTCAGTCAAGGCCAACGTTCAAGCTATGTTAACTACTAACATAGTTTTATCTTGATCCTTATATCATTAACTTAATTCATCACTCCTCTTGCTAAAATATATATAGCACCTTACTAAGTATATATACTTCTATACATATACTCATCTTTGTTTAACCTTATAACATCTCTTCATGTGAAATCTTATCTCCTTAATAAAATTTCACCTGTATTAGTATAACATTTCTTACACTATTCAATTCACATCAAATTTTACAGGTATCATAATACCTTATTATTGATATTCACTTAAATACATATCAATTCATTTCTATGGTTTTGAAATTTTGTAAACCATATTTCTTTATTCTCATTCAATTAAGAAACCATATAGATTCTTCTTAAAAATTTTGAAATCCTTAAAATTCCTTCACAGAAACGTCAATTTCATATACTTATTTTCTGTCTAGGTTCATCTTATAACCTTTAATCCATCATTTTAAGATTTTAATAATTATCTAAATTCTCGGGTTGTCACACGTACTACTCTAAGGTAGGAGTCAACTCCTGGGTCTCAAATCGGAACACCTGCCTATCCAGTACCCAGTGCTCCAACATGCCCTCTACGAAACCCAATGGAACTTAGAACATCAGGAGGGTCACAGAGTGCCACAACAGTTGATCTATGGTCACCCGATCTAGGGATGACAAACTATCATACCACGATCTAAAATAGGAGGCCACCAATACTGGTGGAGTATGATCAATGCGGCTAACTGTCGATGAAATCATCTGTAGGGCCGTGTCATAAGACCATCCAAGGGTCAATGGTGAACATCTCTAGACATACATATGCATAACATAATACATGCATGATAAACAATAGATGGCAATATAATGTAAGGAATGGAAAATAGTATACATACATTCCTAAGTACATCATCATCTAATACATCATCTTTGTATACAGTTGGAAAATACAGGGAAATGGGGCACAACTGCCCAACAACTAACAGAGGTCTATCAAAAGATATAACGAGAATGGGGCACAGCCACCCAATATCTAACCGAGGCCTATCAAAAGATATAACGAGAAATACATCAGAAGAAGTCAATAGTGTTGATGTCTACATCATCCAACCTATCCATCTGATGTAACTCTTCTTGAGTCACTGGATCTCCGCCAAGAGGGATATCAGGCCGATACAACGGAGGATCTGCACCGACTAAACCATCTGAATATGGGCCACCTGAAGGGCCAGCCCCTGAGCTGGAAGGATCAAAAGTATCCACCTCAAAAGAATCTCTGCCCAAATACCGGATAAAAAAATATATCCGGTCCAACTGCTGGGTCAAGATATCAATCTGTGTCAAATGAGTAGGCTCTCAGACGCAAGCAATCCAATCCGCCATCATGACGGAGCTAGGAACCATATCCCCCATAAACTGTGTGGCGCAGGTTTGAGCTTCGATGGTACGAGGAGACCACCAGCGGTAGAATGCCTCATGAGTGAAAGGTCCCTCTGACAAATCAAAGCCATCAACTCCCACCAACAGGATGTCTCTAATCGGTGGCCTGCAACACAAGCCAATAACGCCTGGCAGGAGGACAGATCAGTATACAAATCTCTCTTATGGTGCTCCTGATAGCACACTCTCCTAAATAGAGCTCACATCCTCTATTTGTGAAGAGAGGAATCCTACGGGTCGACATCACATGCTCGACACCAGTCGGGAAACCACCCTCAAAGCCCACTGTCAAATGGTCCTCAGAGTAAGGAACCCATGTAATGACATCGACTGTCAACAACTCCAACTGTAGGTGAGAATGGGTGAAACCCTCAGCTACGGGAACCTCCACCAACGTGGAATGATGCCATCGTCGTCCCCATGGATATGTGTCTAAACCTAATAGGTTAATGGGACGCAGACATGGAAGCCTCTCATAAGCCCAAAACTGCCAACAAAAAATCAAATATCTGCGGTCAGTCAACACTCTTAACCCATACAGGGGAAATCAAAAGAGAAATACTCACCAATAGGAATGGGTAAAATCCTAGACAAGCCTTTGTCAAGCCCTGCGAACGTATGTGCATTCCCCTAAGAAAATAGGCAAAGGTATAGGAGCCCCAATCATACTCTCTAATACGGTCCACCTCCCGTGTGGTGCTGACTAAAGCGAACGACACCGTGAAAGAGTTATCCGCCAGGAAACAACCCCAGAGGATGACCAGGAACAATCGCCAAAGAATGCGATCCCTGACTCTTCTGTCATCGGGTAATGGCTCACTCAATGCCCCACTTATAGCGTCTACAGTCAAAGGACCAGTGCGGATTGTCCTACCTTTGAGCGCCTCAGCCTGGACTCCTAGCAAGGATCTGACGGTAGTAGGGGAAATGTCAACCACACAAGGCACTAGGGCCCCGAAAAACTCCATGTCGGTGATAAACCACCAATCCATCGGCGTCATCATCACCTCGCAATCCAGCAAATGGAGAGATTGACTCTGGTGAAACCAACGCTCAGACAACGCCCTGAGGTAACCTTAGGGACAACGGCGGGGGAAAATGGAAAATAATGCCTCGAAACCCCAAACATTCACAATGTCTCGGTACTCTGGATGAAGAGTCTTGTACAGAGAGTGTATACTGAACCAGTTCCCTCGAGGCTCCGTAAAGCCGGGAACTAGCATCAAATTCAAATCAACATCAGAACCCTTGCTCCTCATCTGTAACGCCCCAAAATTTGGTCTATTCTCACACCCAGATCTGTAAGACCCCGAATTTTATAAAATAAAGTATTCAATTTTTCTATTTTGATAAATAGTTAAATTGATAAAAGTTTAAAATTAAGGATGATATTTAAAAATTTTGCAAAGTAAGTAAGTTGTTATAAAATATTCGTTGTGTCGGGAAATATTCGTTTGGTCGGGAAATATTCTTTTTATCAGAGAATATTTGTACGACGACACCATCATTGGTGGACCCCACAACAGAATAACTGTCGGAGTTAGAAAAAGACAGAATTATCTTTTTATAAAAATAACGGCGAAAGTTTTACTGTTAAAATGTTGAAATACCCAGTGGTAAAAGTACAGTAATACGCGTGGTTGCATAGTAGCACTGGGTATTGATTATTGATGCTTACGTAAGAAGTCACTCAGTTATCCTTAATTATTGCTACAGTAATTGCTGCATAATATCTCTCATATTTTTTATTCAATTATTGTCACAATATATTCTGCATAATATTTCATATTATTAAATCAATAATTGAGACAATAAAGTTATTCATATTATTATTTACAATATTGACGATGTCTAGAAAGTTTTGTCGATGAGAGGTTTGGTCACCTAATTGTGTGCCAATAGGGAGAAATCCTTATCGGAAAGCCCCCTCTTTCCTGGGAATGATCTGGTTGTTAAATATTGTGAGTTATAATATTAATGATGAATAATTGTTGAAACATTAAGAATGTGTTTATTGAAGATAAGTGAATTACAAAAGTTAGAGGGAAATAATGTAAACTTGGAAAATTTTAGGGGTACTAAAGTGTAATAAGTTAAATCAATCTGGACCATTGGTAGTTATTTTAATAGTAAATCAATCTAGACCGTCGATGGTGGTTGTTTTAATAGTAAATCAATCTAGACCGTCGATGGTGGTTTTAATAGTAAATCAATATGGACCGTCGGTGGTGGTTTTAATAGTAAATCAATCTGGACCGTCGATGGTAGTTTTAATAGTAAATCAATCTGGACTGTCGGTGGTGGTTTTAAAAGTAAATCAATCTGAACCGTCGGTGGTGGTTTTAATAGTAATCAATCTGGACCATCCGTTCTAATAGTAAATCAATCTGGACAATTCGTGAATTAGTTACTATTTAGTCATTTCTCCTATAAATAGAAGCTTAATTCTTCTTTCATTCTCACCAATTCACTGAGACTCACAAGATAAACTATAGAGAGAGAAACTATAGAAAGCAAGAAGAAGAGTATTCGACTACTTCACTATTACAGTATCCAGTCTTCTACTAAGGTAAGGGATATTATTTATTGTATTCGTAAGGGATATTATTTGTTGTATTCGTAAGGGATATTATTTGTTGTATTCGTAAGGCGTATTATTTCTTTCGTATTCATAAGGAATACTATTTTTTTGTATTCATCCTTTAATATGTCAGAATAACCTGTCTACGCGGATTACATACCGTATGACAGGTAAAAATTCATTTACAGTTTCGTATGTTATTTCTTTTCATATTCTTAAATCTAAACTTACTATGGTAAGTATTGCTTCTATAATCTCTGAAATTAGTGGGATATCCTTGAAGTTTTGCGCTTCATCCAGTATCGTTTCATTGTAATATTGATCTAAACTCTCTTATTAAATATCAATATTTTCACCCAGAATACTATTTACGGGTTATTATTCACCCGATTACTATTCACTAAAATATTATTCACTCGAGTATTCGGAGCACTTTTCATGCTGGGATACTATTCACAAGTTACTATTTACCCGATTACTATTCACTCAAATATTATTCATCCAGCTATTCGGGACACTTTTCATGCCGGGGTACTATTCATGAGATACTATTCCCGAAGTACTATTCACAAGGTACTATTCACTAAAAAATTTATTTCTCTCCTGTCCAAATTATTTTTGATACATGGATATTATTCTTGAATTTTACTCCACAAAGCAGTATCATGTTGACAATTTGGACATTATTGAATTCTGGATAAATTAAATTATAAATCTTTAAAATTTATCATTTGCTTTCATTTAATTGAATTCCTATATCATTGTCATCATCCTCATGCTTATATTGTGATGAAAGTCATCTTTGGCTTACGTGCATAGATGGACTGTTGATTAGTATGATTATGACCAGGGATCATTCGGTATAATCATGACCTGTAATGTTACAAATGATGTGGTAAAAGTCCTCATTGGCCTGTAGTGCATTGAGGGACAGTGGTTGGTATGATTATGACTAGGGATTATTCGGTATAATCATGACCATTGATGATTATATAAATATCCTTGGGCCGTAGTGCAGGGATAATTCGATGATGTGGTTTATTTATTAAGATGAGTCTCAGCGATAAAGTTGATGAAAACCTTTTTAAATCATAGAAGATAGTAGATATCATGCTCTACTTGACTCTTCTAATGGATTGCTTATTCCGCTGTAGTTAAACTTGTTGTCTATTATATTCTATCAGTTTAACATTGTTGAAGGCTAACGATAACTTATTCTGCATTATCTTAGTCATAATATTTCTTTCTGGGCTAGTTGAGCTCACCCTTTTGCTTTCATTATTCTATTCAGGAAATGATAACATAGCTGGGACTAGTCGGGGAACGGAGTGATGGTACGAGATGGTTGTTTTAGTAATCCTCACTATTTAATGTGATAATAAATGTAATAAGGATTGAATTTGAGTTTAGATATTGTCTATAAGATAATATTCGTGTAAAAACTCTCAGCTCTTGTTCGATAATTAAGTTTGTATTTGTATTCTGTACCATATATTTGGTGGCCCAAGATGGGTGATGTATACCTATTTTGGGGGCGTCACAAATTCCGTACATTACGAAAACATCTCTTACCAAACATACATCATTATATAGCTAAATATAACAGCATACATTCTAAAATTCCAGGTTCTAATACCTTATAACCTCATTCATTACAAATAATGACAATTACATTATTCTTTACATCTTACAAGAATGACTTTCATTCGCCACCAAGGATACATAACAGTTCATTAAACAAATCTATAGTTCAATTAAACTATTCTACATTACAAGTCTTGGCTTGATCTTTACGCTCATTCACATACTGAATGGCACTTCGTCTAGATACTGGTCAGCTTGATCTTTACGGGATCCTTAAGTTCTTTCTAACATCGTTCGCTGAAAATATTTTTATTTAAAGCAAGTATGAGCATTCAATTGATCAGCAAGTCATAGCAGTTGAATAAACAAAATTAAGAATTTAAACATTCCTTTAGAACTTCAATAACCAAACAAAAGTTATGAAGTAGCTTTAATAATAGGAATAATTTCTGATTCCTATCATTTTAAAACATTAGTCACATTCACTTTGAAATACTTTCATTCTTCTATCTTTTCCATACACATCTTATCTGGCTAGAATCATTAGCAAAGACTTAACAATAACGGTTCATGTATAAATAGAACATTCTTATATTGAACAATTCAATCACAGGACAATTTATCTCATAGAAACACCGAAGTGTTAAAATTGTGGCATAAGGCCTCATACATTCTACCACCTTGTATAAATATCACACATTTGCACATAAACAAAACTTCTTAAGTTCAACATCTGAGAAAGTTTAAGAAACTAGCATTCATTTAAAATATAAATGAAGTTAGGAAACTTGCCTTACGCGCAGCTATATCATAAAGTTTATGCTGAGCTGCTCATTGAAAACCCTATATAACACATAAGGAAATAGCACATACACCAATTAGTCATATACTTGACTTACGCATTGGTTTTTTAATATCCCGAGTGTTTATGATAGCGATTCCCGAGTGTTTATGATAACGATCCTTAGAAAAGGAAATGAATGGGTTAAAAGATATAGAATACTCAAAATATAATTGAGTTCAAATGAAAGTTATGAAATGAAACCTAGAATTTGTTAGGTAATGAATGTAGTAGGAAATATAAAATTTATATTTAGATAAAATGATAAAAGATTTCTCTGAGTTATTTGTTTAATTTGTGTCTTCGATTCTGGGGACAGAATCTTTGTAAGTAGGGAAGATTGTAACGAATGAGTGGTTTTAGTTGTGATTCTGAGGACAGAATTCTTGTAAGGAGGGAATGATGTAACAATCCAGATTTTTATTATAATATTTAAATATTTATTAAATTATTGTAACGAATGAGTGGTTTTAGTTGTGATTCTGAGGACAGAATCCTTGTAAGGAGGGAATGATGTAACAATCTAGATTTTTATTATAATATTTAAATATTTATTGAATTATATAAATATTTAATGGATGTGTTTATTGTTGAATAAGTATTTGTTTAATTGATTTGATGTGATTTGATTATTTATTTGTTTAATAAATAATTAATGAGTTAAGGAAAGTAATTATTTTGAAATAGTAATCTAATTTTATTTAATAATTAAGTTAGAGAATTTATAATGATTAAATAAATTATTATATTATGCAATGAATTGTTATTAGAATTAATTAAATTAAGTTTGAAAACTTAATTAATTAGAAGTGTGACAAATAACTATATTATAAGTGGTTATTAAAATAAATTAAAGTAGTTTTAATTTATTTTGCCAAACAAGGCTTAAGTTTATTAAGTCTCTCAGTTTTAAATTGTTTTGCCAAACAAAGCCTTATGGCTTTTGTTTTTTTTTAATTTTGAATTAATAATAAAACAAATTAAATAAATAAAATATATTTATAATGGATATACGTTTATTATAGTGTAACTGATATATTTCGTATTGGAATTAAGGCCATATCGGTTTCTTTTATTTTACGTATACTTGAGTTATCAGTTTTATTATTTGCTATCCTGAGGAAGAGAGAGTACAGAGAACTTGAGAGAGAATAGAGGGAGAAGCTGAGAGAAAGTCTAAGAATGTCAAATAATTTATGTGGTGTCTAACAAGTATTTTTTTAAGCAAGAAAAGGTATGTGGCTATAACTTTAATATATGTAAGTATATATGTTTTACGTCATTATGCCTAAGTCTCTGTGTTCTTCACTTATGTATAAAGTTTTTACAAAAATTGTATGTAAACCATGTTTTAGAATTGGTTATGATGTTACATGTATTTGTAAAGATAATTGTTATATCTAGCATATATATATATATATATATATATATATATATATATATATATATATATATATTTATATATATGACTGTATGCTAATTACGATCAAAAGAAAGAAAAGAGTTTTTTTACAGTAAAAACATATGAGTATGAACATGTTTTGTATGATAACAAAAATTAGTAGGTGATTGTATGCTATTTATGAAATTGAACGTCATGTATGTTAATTGGGTATGAATTTCAGAGAATCGTACTTTAAAGTAATCAAGTTTGGGTTATTATTGACATTACAGTGTTAAACAAACGTTAACAATGGAGTTTTCTTAAAATAGTGTTTTCAAAGAATTATGTTTTCTAAGGTAGTTGTTTAATTGTTGGTAATTGTTATATGGATCATTATTAACGTTTATATGTAGTTTACAATGAAGTTATGCATGTTAATTGGGGTTAATTTTCTTTAAAAATAAAGACAGTAGCTTCGTTATGTTCTTCGTGGTTGGGTTTTGCAAGTTTCGGCGCCCCAGCGCCAAAATTTGAGCCCTAGCGTTAAATTTCGCGACCCAGCGCCGCTGGCTAGCTTATAATTCGCGCCCCAGCGCTAGAGCTCGTGCCCCAGCACTGTAACTCATGCCCCGACGCTGGTACTCGCGTCCCGGCGCCACTGATCCGTGCCCCAGCACCGGATTTATGGTCTGACTTGGACAGTTTTGACCTCCTGTATTGGACAGTTTTGACCTCCTGTAGTAAAATAGTCATAACTTTCTCATACGAACTCCGATTGAGGTTATTCAAGATGATCCGGAACGAGGACGAGTAGACCTACAACTTTCGTTCTTTAAGTTATTCAATTTGAGGTCATTAGGATGGGTCAAAATGGTCATATTTAGGACTATTGTGTTTTCGGAGTCAATCGGAGGGTGTCGGGCATGCACATATGCATGTGTAGTGCTCCAGACCATAAAAGATGATATCCTACGTTATAAAACATTAATATTAATAATTATAATGATGCTTAACATTAATACATGATGTATTAGATGAGTTATAGAAGCATAGTAAGCATACACAAGAGAGGCAAATCGGGCGTGTGATGAATGAACGCCGAAACGCCGTGCCAAGTGTTAATGAACTTAAAAAGTATTTCAATTCAATTGAAATGAATATTATAAAATATGGAGTGGATTTAATATAAAGCTAATAAGTAGTCCTAGCAAGACTTAAGCACTTGAATGAACTGCGAATATGAAATACAGTGAGATATAAGTTGAAAGTTAACACAATATAATTGAACATTGTGTGCTAATTAATAGGAAAGATTATGAGATGTGGAGTAGAGTTTACATTACAATTACTATGTGTTGTTATGTGACTAATATTTGATGTGTATGATTATATAATTGTGTAGGGCACGTAAAGTGCAGATAGCTGTAAGCTGTTAAACTGTTATTGGTAAACAACAATCAAGGCAAGTCTTTCGGTTCCTATTTTCTACGTGGACTTGATGAACTGTTTTGAATTGCATGATATGTTATGCATGTTGAATCATGAAATGTTAAAGTCAATATATGACTGCATTGTTTTGGCTAAGTAATGATGATTGAGTAAGGAACTCAATCTTTATATTTGCTATGTGAATTAAAAGCATGTATGCCATGTTACTTTAATGAGATGTATATCGAGCATGTTATTATGTGTTATGTGATGCATGAAAACTGTTAGACTTTGCTGGGCTGTCGAGCTCACTCTTACAAATATCCACTTTTGCAGGTCAAGGAATTAAGGTAAGGATATGTGCTAAGTGAGTTATAGAGAACTATATTCACGAAGATTACTTATGTTTTATGAGAAATGTATGTAATATTTTGAATGTAAATGTTGTTGAGTTGTAAATTGAGCTATCCAGTGTATATGGATATCTATTTATGATGTAAGACTTTGTATAGTCAGTTTATTGTAACGATTCATGATATAAGATTGAATCAAAGAGATGTAATGTAATGGTTGCGATTCAGGGCAAGAAAGAAGGAAATGTATAAAAGTTTTAAATATTCCGTAATTTTATTAAGTTTAACATTGAATAAGGATGTAAAATTAGAGATTTAATGTATGGTTAACGACCGAAGTCGGGATTTAAATTGTATAGATTTTGGGGTCGTTACAGGTTTACTTAACTTTACTTCTTAGGGTTCACGTTATTGCAATCTAAGTTTACGCGACCAACTTCATTTACCGCTTTATGGCGTTATGACATACGGAGATGTCTTACTCAACACGATCATCATCTTTGATGGTTTACATTCTTATCTTCTTCTTATAACTCTTCTAGGACTTAGCACACATTAAATCCCTACAAATATTACATATGGTACTCTGAGTGGTTTCCCACAAACAACCAACAAACTAGTTTCTCGTCTCGTCTACACTGTCTTTCACAGCGAGTTAAATCGGTTGCCAGTTTCATATATACCTCCACTCTCTGAAAAAATTGTTTAGTCCAGCTCCCATATGTCAATCATTAAAGATTACGATTGTACCACAACCTAAACTTAGCTTAACTTATTCGAACCATTAAACTATAATGTTCGTTAAGTCAATTTCTCATTCCTTGTAGCTTTCTGGCAACTAAATGTCATACCTCAGAATTCATTCTTTATCATCTAAGTCATACAGTATTTTGTATACTCAAAATGATTATTCAATGTTAATACTACGCATTCATAGTGTTAAGCATTTTACGTTACATTATTCATATCTTATAATGTCTAGTTCATTCGACTCGGAACGTTGTCCAAGTTATTATTACTAACTCGGCTTCTTAACGTTATATGTCATTGTCTTTAATTCAATTTCTTCACCGTTCACAGGTTTAGTCATTAATCTTCATTTCCTTATGGTCAGAAGTTTAGTCATTAGTCTTCATTACCTTAAGGTCAAACCATACACGGTGTGTAGGTCCTGCCTGTTTAATATTCGTGTACACTCAACCCTCACATCAGTTAAAGTATTTAACGTTTACATTTCATTTAACATTTTCTATCCGACTCAAACTCGGACTTTCATTAATCTTATTACCGTTCGTTACGACTTTCATGATAATTCATATCTTACTTACTACCTTCGCCAATGTCTAAATCATACAACCAATGTATACTTAGAACGTTTGCCCGATGCGAATACGATTCACGAGGATCGTTTACATATTCTGTGTTCACGTTACTCGACTCTTAATTCCATTCAACCTTTACTTAAGGTTTTTAATCGCTCTCAGTCGTGATCCATTACATGAACACTATATTCATCATCCTTTCTAAATTTCGAAGCCATACAGTTCATTGTATGCTAAGACCAACCATTCATCGCAACTACATTGCGTTTACAGCATTTATACGCTTTACACTTATCTCTTATTACGACATCATAACAACGAAATGTTATTCATCACCCTCGTTGTGACGCCCCCAAAATAGGTCCATTCCACCCAACCCATTCTGAGTTGCCAAATACATGGTACAGAAAATAACTACAACTTCATTATTACAATTGTCGTGCAAAATACGACAACACATATACTGTGGGTTTAAAATACAAATATTGTCTTCTAGACAATATCGACACTCAAATAAGTCCTCATTATAATTATTGATGCACTATTTTACAAAATCGTGAGGACTACTAAGACAACTGTTTTGAATCATCACTCCACACCCCGACTAGTTCCCGCTATATTCTCGCCTCCTGAGAAGAAAAATGGAACAAAAAGGAAAAGGGTGAGCTCAACTAGCCCAATAAAGAATATTATGACTAAGATAATATAGAACAAATTATCGTTAGTCCTCAACAGGAAAAAATCTGATAGAATAGAATAGACAACAAGTTTTAGATCAACAACTGCAGCGGAAACAACAATTCATTAGAAGAGTAAAGTAGAGAATGAAATCTACTATCATCTATGAATTTAAAAGTCCATTATCAATATTTTATCCCTGTAACATCAATCATCAAATATTCATCTTTGCACTACGGGCCAAAGATATTCATTTGTATCACCAGTTGGTCATGTTCATCTCAACACCTGTTCATCTTTGCACTACGGGCCAAAGATATTCATCATGTAATCGTTCATCTTTGCACTACAGGCCAAAGATAGTTAGTTATATCACCATTTAAGACTGAGGATGATAAAAATATTTTCAAGAAAACGAATCCAAAGAGAGATAAAAAGACAAAGATTAGGGATTCGTACTTTCGTTTATCCAATTTCAATAATACTCCATAATAATTAATTGTGGAGCAGAAATCAAAAATGAAGATCAAAACATAGATCCAATCAAAGATAGGAACCATAACAGATAATCTTGGACATAGAAAAGAAAATTTTAATTTTTCTGTGAATAGTGCCGTATTCGTGAATAGTGTCATATATGTGAATAGTGCCGTATACGTGAATTGTAACCCCAACACTAAAAGGTAGAAATTTCACAAGAAAATTCATCATACTTCGTGAATAGTACTCGTGAATAGTAACTCATGAATAGTTACTCATGAATAGTAACTCGTGAATAGTAACTCATGAATAGTAACCCCGACATGAAAAGGTAAAACTTTCATAATAAAATTCATACTAATATTCCGGTTTAATGATATTGAAAGAAATAATATCATTTACGAAAAAATAACATCCCTTACCTCAAAAGAATAGTACTTCTGGCTGGAATATCAGATATAACGCTGAAGAAAACTTGCACCGTATAGCAACACTTAATGTATCAAAATACTTACAAAAATACGGTCGATAATATAGAGAGAGAAAACTTCAGTTTCTGGTGTGATTTTCAATTCTAACCTAAGCACCCTATTTATAGAAAAATGCTTAAAACACCAAAACAGAAAATTTAATAAAATAATATTATTTACAAAAATAATTTCACGCCCACTTCTTGAAAATCTGATTTCAGCCACCAATGAGGCCCACCAACAATGATAAAAACGTTTTTCTTAAAAAAACTCAAAAATCAATTATTCCAGAACTTCACTAATTCATAATAAATAGTCCTTTTATCAAAAAAATTCAAATCTTATGTCTATTCCATAAGAAATTCAATTCTCTACAACTTTGTAAGTTTAAGTTTTTTTAAATTCCAAACAGAAATTGAACGAAATCCACATACGGACGATTTTACAGGCTATAATCAAATTTCAGTCAAAAATGGGGCCCACCAACATGTTTAACATGTTTTTAGCATTTATTGTAACAAAAATACTATTTCTCCTTATTTATTCATATATCACACATTCATTATAAAAATATCACCATTATTATATTATTATATTACTATATTATCACATTATACATTTATAATGTAATATATAATAACATAGATAAAATATCAATTTTTAATAATTGTTACTTTTCTAAAAATTCCTCCATTTATATCCACATAAAATAAATATTTTTCTTATCATATAAATCAATAATTAATTATTCACAAATAATATTAGAGAATCACAATAATGTCGTTCCCAAGAAAGAAGGGACTTTCCAGTAAAGATTTCTCCTTACTGGCGCGCAATTAAATAACCTCTCCTAGACAGAACTTCCTTACACATTGTCAATAATGCTATCTAATAATATTATTCAAATAATATTAATTATTGATCTGATAATTTGAAATACTGTGCAATGATAATTATTGAAACAACAATAATATAAAATAATGTGCAATACCGTGTGCTACTGTGCAATAACGCGTATTACTTTACTTTAACCACCGGGTATTTTAACAGTGTTAACGGTAACAACTACGCCGTTATTTTTTAAAAAAAAACTTATTATTGTCGTTTTCTTCATTCGACAATTTTTCGTTACGAGGCCCACAAATGACTGCGCCGTCGTAAGAATATTCCACGACCAAACGAATATTTCTCGACAACAATGAGTATTTTATAACCACTTGCTTAATTTGAAAAATTTACATATATCACCCTTAACTTTAAACTTTTATCAATTTAACTATTTACTAAATAAAAAAATTGAATACTTTTATTTTATAAAATTCAGGGTCTTACACTCGTCACTCAACGTCTAAGGAATCACAATCATAGCAATCCCACACGTTCGTTTTATTTTAACTACGGTCCCCGGATATTGGTTACGTAATTTAGCGTTTACATTCTTTGTCTTTTAATCCTGTTTAACCTTTACTAAAGGTTTGATTAAGTGTTAAATTATGTGAACTATATGTTCTTTATATTTCCTTATACTTCCCCCAGGAATTGAATAATTAAAGCTCTTCTCTGGGTTTTGCCCTGCACCGACGCTGCGACGCCGGTTCCTTTGTTATTTCTGGCGCTACAGCGCGAGTCTCCAGTAGCTTATTCCCTGGTCTGGCGCTGCAGCGCTGCTTCCCAAGGCATAACTGGCGCTGCGGCGCCAGTTCTAAAACTCAAGAAAAAATTCTAAGTGTTGAACACGTTTGAGACGCTTACTTCACAATCTCATAACTTCTTCGTTATAACTCGAAACGAGGTCGTACCAAAGTCATTTTTTTACTCTCATCACGTTCTTCAACTTCCCTTGGATAGAATTTAATTCTGAATCCGTTAACATGTCATTCAATTGGCTTAAATTTCTTCATTTGTTCATTTTACGTCATTAACATTCTTCGTTTATTCGTCCGTAATTCGGTCATCCAAACTCGGAATTCGTTCATTCTTGAGTCCACGACTCACGTTTCCTATGTTTTCATACATTCTTATGAAACCCTACACATTCAGGTTCTTTTACATATTTTCTATCATTCGTTCGTCTTTTACGAAATTTTCACCATAACTTCATTATAGCAAAGTTCAATCCGTTCTTCATGAACGTTTCTATTGTTCCTAACCAAGAAATAAGCAACTAACTTATACGCTATGGTTTTAAACTTGTCCATCAACAACAAGTTCTAACTACGATGGTTTTAAATTTGTTCATCAACATCGTTCTTCACGTATTCTTCGCGTTCTTCGTTCGTTCTTCATTTTTAATTGATATTTTGATTACGATTTCACTTTTCTTGGAATTTGGTGTTATAAAACACCATTCCTTACTTATTTCACCGAATCATTCATATGATTCATTCAGATCGTTCAAATTCATTAAGCAATTCATACTTTCTTAAGAAAGCTTTTAAACTAAACTTCAAATTCTTATTTCTTCTTTTTCTCATGATTTCAACCATATGAAAATCATTCTTAACATCTTTTACTTCTATTCTCATTAAGCTATATGATTTCTGTAAAAAACTTAAAGAAAATTTCTATTCTCATTAAGCTATATGATTTCATACTTTTGCTGAGAGGTCAAATCGACCATGAACTCTTATAAGGTTTAACAGCATTTCACCGTAAACCATTCTATCATGGTCAGTTTACAATCACCAAGAAAGTAAACTACCTCTTCCATACGTAGGTGATCAACTGTGACGCCCCCAAAACAGGTCCATTCCATCCAACCTATTTTGAGTCGCCAAATACATGGTACAGAAACAACTACAACTTTATTAATACAACATAAAAACTGTGAGTGTAAATATAAATATTGTCATCTAGACAATATCCACACTCAAATAAGTTCTCATTATACTTATTGATACACTATTTTACAAAATAGGGAGGACTACTAAAATAACTGTCTTGAACCATCATTCCATACCCCGACTAGTACTCGCTACATTCTCGCCTCCTGAGAAGAAAATGGAACAACAAGGAAAAGGGTGAGCTCAACTAGCCCAGTAAAGAATATTATGACTAAGATAATGTACAACAAATTATCCTTAGTCTTCAACAGGGAAAAATCTAATAGAATACAATAGACAACAAGTTTTAAATCAACAACTGCAGCGGAAACATCAATTCATTAGAAGAGTTAAGTAGAGAATGCAAACTACTATCTTCTATATATGAATTTAAAGTTCATCGTCGATATTTTATCCCTGTAACATCAATCAATATATATCTGGAATCAAATATTCATTTTTGCACTACAGGCCAAAGATATTCATCAGTTGGTCATGTTCACCTCAACACCTGTTCATCTTTGCACTACAGGCCAAAGATATTCATCATAAAATCATCAATCTTTGCACTACAGGCCAAAGATATTCAGTAACATCATCATTTAGGACTGAGGATGATGAAAAATATTTTAGAGAAAACGAATCCAGTGAAACAAAAGAGTAAATATTAAGGATTCGTATTTCAGCTATTCCATGTCCAAAAATACCTCATAAACAATCATAGTGAAGTAAAATTCAAGAATGATCAAAACATGGATACAATCAAAGCTAGTATCCAGAATAGATATTTGGACAAAAAGAAGAAATTTTTATTTTTCGGTGAATAGTAACTCGTGAAACTCATGAATAGTAACTCATGAATAGTAACCCCGACATGAAAAATTCCAAATTTGATAAAAAGTTCAGATCAATACTTCGGCATAATGATATTGAAGAAAATAATATCATTTAAGAAGAAATAACATCTCTTACCTCGAAAAGACGGTACTTCTGACTAGAATACTAGATATAGTGCTGAAAAAAACTTGCACCGTATAGCAACACTCAAAGTATCAAATACTCACAAGAATACGCTCGATATAGAGAGAGAAATAGAGAGAAACTTGTGTTTCTGGTGTGATTTTCAATTCTAACCTAAGCACCCTATTTATAGAAAAATGCTTAGAACACCAAAGCAGAAAATTGAATAAATTAATAATATAATTTTCTTAATTTCCTTAGCACACCACATCAGCTGATTTCCACCATTAACATGTGCCACTCAAATGTCAAAAACATTTTTCTTAATAAAAATAATTAAAACTTCCAAAAATCAATTATTTCGGAACTTCAGAACTTCAATAATTCATAAAAAATAGCCCTTTATTCAGAAAATTCAAATCTCGCAAGTTTTTATAGGAAATTCAATTCTCTACAACTTTGCAGAAGAAAGTTTTTTCCAAATTCCAAACAAAAATTGACCGAAATCCACAAACGGGCGATTTTACAGTCAATAATAAATTTTCGGTCAAGAATTGTGTCCACCAACACACAAAACATGTGTTAATCATTTAATGCCACAAAAATACTCTTCCTCCTCATATACTCATATATCTCACATTCATTGTAAAAATATCATCATCAATATATTATTAAAATAATATATTTAAATGAATTATTTTATCAGAAAAAGATAAAATATTAATTTTTAACAATTGTCACATTAAAATTTTTTTCCATCTATATCCACATAAAATCAATATTTTTCTCATCATATAAATCAATAATTAATTATACACAAATAATATTACAGAACCACAGTACTGGCAACCAGGCCGTTCCCAGGAAAGAAGGGGGCTTTCCAATAAGGATCTCTCCTTACTGGCGCGCAATTAGATGACCAAACCTCTCCTTAGACAGAACTTTCTAGACATTGCCAATAATGTTATCTAATAATATTATTCAGATAATATGAATTATTATTCCGATAATAGAAAATACTGTGTAGTGACAATTATTAAAACAACAGTAATATAAAATATCAATGCAGCAATTATTGAATCAATAAAATACAATATTGAACAGTAATTACTGTAACAATTATTGAGTAGTGCCTTCTTACGTAAGAATCAATAATTGGTGCAATACCGTGTGCTACTGTGCAACAACGCGTATTATTGTGTTTTAACCACCGGGTATTCTAACAGTATTAACGGTAATAACTACACCGTTATTTATAAACAACTTATTTTTGTCGTTTTCTTCATCCAATCGCTTTCCGTTATGGGGCCCACAAAAGACTGCGCCGTCGTACGAATATTCTCCGACAGTAAGAATATTCCACGACCAAGCGAATATTCCCCGACAACAATAAATATTTTAGGACCACTTGCTTATTTGAAATATTTGCGCATTTTACCCATAACTAATCACATTAATCAAATCAACCCTTACTATTTCAGAATAATAAATAGAGGAAATTAAATTTCATTTATTAATAATTTGGGGTCTTACAACCTTCCCTCCTTATGAAATTTCGTCCTCGAAATTGACATACGTACCTGGTGTTTCGAAAAGATGAGGATACCTCGCTTTCATTTCCGTTTCTAACTCCCAGGTCATTTCCTCAATAGCATGGTTTCTCCACAAATCTTTAACTTGTGGTATAACCTTCGTGCGTAGGACATGCTCCTTCCTATCCAAGATCTTGACAGGTACCTCCTCGTACGTTAAGTCTTCGGCTATCTCGTTCGGTTCTAACTCAATAACGTGGTTCGGGTCGTTCACAAATTTACGTAACATCGATACGTGAATAACGTTATGAACACGTGACATACATAGCGTTAAGGCGAGTCTATAGGCCACAGTTCCTACTCGATCGAGGATTTCAAATAAATCGAAGGCTTGAGCTTTCTTCTCTTCATCGACTCTTACTTCTAGAATAACACATTCTTGCACCTTCTTCTTTATATTCATCAGCTCCAGGTCTGTAGCTTGAGCGGCTTTAACGTTATCGATTAAAGTCGATTTTACTCGTATATCATCACGTGGGTCCCTAGAGTCATTAACTCTATCTCTATCATTTATAAATTATACAAAATAGGTCTTTGTGTTCAACAATATCGCACTCGTACTCGCATACGATCAATGCGTCAGCTACCACGTTCGCTTTTTTTCAGGATGGTATTGGATAGTATGATCGAAATCTTTCAACAGCTCGAGCCAACGTCGGTGTCGCATGTTGAATTCTTGGAAGCTCTTCTCGTATTCCTCGGTCCATTCGAAGTTTGTATCTTTTCGAGTCAGCTGAGTTAATGGAGTAGCGATTCGAGAAAATCATTTTACAAATCTCCGATAATAACCAGCTAAGCCTAGAAAGCTATGTATTTCGATTACTGACTTATGTTGCTCTCAACTGTGACTCATATCCCAATCTTGGATAGCACGTCACAATGACACCTATCAGTTTACTACCGCACGAATATGGCGTCCCCTACGGAGAGTCTAGATTCAGTGCATTCCACAAAGGAAGTCACCAGATAAAGGCTCGGGTACAAACTTCTACAGTTAGGTTTTTAACTCCTGAAGTTCAATAGGAGCCATTCGATATGAGATTTTAGACGTGAGTTTTGTACCAGATTCAAAGATGATACAAAATTCAATATCACACGTAGGCCAAGAGATTCTTCAGGAAATACGTCAGGGATTTACTAACAATAGAAATATCATTCAAATCTGACGTATTTTGTTCAAGTTCATAACATAGCTAAGAAAGCTTGACATCCGTTTTTCAATAAACGAATGACTTTACGGCTTGATATGAAAGAGTTTGACTTCAATGGTTTGGTTGCTTGAATTTGAATAACAGGTTGCTTAGGAATATGAAGACTAACAACCTTACGAAAGCAATCAATTTTGGCATGATGAGTAGTTAACCAATCAATTTCTAAAATCACATCAAAAGCAAGTATCTTTAAAGAGATAAGGTCAACAGGTAATGTGATGGTGCTAACTTGGATCAAACAAGATTTATAAACAGTGGATGTGATGAAAGTTTCTCCTAACAGAGTTTCAACAGATAAGTCAAAGTCTAATTTCTCCGGAGTCAAGTTTAAACGTTGAACGCAAGCAAGAGATAAATGAATGGGTAGAACCGGTATCTAATAAGATATAGACTTCGCAAAAATTTATAATTAACTAACCCGTGCTAACTTCGTTCTGGTTCCTCGCATTCTGACCAGTCACGAAAAACGCTCTTCCAGGAACCGTTGACTTTGACTTTTCTGGGATAACTTTTTGAGTCACCACCCCCGTTGGACTTGGTTTTGCTATAGTGCAATCTCGAGCGATATGTCCTTCCTTTCCACAGTTATAACATACCTTCGAAGGCTTTGAACAGTTTGACCTTATATGTCCCTCCTCTCTGCATCTGTAGCATCTAACTGGCAATTGTTCTCTTCCCCTAAAATTTGTTGCTGGTGCTGATGTTGCTGCCGATGTCTTCCCGTCATCGTTAAATCTTCTCTTCTTAGATTGGACATCTCTTTCCATAATATCAACACGTCGTGTAGCTTTTACCCATGCATCACTCATTCTCACTCGTTCAGTTATTTCTTCTTTCAGCTCAGATTCTAGCTTTATCATCTTATACTCTACCAAAGAGTGCTTCTGTTCAAGCATCATATATCGGGTAACACAAGCTTGAATCGTTGCATCCTTTTGCTCCACGACTGCCTGCAATTCTTCAGCCTGCTCTTCTAACTCATGAATACGATTTTGCAATTCTACATTTTGATCATAAAATACCTCTAATAAACTCTCCTCAGGTACCTCTTCTTCCTCTTCTTCCTCACTCTCAGCTGTTACCTCTGCGACTATCTCGGGTGCAACTATCAATTCTTCACTCACCACATGTATATCTCTAATTCCTTCTTCGCCTGATATCACATTATCCTGGTTGGCGATTAGAGGTGTCTCCACGATCTCATTCAGTCCATTGTTAACATTCTCAATCGACATTCTAAAATACTGCCATAGAACAAAGGTTAATTTAACAAATTAACATATCACATAATATCCCTATATTATGACCGACCAACAAATAAGCTTAGGTAGGACACACTAGAGAAGGATTTACTCGTCTCTTCCCTCCTAGTTCTATTCCCCGATCTCCGCCAGAGATCATATCCCTCAGCTCTGATACCAACTGTGACGCCCCCAAAACAGGTCCATTCCATCCAACCTATTTTGAGTCGCCAAATACATGGTACAGAAACAACTACAACTTTATTAATACAACATAAAAACTGTGAGTGTAAATATAAATATTGTCATCTAGACAATATCCACACTCAAATAAGTTTTCATTATACTTATTGATACACTATTTTACAAAATAGGGAGGACTACTAAAATAACTGTCTTGAACCATCATTCCATACCCCGACTAGTACTCGCTACATTCTCGCCTCCTGAGAAGAAAATGGAACAACAAGGAAAAGGGTGAGCTCAACTAGCCCAGTAAAGAATATTATGACTAAGATAATGTACAATAAATTATCCTTAGTCTTCAACAGGGAAAAATCTAATAGAATACAATAAACAACAAGTTTTAAATCAACAACTGCAGCGGAAACATCAATTCATTAGAAGAGTTAAGTAGAGAATGCAAACTACTATCTTCTATATATGAATTTAAAGTTCATCGTCGATATTTTATCCCTGTAACATCAATCAATATATATCTGGAATCAAATATTCATCTTTGCACTACAGGCCAAAGATATTCATCAGTTGGTCATGTTCACCTCAACACCTGTTCATCTTTACACTACAGGCCAAAGATATTCATCATAAAATCATCAATCTTTGCACTACAGGCCAAAGATATTCAGTAACATCATCATTTAGGACTGAGGATGATGAAAAATATTTTAGAGAAAACGAATCCAGTGAAACAAAAGAGTAAATATTAAGGATTCGTATTTCAGCTATTCCATGTCTAAAAATACCTCATAAACAATCATAGTGAAGTAAAATTCAAGAATGATCAAAACATGGATACAATCAAAGCTAGTATCCAGAATAGATATTTGGACAAAAAGAAGAAATTTTTATTTTTCGGTGAATAGTAACTCGTGAAACTCATGAATAGTAACTCATGAATAGTAACCCCGACATGAAAAGTTTCAAATTTGATAAAAAGTTCAGATCAATACTTCGGCATAATGATATTGAAGAAAATAATATCATTTAAGAAGAAATAACATCCCTTACCTCGAAAAGACGGTACTTCTGACTAGAATACTAGATATAGTGCTGAAGAAAACTTGCACCGTATAGCAACACTCAAAGTATCAAATACTCACAAGAATACGCTCGATATAGAGAGAGAAATAGAGAGAAATTTGTGTTTCTGGTGTGATTTTCAATTCTAACCTAAGCACCCTATTTATAGAAAAATGCTTAGAACACCAAAGCAGAAAATTGAATAAATTAATAATATAATTTTCTTAATTTCCTTAGCACACCACATCAGCTGATTTCCACCATTAACATGTGCCACTCAAATGTCAAAAACGTTTTTCTTAATAAAAATAATTAAAACTTCCAAAAATCAATTATTTCAGAACTTCAGAACTTCAATAATTCATAAAAAATAGCCCTTTATTCAGAAAATTCAAATCTCGCGAGTTTTTATAGGAAATTTAATTCTCTACAACTTTGCAGAAGAAAGTTTTTCCAAATTCCAAACAAAAATTGACCGAAATCCACAAACGGGCGATTTTACAGTCAATAATAAATTTTCGGTCAAGAATTGTGTCCACCAACACACAAAACATGTGTTAATCATTTAATGCCACAAAAATACTCTTCCTCCTCATATACTCATATATCCCACATTCATTGTAAAAATATCATCATCAATATATTATTAAAATAATATATTTAAATGAATTATTTTATCAGAAAAAGATAAAATATTAATTTTCAACAATTGTCACATTAAAAAAAATTTCCATCTATATCCACATAAAATCAATATTTTCCTCATCATATAAATCAATAATTAATTATACACAAATAATATTACAGAACCACAGTACTGGCAACCAGGCTGTTCCCAGGAAAGAGGGGGCTTTCCAATAAGGATCTCTCCTTACTGGCGCGCAATTAGATGACCAAACCTCTCCTTAGACAGAACTTTCTAGACATTGCCAATAATGTTATCTAATAATATTATTCAGATAATATGAATTATTATTCCGATAATAGAAAATACTGTGTAGTGACAATTATTAAAACAACAGTAATATAAAATATCAACGCAGCAATTATTGAATCAATAAAATACAATATTGAACAGTAATTACTTTAACAATTATTGAGTAGTGCCTTCTTACGTAAGAATTAATAATTGGTGCAATACCGTGTGCTACTGTGCAACAACGCGTATTACTGTGTTTTAACCACCGGGTATTCTAACAGTATTAACGGTAACAACTACACCGTTATTTATAAACAACTTATTTTTGTCGTTTTCTTCATCCAATCGCTTTCCGTTATGGGGCCCACAAAAGACTGCACCGTCGTACTAATATTCTCCGACAGTAAGAATATTCCACGACCAAGCGAATATTCCCCGACAACAATGAATATTTTAGGACCACTTGCTTATTTGAAATATTTGCGCATTTTACCCATAACTAACCACATTAATCAAATCAACCCTTACTATTTCAGAATAATAAATAGAGGAAATTAAATTTCATTTATTAATAATTTGGGGTCTTACATCAACCCATCGTATAACCCCATTTTCAGGATATGTTCTCCTCAGACTTATTCATTAGATTTCACACCAAAATAATTTGGTTTGGCACAACTTCTCACAGAAAGCTCGATTTTCTTATAACATGACATACCATTTGTCTAGCCAAATCAAATAGCTTAGACCATACCAATAAATTGGACATCAACTTGAAACATTCGTTTAGTCAAATCAAATTGACATTAACTACTCTTTAAATTCTTTTAACCATAACTTCAAAACATTTTATGACGTCATGATACCGTACTTTTCACAGTACGTTGAGGACTTCGTCAATTTATGACTTTGTCATTATACATCATACCATAGCGGGTTGTTGATCCTAAGATCACATCCAACACTAGGTTAAATTGCATTAATAACTCTATCCTTTTACCATCCTTGCATCAAATGCACTAATGATATAAAATTCATTTTGATATTTTAAATTAATTTATGTCCAGCCAAAATAATTAGCATAGACATATAAAGAATAGTTCTTTTAAAATCTATTGGTTCCAAAAGTTGAACCAATTCTTTCCTTTTTCAAACGCACACATAAGCACGATTTTAATAAGCTTCGAAATCTAGCATAGCTAGATGACTTGGAATATCCTTTTTCTCCATCTTCCTTCATTGTCTTACTTGCGATAATACTTAATCTTCTCTAGCACCTTCAATGCTAAGCATACTGAAAATACTTGTTTTCAGTCTAAACATTGTTATACCTTAGTATAGTCCATCAACTTACCACACTTTATGTGTTTAGGAACTTTCCACAACCATATGTGTTCAAGAACTTATCTTCGCAATATGTAATCCAAGAACAAATCAAGGACTATCTATATGCTTAGGGCTCAGAAAAATAGCATATATGTGACGGCCCCAAAATAGGTATACATCACCCATTCTGAGTCGCCAAATATATGGTACAGAAACAAATACAACTTCATTAATACAATTATCGTGCAAAATACGACAACACATACACTGTGAGTTTAAATACAAATATTGTCTAATAGACAGTATTTAAACTCAAAAGGAGTCCTCATTACAATTATTGATACACTATTTTACAAAAATAGTGAGGACTGCTAAAATAACTTTCTAGAACCATCACTCCATACCCCGGCTAGTTCTTGCTATATTCTCACCTCCTGAGAAAAAAAATAGAACAAAAAAGAAAAGGGTGAGCTCAACTAGCCCAATAAAAATATTATGACTAAGATAAAGAATAACAATTTATCGTTAGCCTTCAACAAATCAGATAAAATATAATGGACAACCAGTTTTAGATCAATATTCGCAGCGAAAATAACAATTCATTAGAAGAGTTAAGTAAGAATGAAATCTACTATCATCTATGAATTTAAAAGTCCATCATCAATATTTTATCCCTGTAACATCAATCAATATACATCTTGCATCAAATATTCATCTTTGCACTACGGGCCAAAGATATTCATTTGTATCATCAGTTGGTCATGTTCATCTTAACACCTGTTATCTTTGCACTACGGGCCAAAGATATTCATCAGGTAATCATTCAACTTTGCACTGCAGGCCAAAGATATTCATCAAGTATCACCATTAAAGACTGAGGATGATGAAAAATATTTTAGAGAACGAATCCAGTGAGACAAAAGGATAAATATTAGAGATTCGTACTTTAGATAATTCAAGTTTAAAAATACTCCATAATAAATCATAATGGAGTAAAATTCAAGAATGAAGATCAAAACATAGATACAATCAAAGATAGTAACCATAATAGACATCTAGAAAAAAGAAGAGAAAATTTTATTTTTCGGTGAATAGTTCCGTATTTGTAAATAGTGCCGTATACGTGAATAGTAACCCCGACACAAAAAGGTAAAAATTTCATAATAGAATTCATATCAATATTTCAGTATAATGATATTGAAGAAAATAATATCATTTACGAAGAAAATAACATCCCTTACCTCAAAAGAGCAGTATTTCTGACTGGAATATCGGATGTAATGCTGAAGGAAACTTACACTGAATAGCAACTCTCAAAGTATCTAAATACTCACAAATTACGCTCGATAATATAGCGAGAGAAAGCTTATGATTCTGGTGTGATTTTCAATTCTAACTAAGCACCTTATTTATAGGAAAATGCTAGAACGCCAAAGGAGACTAAATCCATAAAAGTTTTTTCTACGCACATCTATTTGAATAAAACTCAGCCACCATAAGTGGGGCCCACCAGAAATCAGCCAACTTCCACAACAACCAAAAGTGGGTCCCACCTTCTAGAAATCTCCACCAAAATTATTTATAAAAATAATTTCTGAATCAGTCACCTCTTAAAATTCATAACACATACGTTAATTTTTAACGGTTCAAAATTTGTGGACATATACTCAACTTTTATATGTATAACATATTCAAAAATCACAACGATCCAACGGTCGGATTAAAAATTATTACTCACACAATAGATGTGACGCCCCCAAAAATAGGTATACATCACCCATCTTGGGTCGCCAGATACATGGTACAGAATACAAATACAAACTAATTATACAACAATCGTGTAAAATACGACAAAACATATGATGTGAGTTTTAATACAATTATTGTCATCTAGACAATATCCACACTCAATGGAGTACTCACTACATTTATTATTACACTATTTCACAGAATAGTGAGGACTGCTAATGCACCATCTAGGACCATCACTCTATTTTTTGACTAGCCCCAACTACGTTCCCATTTCCTGAAGAGAACAATGAAAGAAAGGGTGAGCTCAACTAGCCCAGTAAGAAATATTATGACTAAGATAATGCAAAATAAATTATCGTTAGCCTTCAACAGTGTTAAACTGATATAATATAACAAATATCAAGTTTAACTGCAGCGAAACAAACAATCCATTAGAAGAGTCAAGTAGAGAATAAAATCTACTATCTTATACGATTTAAAAGGTTTTTCATACTAGCGAAGGAATTCCCCGTCTCTCCCCTCCTAGTTCTTATTTCACATCTCAGCCAGGGATCATATCCCTAAACTTTGATATCAACTGTGACGCCCCCAAAAATAGGTATACATCACCCATCTTGGGTCACCATATATATGGTATAGAATACAAATACAAACTAATAATACAACAATCGTGTAAAATACGACAAAACATATGCTGTGAGTTTTAATACAAATATTGTCATCTAGACAATATCCACACTCAATGGAGTACTCACAACATTTATTATTACACTATTTCACGAAATAGTGAGGACTACTAATGCACCATCTAGGACCATCACTCTGTTCCCCGACTAGCCCCAGCTACGTTCTCATTTCCTGAAGAGAACAATGAAAGAAAGGGTGAGCTCAACTAGCCCAGTAAGAAATATTATGACTAAGATAATGTAGAATAAATTATCGTTAGCCTTCAACAGTGTTAAACTGATACAATATAACAAACATCAAGTTTAACTGCAGCGGAACAAACAATCCATTAGAAGAGTAAAGTAGAGAATAAAATCTACTATCTTATATGATTTAAAAGGTTTTTCATCACTTTTATCGCTGAGACTCATCTCAATAAATAATCCACATCATTAAATCATCCCTGCACTACAGACCAAGGATATTCTTTAGTATTATGACCACGAATTATCCATGCACTACAGGCCAAAGATAATTGTGTTTTCATCAACGGTCCTGATCATGCCATAAAACAATTCATCTTTGCACCCTTGGCCGAAGAGAATCCATAGCCATAATCATACCAAAAACTGTCCATCAATGCATTACGGGCCAATGAGGACTTTTTCCACATCATTTGTAACATTACGATCATGATTATACCGAATAATCCCTAGTCATAATCATACCAAGTTCATCTATGCACTACAGGCCACAGATGACTTTCAACATAATATAAACATGAGGATGATGACAATGACATAATAATTCAATAAAACAAGTTCAAGAATTAATTTATCCAGGAACCAATAACATCCAAATTGTTAACATGATACTTCTTTGTAGAGTAAAATTTAAGAATGCTCAGAAGAATATTTTCATGAAAAGATACTGGATGAAACGCAAATATCAAGGATATTCCACTAATTTCATGGAGTATAGAAGTCAAAACTTTAACCAACTGAGTATAATAGAATATATGAAACTGCAAATAGATTTTCGCCGCCATGCGGTAATCCACTTAGACAGATCATATTCACAATTTAATAAGGAATGAATACAAAGGATCATTCACCATGCATGTGGTAATCCATATAGATAGGTTATTTCAACAGAATAATAAAGAATGGAATAACAGAAGGATTCACCATGTGTGCGATAGACTGCACAGATAGGTTATTCCTAACAGAATAATAAGGAATAGAACCAGGTCATGCGTAAACGCACAGACAAGATATTTCGACAGAATAATAAAGAACGGAACCAGGTCAGGCAAAATTCGCACCGACAGGATATTCTAACAAAATATTAAAGAATGGAATAACAACAGAAATCACCATGCATGCGATAGACCGCACAGACAGGTTATTCCAATAGAATAATAATTAATGGAACCAGTTCAGGTGTAGTACGCACCAACAGGATATTCCGACAGAATAATAAAGAACAGAATAATAGAAGAATTTCACTATGTATGCGGTACTTCGCATAAATAGGTTATTCCAACACAATAATAAAGAATGGAATAACAGAAGAATTTCACCAAGTATAGGGTAGTCCGCGTATACAGGTTATTCCAACAGAATAATAAAGAATGGAATAACAGAAGTTCTCTTCATGAATACAAAAGAAATAATACCCCTTACGGGTACAACAAATAATATTTCTTACCTTAGAAAGAGGAGTACTGGATATAGGAGTAGTGAAGTAGCAGAACACTTTTCTTCTTTCTCTCTATAGTTTCTCTCTCTAGAGTTTCGGTGAATTCGTAAGAAATAATAAAGGAATGAGCTTTTATTTATAGAAGAATGGACTGCATAGTAACTAATTCATGAATGGTCCAGATTGATTTACTTTTAATCCGACGGTCCATATTTAAAGCAAAATCTTTTAAATAAAATATAATATATTCTATTTATAATCTAATAAAACGAATAACTTTATAAAAGTATTCTGTTTTATATAAAAAGATTTTACTATGCAAAACACTATGCAGACACTATGCAACACTATGCATAATAAAATATAATATATTCTATTTATAGAATAACTTTATAAAAGTATTTTGTTTTATATAAAAAGATTTTACTATGCAAAATACTATGCATAATAGATTATAATATATGTTATTTATAGAATAACTTTATAAAAGTATTCTATTTTATATAAAAAGTTTTTCTGTTTTATTACATTAATAATATCAATAAAACAAAACTGAGTGACTTATCACTTAAGCATCAATAATCAATACCATGTGCTACTATGCAACCACGCGTATTACTGTACTTTTAACACCGAGTGTTTCAACAGTTAACGGTAAAACTTCCGCCGTTATTTTCATAAAATATTTTTGTCTTTTTCTCAATCCAACAATAATTTCGTTGCGGGGTCTACCAATGATTGTGCCGTTGTACGAATATTTTCTGATAAAATGAATATTCCCCGACCAATAGAATATAATATGACCACTTGCATACTTTATAAAATTTATAAATACTACCCATAACTATAACATTATATCAAATTCACACCATAATATTAAAAAAAATTATTTCGAGAAAATTAAATCTTATTCATAAAATTTGGGGTTTTACAATCTCCCCTCCTTATGAAATTTTGCCCTCAAAATTTACGTACGTACCTAGTATGCCGAACAGGTGAGGATACCTTGACTTCATTTCATATTTTAACTCTTGAGGTATAACCTTTGAGTGTCGAATATAATCCTTCTTATCCAAGATTTTAACACGTATCTCCTCATACGTTAAATCATCCGCTATCTCGTCCGGTTCTAAATTAATAATGTGGTTCGGGTCGTCCACATATTTACGTAACGTTGATACGTTAAAAACGTTATGAACACGCGACATACTTAGCAGTAAAACGAGTCTATAAGCCACAGTTCCTACTCGATCGAGGATTTTAAATGGGTCAATTAAACCGAGGGTTGAGATTTCCTCTCTTCATCGATTGTTGCTTCTAGAATAACGCCCTCTTGAACCTTCTTCTTCACATTCATCAGCTCTGAGTATGTAGCTTGAGCGGCTTTAACTTTATCGATTAATGTCGATTCTAATCGTATATTCATTATCTTCACGTGGGTCCCTAAAGTCTTTAACTCTATCTTCATCATTTGTAAGTTATACGAAATGGGTCTTTGTGTTAACAACATCTCACTCGCATACGATCTTCTACTCAACGCATCAGCTACCACGTTCGCACTTTCACGATGATAATGAATGGTACGATCGTAATCTTCAACAGCTCGAGCCAACGTCTTTGGCGCATAATACGTTCGTTTTAGTTGAAAAAATATTTGAGGGTTTAAAAAATGGATTTTGTACTGGGGTCAATACAAAATTTGATTTCACGCTCTGGGGTAGGCTAAGAAGTCTTCAAGAATACGTCAGAAAATTTATTACCAATAGAAATATCGTTCAAAACTGTGACCCTCATCCAAGACTTGGATAGCACGTCACATTGATACCTATCAACTTGCCATCGTCATTCACGACGTCGCCTACAGAAAGTCTGGCTTCGGTATATTCCACACAAGGAAGTCACCAGATAAAGGCTCAGGGCTCATTACTTATGGCTTGATATGACAATGATTGACTTTAGTGGTTTGGTTACTTTGAATTCGCATAACAGGTTGATTAGGAGTATGAAAGCTAACAACCTTACAAAAAAAACATGATGAGTAGTTAACCAATCGATTCCTAAAATCACATCAAAGGCAAGTATTTTCAAAGAGATACGATCGACAAGTAACGTGAAAGTGTTAATTTGAATCAAATAAGATTTATAAATAGTGGAGGTAACGAAGGTTTCTCCCAACGGAATTTCAACAGATAAATCAAAGTCTAACTTCTCTGGAGTTAAGTTCAAACATTGAACACAACTAGGTAAAATAAAAGAGTGAGTAGAACCGGTATCTAACACGGTATAGACTTCAAAAGAGTTTATGACTAACATACCTGTAAGACCCCAAATTATTAATAAATGAAATTTAATTTCCTCTATTTATTATTCTGAAATAGTAAGAGTTGATTTGATTAATGTGGTTAGTTATGGGTAAAATGCGCAAATATTTTAAATAAGCAAGTGGTTATAAAATATTCATTGTTGTCGGGGAATATTTGTTTGGTCGTGGAATATTCTTGTTATCGGAGAATATTCGTACGACGGCGCAGCCTTGTGTGGGCCCCATAACAGAAAATGATTGGATGAAGAAAACGACAAAAATAAGTTGTTTATAAATAACGGCGTAGTTGTTACCATTAATACTGTTGGAATACCCGGTGGTTAAAACACGGTAATACGCGTAGCACACGGTATTGCACCAATTATTGATTCTTACGTAAGAAGGCACTACTCAATAATTGTTACAGTAATTACTGTTCAATATTGTATTTTATTGATTCAATAATTGCTGCGTTGATATTTTATATTACTGTTGTTTCAATAATTATCACTACGCAGTATTTTTCATTATCGGAGCAATAATTCATATTATCTGAATAATATTATTAGATAACATTATTGGCAATGTCTAGAAAGTTCTGTCTAAGGAGAGGTTTGGTCATCTAATTGCGCGCCAGTAAGGAGAGATCCTTATTGGAAAGCCCCCTCTTTCCTGGGAACGGCCTGGTTGCTAGTACTGTGATTCTGTAATATTATTTGTGTATAATTAATTATTGATTTATATGACGAGGAAAATAGTGATTTTATGTGGATATAGATAGAGAAAAATTTTAATGTGACAATTGTTGAAAATTACTATTTTATCTTTTTCTGATAAAATAATTCATTTAAATATATTATTTTAATAATATATTGATGGTGGTATTTTTACAATGAATGTGGGATATATGAGTATATGAGGAGGAAGAGTATTTTTGTGGCATTAAATGATTAACACATGTTTTGTGTGTTGGTGGACACAATTCTTGACCGAAAATTTATTATTGACTATAAAATCGCCCGTTTATGAATTTCGGTCAATTTCTGTTTGGAATTTGGAAAAACTTTCGTCTGCAAAGTTGTAGAGAATTGAACTTCCTATAAAAACACGCGAGATTCGAATTTTCTGATAAAAGGGCTATTTATTATGAATTATTGAAGTTCTGAAGTTCCGAAATAATTGATTTTTGGAAGTTTTATTTATTATTTTGAAAAAAACGTTTTTTGGCATTTAAGTGGGCTAACATGTGATATAAATGGGCTGAGATCAGATGTCTAGAGGTGGGCTAAGGAAAATTTGATAAATATATTATTATTATATTAAATTTTCTGCTTTGGTGTTCTAAGCATTTTCCTATAAATAGGGTGCTTAGGTTAGAATTGAAATCACACCAGAAACACAAGTTTCTCTCTATTTCTCTCTCTATAACGAGCGTATTCTTGTAAGTATTTGATACTTTGAGTGTTGCTTTACGGTGCAAGTTTCCTTCAGCACTATATCTAGTATTCCAGTCAGAAGTACCGTCTTTCCGAGGTAAGGGATGTTATTTCTTCTTAAATGATATTATTTTCTTCAATATCATTATGCCGAAGTATTGATCTGAATTTTTATCAAATTTGGAACTTTTCATGTCGGGGTTACTATTCATGAGTTACTATTCACGAGTTACTATTCACCGAAAAATAAAATTTTCTTCTTTTCGTCCAAAATATCTGTTCTGGATACTAGCTTTGATTGTATCCATGTTTTGATCATTCTTAAATTTTACTTCACTATGATAAGATATTTTTGGACATGGATAAATTGAAATACGAATCCTTAATATTTGTTATTTTGCTTCACTGGATTCGTTTTCTTTAAAATATTTTTCATCATCCTCAGTCTTAAATGATGATATAACTGAATATCTTTGGCCTGTAGTGCAAAGATGAATAATTTCTGATGAATATCTTTGGCCCGTAGTGCAAAGATGAACAGGTGTTGAGGTGAACATGACCAACTGATGGATATCTTTGGCTTGTAGTGCAAAGATGACTATTTGATTCAAGATATTTATTGATTGATGTTACAGGGATAAAATGTTGATGATGGGCTTTTAAATTCATAGATAATCGTAGATTTCCTTCTCTACGTAACTTCTCTATGAATTATTATTTTCCGCTGCGAATATTGAATTAAAACTTGTTGTCTATTGTATTCTATTAAATTTTTCCCTGTTGAAGACTAACGATAATTTGTTGTATATTATCTTAGTCATAATATTCTTTACTGGGCTAGTTGAGCTCACCCTTTTCCTTGTTGTTCCATTTTCTTTTCAGGAGGCGAGAATGTAGCAGGTACTAGTCGGGGTATGGAATGAAGGTTCTAGGAAGTTGTTTTAGTAGTCCTCACCATTTTTTTTTGTAAAATATTGTTCCAATAATTGTAATGAGGACTTATTTGAGTGTGGATATTGTCTAGATGACAATATTTATATTTACACTCACAGTTTTTATGTTGTATTAATAAAGTTGTAGTTGTTTCTGTACCATGTTATTGACGACTCAGAATAGGTGTTGTATACCTGTTTTGGGGGCGTCACAATACCCGTGATAATTTTTTTCAGGTTCCTCGCCACAAAAAAAAATGCTCTCTTAAACTACCGGTTTTGGCTTGTCTGGGACATCCTTTGGCAGCATTATCCCAGCTGGACTTGACTTCACCATACGACAAAATCGAGCTAGGTGACCTTCTCTTCCGCAATTAAAACATGCTTTGGATTGCTGCGTACAATTTGGACGGATGTGTCCCTCCTGTCCGCATTTGAAACATACGACCGGTGGTCGTTCTTCTTCCTTTGAAACAGGTGCTGGTGCCTACGTCTTCACGTCATTGTTGAGCCTTCTCTTCTTGAAATGTCCATTCTTATTATTTTGGCCATGATTACCACCGAAGTAGTTACCATTTCTGGCATGTTGATTCCCTCCATGCTTATTGTCACCTCTTTGATGACTGTTATCATCGGTATTATCATTTTGTCGGCTGCTCTCTTTTGGTTGGGTTGACTCATTATCGCGCTCCAATAACTGAGCACTATTAACAATATCTGAATACAAACACAGTTTATGAGAGATAAGATATTGACGTATCTCAGGTTTCAAACCTCTTAGAAATATTCGCGTCATTCTCTCCTCATTATCAACCAAATGGGACGTAAATCGAGACAACTCGGCAAACTTGGCTTCGTACTGCGACACGGTCATGTTGTTTTGCTCCAACTTGATAAATTCCACCTCCTTCATGTGACGAATACTTTCAAGAAAGTACTTGTCATTGAACAGCTCTTGGAACTTCTCCCAAGACATCTTGAGTGCGTCAGGCTGGGTACGTTTTACAGATTTCCACCAGTAATCTGCCTCTTCACGCAACATAAAGGTGGCAAAGGGAACCTTTTGCTCCTCTGAGCATCCCAAGACATCAAATATCTTGGTGATCTGCTTTAACCATGTCTCTGCCTTAAATGGTTCTGGCTTTCCCAAAAACTTCGGTGGTCCCAGCTCCTTAAACTGCTTAGCGGTGACCAACCGTGGGTTGCCATTATTTTTACCTGCATTATGAATAGGAGCCACCTTCGCCTGATGTTGTATGAATTCTAAAAAACTCCTAAACGTACCATCGTTCGTCAATTGATCAGTGTTGTTATTTATAGGAGGATTATCGCCATCATGTTGCACATTGTCCTGATTATTGATCTGTGGAGACTCAACGGTCTCCTGTGCTCCATTGCTTATCTCAACATTTTCAGATGCCATTTTCAAATACTGCCACAAAACAAGGGTTAATTAACATATCACATATTATCTCTATACTATGACCGACCAATTAAATAAAAAGTAAATTTAGGTACGTCATACTAGCGAAGGAATTCCCCGTCTCTCCCCTCCTAGTTCTTATTTCACATCTCAGCCAGGGATCATATCCCTAAACTTTGATATCAACTGTGACGCCCCCAAAAATAGGTATACATCACCCATCTTGGGTCACCATATATATGGTATAGAATACAAATACAAACTAATAATACAACAATCGTGTAAAATACGACAAAACATATGCTGTGAGTTTTAATACAAATATTGTCATCTAGACAATATCCACACTCAATGGAGTACTCACAACATTTATTATTACACTATTTCACGGAATAGTGAGGACTACTAATGCACCATCTAGGACCATCACTCTGTTCCCCGACTAGCCCCAGCTACGTTCTCATTTCCTGAAGAGAACAATGAAAGAAAGGGTGAGCTCAACTAGCCCAGTAAGAAATATTATGACTAAGATAATGTAGAATAAATTATCGTTAGCCTTCAACAGTGTTAAACTGATACAATATAACAAACATCAAGTTTAACTGCAGCGGAACAAACAATCCATTAGAAGAGTAAAGTAGAGAATAAAATCTACTATCTTATATGATTTAAAAGGTTTTTCATCACTTTTATCGCTGAGACTCATCTCAATAAATAATCCACATCATTAAATCATCCCTGCACTACAGACCAAGGATATTCTTTAGTATTATGACCACGAATTATCCATGCACTACAGGCCAAAGATAATTGTGTTTTCATCAACGGTCCTGATCATGCCATAAAACAATTCATCTTTGCACCCTTGGCCGAAGAGAATCCATAGCCATAATCATACCAAAAACTGTCCATCAATGCATTACGGGCCAATGAGGACTTTTTCCACATCATTTGTAACATTACGATCATGATTATACCGAATAATCCCTAGTCATAATCATACCAAGTTCATCTATGCACTACAGGCCACAGATGACTTTCAACATAATATAAACATGAGGATGATGACAATGACATAATAATTCAATAAAACAAGTTCAAGAATTAATTTATCCAGGAACCAATAACATCCAAATTGTTAACATGATACTTCTTTGTAGAGTAAAATTTAAGAATGCTCAGAAGAATATTTTCATGAAAAGATACTGGATGAAACGCAAATATCAAGGATATTCCACTAATTTCATGGAGTATAGAAGTCAAAACTTTAACCAACTGAGTATAATAGAATATATGAAACTGCAAATAGATTTTCGCCGCCATGCGGTAATCCACTTAGACAGATCATATTCACAATTTAATAAGGAATGAATACAAAGGATCATTCACCATGCATGTGGTAATCCATATAGATAGGTTATTTCAACAGAATAATAAAGAATGGAATAACAGAAGGATTCACCATGTGTGCGATAGACTGCACAGATAGGTTATTCCTAACAGAATAATAAGGAATAGAACCAGGTCATGCGTAAACGCACAGACAAGATATTTCGACAGAATAATAAAGAACGGAACCAGGTCAGGCAAAATTCGCACCGACAGGATATTCTAACAAAATATTAAAGAATGGAATAACAACAGAAATCACCATGCATGCGATAGACCGCACAGACAGGTTATTCCAATAGAATAATAATTAATGGAACCAGTTCAGGCGTAGTACGCACCAACAGGATATTCCGACAGAATAATAAAGAACAGAATAATAGAAGAATTTCACTATGTATGCGGTACTTCGCATAAATAGGTTATTCCAACACAATAATAAAGAATGGAATAACAGAAGAATTTCACCAAGTATAGGGTAGTCCGCGTATACAGGTTATTCCAACAGAATAATAAAGAATGGAATAACAGAAGTTCTCTTCATGAATACAAAAGAAATAATACCCCTTACGGGTACAACAAATAATATTTCTTACCTTAGAAAGAGGAGTACTGGATATAGGAGTAGTGAAGTAGCAGAACACTTTTCTTCTTTCTCTCTATAGTTTCTCTCTCTAGAGTTTCAGTGAATTCGTAAGAAATAATAAAGGAATGAGCTTTTATTTATAGAAGAATGGACTGCATAGTAACTAATTCATGAATGGTCCAGATTGATTTACTTTTAATCCGACGGTCCATATTTAAAGCAAAATCTTTTAAATAAAATATAATATATTCTATTTATAATCTAATAAAACGAATAACTTTATAAAAGTATTCTGTTTTATATAAAAAGATTTTACTATGCAAAACACTATGCAGACACTATGCAACACTATGCATAATAAAATATAATATATTCTATTTATAGAATAACTTTATAAAAGTATTTTGTTTTATATAAAAAGATTTTACTATGCAAAATACTATGCATAATAGATTATAATATATGTTATTTATAGAATAACTTTATAAAAGTATTCTATTTTATATAAAAAGTTTTTCTGTTTTATTACATTAATAATTAATAATATTAATAAAACAAAACTGAGTGACTTATCACTTAAGCATCAATAATTAATACCGTGTGTGACTATGCAACCACGCGTATTACTGTACTTTTAACACCGAGTGTTTCAACAGTTAACGGTAAAACTTCCGCCGTTATTTTCATAAAATATTTTGTCTTTTTCTCAATTCAACAATAATTTCGTTGCGGGGTCCACCAATGATTGTGCTGTTGTACGAATATTTTCTGATAAAATGAATATTTCCCGACCAATAGAATATAATATGACCACTTGTATACTTTATAAAATTTATAAATACTACCCACAACTATAACATTATATCAAATCCACACCATAATATTAAAAAAAAATTATTTCGAGAAAATTAAATCTTATTCGTAAAATTTAGGGTTTTACAATAGAGATTAATAAAACTGATTTTTTCGGATTATAAGTCATTCGGACCAGTTTCACTCAAATTGTCACCACGAAAAATCCAAAAACAAGTTTTGGTGATTCAAATTTCTCCGTTTAGCTTACTTCTAGGGCTTTCTTTTGATATATGACTCATCTCCTAACTCATTATACACAAAGAGTTATGAATTTTACAAAATCAAGTAATAAACTAATTTTTCTGAAAATTTCCAAATTTCATGCTTCATTTCGACAAAATACTGATAAAACACCTCAGCATTAATTCCTTCATTTATATCCATATAAAAATATATATTTTCTTATCATATAAATCAATAACCAATTAATCACAAATAATATTAAAGAATCATAATTATGACAACTAGGTCGTTCCCAGAAAAGAGGGGGCTTTCTGATAAGAATTTCTCCTTACTGGCGCGCAATTAAGTAACCAAACCTCTCCTTAGACATAACTTCCTTAGACATTGTCAATAACGCTATCTAACAATATTATTCAAATAATATGAATTATTGATCTGATAATGGAGATATTATGCAGTGACAATTATTAAAATAACAATAATATAAAATATCAACATAGCAATTATTGAATCAATAAAATCAAATATTGAACAGTAATTACTGTAACAATTATTGAGTAGTGCCTTCTTACGTAAGGATCAATAATTCAAAAATACTACATAATACTGTGTGCTGCTGTGCAACCACGCGTATTACTGTACTTTAACCACCGGGTATTCTAACAATGTTAACGGTAACAACTACGCCATTATTTGTAAAAACTCAAACTTGTCGTTTTTTCATCCGACAGTTATTCTGTTATGGGGCCAACAAATAGCTGTGCCGTCGTACGAATATTCTCTGACAGTAAGAATATTCCACGACCAAACGAATATTTTCCGACAACAATGAGTATTTTATAGTCACTTGTTTATTTTGAAAAAAAAATCCATATATCACCCTTAACTTAACTTTTTATCAATTTAACCATTTAGTGAATAGTAATTATAAGAAAAATTGAATACTTTTATTTCATAAAATTCGGGGTCATACAATATAACTATGAGTCATTAACTTTTCATAAGTATGAGTTTCAAGAACTCGCACCTATCTTATCATTCTCTACCTATCAAGTATATACATGAGAAAAGATTCACCTTTTTGCCATATACATATTGATAGTGCGACATACTATTCCAATAATTATCACTGTAATAAGCTAATTAAGCAGTTGTTACACCAAAGCACAAACCTCTGCCCATAACAAAGGTTCATACAACTCAGCTATCACATGAGTCCTCAATTGAAATCTTACAACTTCAAACTTTCTCTTTACTTAATACGAATTTTCTTTAATGCGTATGTTATCCTTTACAACTCAATCTGATATCTTCTTCTCGTACTACTTCGTAGTACTATTCATTTATAACAATAGCTATAAATCCTCCATCATTTAACAGAACATCTGTTATTACGATTCAACATGATCACGTGGTGATCTTCTTTCTTAATCGTTTAACTCAACTATTTTCTTATCCTTCTCTCCACGATTATAGTCTTAGGTACTCATACCTAAGGTTTATAACCTATCAGCTCTGATACCAAATGTAACGCCCCGAAATCTGGTCTATTCTCACACCCGAATTCCGTACATTACAAAAACATCTCTTACCAAACATACATCATTATATAGCTAAATATAACAACATATATTCTCAAATCTCAAGTTCTAATACCTTATAACCTCGTTCATTACAAATAATGATAATTATATTATTCTTTACATCTTACAAGAGTGACTTTCATCCGCCACCAAGGATACATAATAGTTCATTAAACTAATCTACAGTTCAATTAAACTATTCTATAGTTCAATTAAACCATTCTACAGTACAAGTCTTGGCTTGATCTTCACGCTCATTCACATACTGAATAGCACTTCGTCTGGATACCGGTCAGCTTGATCTTTACGGGATCCTTAAGTTCTTTCTAACATCGTTCGCTGAAAATATTTTTATTTAAAGCAAGTGTGAGCATTCAAATTCTCAACAAGTCATAGCAGTTGAATAAACAAAATTAAGAATTTAAACATTCTTTTAGAACTTCAATAACCGAACAAAAGTTATGAAGTAGCTTGAATAATAGGAATAATTTCTGATTCCTATCATTTTAAGACATTAGTTGTGACGCCCCCAAAATACATGGTACAGAAACAACTACAACTTTATTAATACAATTATCGTGCAAAATACGACAACACATAAACTGTGAGTTTAAATACAAATATTATCTTCTAGACAGTATTCAAACTCAAATAAGTCCTCATTATAATTATTGATATATTATTTTACAAAAATAGTGAGGACTACCAAAATAACTTTTTAGAACCATCATTCCATACCCCGACTAGTACTCGCTACATTCTCGCCTCTTGAGAAGAAAAATGGAACAAAAAGAAAAAAGGGTGAGCGCAACTAGCCCAGTAAAGAACATTATGACTAAGATAATATAGAACAAATTATCGTTAGTCCTCAACAGGGAAAAATCTGATAGAATATAATAGACAACAAGTTTTAGATCAATATTCGCAGCGGAAATAATAATTCATTGGAAGAGTTAAGTAGAGGATGAAATGTACTATCATCTATGAATTTAAAAGTTCATCATCAATATTTTATCCCTGTAATATCAATCAATATACATCTTGAATCAAATATTCATCTTTGTACTACAGGCCAAAGATATTCATCAGTTGGTCATGTTTATCTCAACACATGTTCATCTTTACATTACGGGCTAAAGATGTTCAGCAAAAATCATTTATCTTTGCACTACAGGCCAAAGATATTCAGTTATATCATCATTTAGGACCGAGGATGATGAAAAATATTTTTAAAAAAATGAATACAGTGAGACAAAAGAATAAATATTTGGGATTCGTACTTCGGTTTATCCATGTTCAAAAATACCCCATAATATACCTTAGTGGAGTAAAACTCAAGAATAATGTTCAAAATATGGATACAATCAAAGCTAGTAACAAAAATAGACATCTAGGATAAAGAAGAAAAAATTTTATTGTTTTGTGAATAGTGTCGTATTTGTGAATAGTGCCGTATACGTGAATAGTAATCCCGACACAAAAAGACAAGAATTTCACAAGAAAAATCTTCCCAATATTCCGGCATAATGATATTGAAAGAAATAATATCATTTAGAAAGAAAATAACATCCCTTACCTCAAAAAGACAGTACCTCTGACTGGAATACTGGATATAGTGCAGAAGAAACTTGCGCCGTATAGCAACACTTGAAGTATCAAAATACTCACAAGAATATGCTCGATCATATAGAGAGAAAACTTTAGTTTCTGGTGTGATTTTTAATTCTAACCTAAGCACCCTATTTATAGAAAAATGCTTAGAACACCAAATCAGAAAATTTAATAAAATATTAATATATTATAAAAAATTTCACATCGACCTCTTGACATCTGAAATTAGCATGTTTACAACACTTGTAGGGCCCACCAAAACAATAAAAACGTTTTTCTTAAAAAAAATAACTAAAATTTTAAAAATCAATTATTCTGAAACTTCAATAATTCATAATAAATAGCCCTTTTATCAGAAAAATTCAAATCTTATGTCCATTCCATAGGAAATTCAATTCTCTACAACTTTGTAAGTTTAAGTTTTTCCAAATTCCAAACAAAAATTGACCGAAATCCACATACGGGCGATTTTACAGCTATAATCAAATTTCAGTCAAGAAATGGGGTCCACAAACATGAAAAACATGTTTTAAATATTTTTAAAAATAAAAATACTCTTCCTCCTCATTTATTCATATATCGCACATTCATTGTAAAAATATCACCATTATTATATTATTATAGTATAATAATATATTAAAATGAATTATTTTATCAGAAAAGATAAAATATCAATTTTCAACAACTGTCACATTAAAAATTGTCTCCATCTATATCCATATAAAATGAATATTTTCCTTATCATATAAATCAATTAGTTATTCACAAATAATATTACAGAATCATAATACTGACGACCAGGCCGTTCCCAAGAAAGAGGGGGCTTTCCAATAAGGATTTCTCCTTACTGGCGCGCAATTAGGTGACCAAACCTCTCCTTAGACAGAACTTTCTAGACATTGCCAATAATGTTATCTAATAATATTATTCGAATAATATGAATTATTAATCTGATAATAGAAAATACTATGTAGTGACAATTATTGAAACAACAATAATATAAAATATCAACGTAGCAATTATTGAATCAATAAAATAAAATATTAAACAGTAATTACTGCAACAATTATTGAGTGGTGCCTTCTTACGTAAGAATCAATAATTGGTGCAATACCGTGTGCTACTATGCAACATCGCATATTACTGTGTTTTAACCACCGGGTATTCTAACAGTGTTAACGGTAACAACTACGTCGTTATTTATAAAAACTCATACTTGTCGTTTTCTTCATCCAATCGCTTTCCGTTATGGAGCCCACAAAAGGTTGCGCCGTCGTACGAATATTCCCCGACAGTAAGAATATTCCACGACCAAAAGAATATTTCCCGATAACAAAGAATATTTTATAACCACTTGCTTATTCAAGATATTTGCGCATTTTACCCATAACTAACCACATTAATCAAATAAACCCTTACTATTTCAAAATAATAAATAGAGGAAATTTAATTTCATTTATAAAAAGTTGGGGTCTTACAACCTCCCCTCCTTATGAAATTTCATCCTCGAAATTGACGTACGTACCTGGTGTTTCGAAAAGGTAAGGATACCTCGCTTTCATTTCCGTTTCTAACTCTCAAGTCATTTCCTCAATAGCATGGTTCCTCCACAAAACCTTAACTTGTGGTATAACCTTGGTGCGTAGGACATGCTCCTTCTTATCCAAGATCTTGACAGGTACCTCTTCGTACGTTAAGTCTTCGGCTAACTCGTCTGGTTCTAACTCAATTGTGAGAACCCAGAATTTCACATAATTCAAAATTTTTGAATAATTTTTTTTTTAATGAAAGTATTTGAATCATATAAGTGTATATGATAATTAAGCTAGATAGTTAAATTTTTTAACTAAGAAGTATACTTAATCATTTTCAAGGAAGAGTAATGAAAGTTATGTAAGAAATTAACATAGCTTGAATGTTAGCCTTGATTACTAAATTAAAAGGATTTACAATTCTTAAGTAATTGATTATTGATATGAGTATGTATGTGTTTATAACTTATTAAGTCAATTTGTGATAATAAGTTAATAAACTAGGAGAAATATGTTAGGGCATATGTGAATTAAGTACGTGATTGCGTAAATATGTATTATATAATGTGTGTACATTTATTTTGTAAAGAGATGAAGAATAAAGTTATGTAACCTAATACATATGTTAGATATGATAATTAAATAACCTAATGGGTTATGATTTAAGAGAATGATAGTATATAAAAACATATACTAATCCTTAGAGATTTATTTTATACGTCTCTATTAATTAATTTTATAACCTAAGAATAGCAAGTCTAATTGGGTTATGAAATTAAAGATATATGAGTAAGAAATTAACTTACTAATGTGTGTAAGGGAACCCTAATTAAATAATGGGGAATGGATAAAAATTAATAAGTATTGGACTATGTTGATTAACATGGCCCAAAGAATTAAATTTTAAGTCCAATAGAGTATTTATTGTTAGCCCAAAGAATTAAGGAGTGGCCCAACTTTTAGCCAAGTGGGAGGAGACATGTTGGACATTAAGCAAGTTAAATAAGGCATAAAAGGAAACAATATTTTGGCAAAAGAAAGGCCACATGGCCGGAAGTTGAAGAGGAGAGAAAAGGGCGGGAGTGATGTAATGATTATCCTACTTTAGTGGGTGAACAACTTGGATTAGGTGTCATCCATTTAATAGAAACAACACATTTAGTTAATCTTGCAAGAAACAATTTATATGAGAGAGAAGTCAAGGATGTGGTATAATGATTTCATTTTACTAACTCACACCAACTCTTCACATGTGTCAAGTTTCTATTAAACCAACACTTATAACCAATCTTGCAAGCAACATTTTGCTAAGGCTACAAGCAACCACCAATGACTAAGAGAGAGAAGAATGAGAGATCTTGGAAGATTATATACATACATATATTATTTTTTTTTCCCATTATAAATACCTCATTTAATTATCTAGCAAAAGTTTTTCTTTACTTTTAACTCCTAGAGAGCTAAGAACAAAACAAAGTAAGAGAGAGAGAGAGAAAGCCTAGAGGTTTCAGTCAAGAGAGAAGAAGAGAGAGAGGGAGAGTTTTGTAAGTTTTCAAGTTTCATAATCTAAGTATTAAAAAGAAGAAGAAGAGGAATCAAGAGAATGTATAAGAAATCCCTACTTTTATAGTTTAATTTCTCTTTGTGATGATTTGAGTTTTAATTTTTGTAAAACTATGATCTTGAGGCTTAAAACCTTAGATCATGGTGTTTAAAAGTATTTTATGTTTAGATCCAACTCTTTTGTAGATCAAAAGTGGAAGCTAAACTAAGAAATATGAGTTAGGTTTTTCAAAAGATTGAAAATCAAATTTTTTTAGTTTTTGTTGTGTTTGATCTTATGATTGTTGATTATTTGGTGAATTAAACTATGGATCATGTTAGACCCATGAGTATATGAGTTATTTTGAGTTAATATGTTGAGTTATGTTGGTTTTGTGGGAGATCATGAAAGTTTTCATACAAAACATAAAGAGTTGAAAAACAGATTTTAGAGAAAACCAAGTATGATATGGAAATGACCATATCTCTCATTCTACTTTGCATTTTTGAGTGTGGTCAATTTCTAGAGTTAGATATATGAGTCTTCTAATATATCCAAGTGGAATCACTTAAAAAGAATTTACATATTTTCGTGTGGAATGATTTTAGTAAAGGATGAAAAATCTGGAAATGCTTAAAAAGTTGCTGCCCAAAATATTGGAAGGGCTGTTTTGGTCACTTATTTAATGAGATAAAATCCGGCCTTTTGGGGAATGAAAATATATGGGATAAAGTAGGTTGTGTCCAAAAATGAGCTCATTCCGACTTAAAATGAGCAAGTTATGACTATTTCAATTTTTACGTTTTCCCGACGAAAATCGCTATAACCGGAGTTGTATAACTCCAATGGCCTTGAAATTTAAACTGTAAGCTCACGTTAACATGTGTAAGATCCCGCCAAGAGTTGGGAATTTTTGGAGTTAAGTATGAGGTAGCTAATTTCTTAAGGAATTAACTAGAAATTGATTTTTGAAAAATACTTGAGGGAGTTGAAAAATTCCAGAAAAATACTTTTTGTGTATGGAATATATGTATATATGATTGGCCAAAAGATTATAAAAAAATAAGCTGATTTCATATTTTCGTGAATAGTATATTTCAACTTCCCGAAATGAACATTTCAGGTTGCTGAAAAGGGAAACTGAAATGTCAAGAAGTGAAGTCAGTTTTGTTTTAGCTTGCTGAAATAGAAACTGAAATGATATATTAAGTCTACTGAGTTCATAAATAGTTTGTCAAGTTATATTACGAACTTATAAATGAACGAGTAAGTGTTAAGTCTAAGATATTATAGTGTACTCACTAATGATAGGTTATGTGATTTCATGTTAAATTGTTATGAGTAAGATATGTGATGCTAATTAAGAGATCGATTTTATCAATGATAGGTCTTACAAAAGAAGTTAACTTAAATTGCGTAGCAGTAGTCAACGAATCAGGCAAGTTTCTAACTCAACTTGAGTTACTATTTTTCAAGTATGGTAGTGAATAATTATTGATAGTTATTCACATCTATAATGATTGTTGTAATTCGCACGTAGTGCAATTGATTCTTGTTCTATTATTTGAACTATTTATAAATCATGCCTCAGCTAATTGTTTTGGCAAGACTAATATTTGTTAAAGCATGAAATGTTCTATTTATTATGAACTGAATTATTATTGGAAGATCTATGTCATTGGTTTCGGCTAGATTAGTATTGTTATTAATTATTGAAATCATAGTATTTCTTTGAAAGTAATTCAAATCATATTGTTGTGGTACGGACTTGTGATGTAAGACTGAGATGAACAAAAGTTTAATGTCGTAAATCATCGACCTATGCGCTATTATTGAGTATTATGCATAATATAGGGTACAAAGGAGTTGGCCACTCCAGGTACTTGCAGAAGAGTATAGTTTAGTTTTTATAACTAATTTATATTCTTATGGAATAATTTAGTTTTAATAACTAAATGATTCCTCTAGTAGTTCATGATCCTTTTGTGATCACTCAGCATGAAATCTGGGTATATCCCACTTTATTGAATATTGTTGCAGTATTGTTAATTCTTATTATTCAATTGAATATTATTGAATCTTTGAAAGAATTTTACTCTTTCATCTTTGATATGTTATTCAGTATGAAATGGGAGAAAGTTTTATTATTGAGATTGAATTATTATTCAGTTACTTCAAAATCTTTTGATTATTGTTGAAGTTCTAAAGAAGCTAGACTCTTCTATTCATGATATATATCATTTATTGTATATTTTAACTTGCTGGGCAAACTTGTTGCTCACCCTTGCTTAAATAAAATATTTCAGCTAATGTCGATGTAGCAGAAGGTTCTAACAGGGGCAAAGGCAAAGGCAAGGTTCAGGAGTAGTTAGTGTCAACTTTTAATGGTTATGTTGTATTATGTAATTATTTATGTAAACCTTTTAGTTATATAAGGGTATGTAAGTTATGTCAAGGTTAGTTAACCTGGGATATTGTTATAAGTTGTATTAAGGAATATTATGAATGATGTTTTTCATTAATGAATTGGTAGTGAGATGTGATATATATGATGGATCGTGAGCACCAAACCCGATGTTAGGGAACCCGAATTTGGGGGCGTCACATCAATAATGTGTTTTGGGTCTTTCAAATATTTACGAAGCACAGATATGTGAAAAACATTATGAACACGAGACATGTTTGGAGGTAATGCGAGTCTATAGGCCACTTTTTCTACTCGGTCAAAAATCTGAAATGGACCAATAAATAGTGGATTGAGCTTTTCTCTCTTTCTAAATCTTGTAACTCCCTTCCATGGAGAAATTCGCAACAATACATAATCCCTAATACTAAATTTCACGTCCTTTCGATGAATATCAGCATAACTCTTTTGTCGATCTTGTGCCGTTTGTATACGTTGTTGAATCATTTGGATCTTTTCTGTAGTCATACGTACCAACTCTAGTCCCAATAATGTTGCCTCACCCACTTCATCCCAACATATTAGAGAGCGACAATTTCGTCCATACAATGCTTCGAATGGAGCCACACCTATACTTGCCTGATAATTGTTGTTGTAAGAGAATTCCACCAATGGTAAATACTTATCCCAACTCCCTTTGAAGTCTATGACACAAAGTCTTAATAGATCTTCAAGAGTTTGAATAGTCCTCTTTGATTGTCCGTCCATTTGAGGATGGTATGCCAAACTGAATCGTAAATTCGTGCCCATAGCTTTCTACAAGCTAACCCAAAATCGTGAAGTAAATCTTGGGTCACGATCCGAAACTATGGATACTGGCATGCCATGCCACCTCACAATCTCATTCACGTACATACGAGTAAGACTTTCAAGGGAATAAGTCTCCCGTATAGGCAAGAAATGAGCAGACTTAGTTAATCTATTAATAATAACCCAAATCGCATCTATGCCTTGAGAAACCTTGGGAAGACCCGTAACGAAATCCATGGTAATGTGTTCCCACATCCATTCAGAATCTAAAGTGGTTGCAATGGACCCTTAGGCACTTGATGTTCCGCCTTTACACGTTGACAAGTTACACACCTCGAGATAAACTTCACGATCTCTTTCTTCATATTACTCCACCAAAATGTATGTCAAAGATCACGATACATTTTGGTACTTCCAGGGTGAATTGCAAACGATGTGTTGTGTGCCTCCATCATGATTCTATGTTTCAAGTTAAAATCGTTAGGAACACAAAGTCTGGAGTTGACTCGAAGTATTCCTTCTTCATCGATTCTTGCTTCTGGAATAGCACCTTCTTGCACTTTCTTCTTCATACGCATCAGCTCCGGGTATGTGGCTTGAGCAACTTTAACATTATCGATTAAAGTTGGTTCTATGCATATATTTGACATCATCGCATGGGTCCCCGGAGTCTTGAATTCTATCTTTATCATTTGTAAATCACACAAAATGGGCCTTTGTGTTAACAACTTTGCACTCGTTTCCGCATATGATCTTCTACTCAATGTGTCAGCTACCACGTTTGTTTTTCCATGATGGTATTGGATGGTATGATCGTAATCTTTCAAAGCTTGAGCCAACGTCATTGTCGCATGTTGAGTTCCTTTTGGGTGAAAAAATATTTGAGGCTTTTATGATCTGTATAGATCTCCACTTTCTCCCCATATAGGTAGTGTCTCTAGATCTTCAACGCGAAAACGACTGCTGCCAACTCCAAATCATGAGTAGGATAATTCCTCTCATATTCTTTAAATTGTCGTGAGGCATAGGCTATGACTTTCCCATGTTGAATGAGAACACATCCTAACCCTTTGCCTGAAGCATTGCTGTAGATAACAAATCCATCCGAACCAGATGGTATTGTCAGAACAGGTGCCAAAATGAGTCTCTTCTTGAGCTCTTGGAAACTCTTCTCGCATTCCTCACTCCATACAAATTTTGTATCTTTCCGAGTAAGTTGAGTTAACGGAGTAGCGATTCTAGAAAATCCTTCCACGAATCTCCGATAATAACCAGCTAAGCCCAGAAAGCTACGTACTTCGGTCACTGACTTCGGTTGCTCCCAACTTTGTATTGCTTCAATCTTCGCCGGGTCAACAGATACTCCATGTTTTGACACCACGTGCCCAAGAAATGATACTTCTTCAAGCTAGAACTCGCATTTTTTTAACTTGGCATAAAGCTTATTTTCACGAAGCCTTTGGAGTACCAGCTTCAAATTGTGCTCATGATCTTCACGACTTTTGGAATATATGAGGATGTCATCAATAAAGACAACAACGAACTGAACCAAATATTCCTTAAATACTCGGTTCATCATATCCATGAAAGCCGCAGGAGCATTAGTCAATCTAAAAGACATGACTAAGAATTCATAATGCCCGTACCGAGTTCTAAAGGCAGTCTTCAGAATATCCTCAGTTCTAATCTTCAGCTGATGATATCCAGAATGAAGATCGATCTTTGAAAAGAATTGTGCTCCTTGCAACTAGTCAAATAGGTCATCAATGCGAGGTAGCGGATACCTATTCTTGATGGTGACATGGTTCAATTCTCGATAGTCAATACAAAGTCGCATACTCCCGTCTTTCTTCTTTACAAATAAAATAGGAGCACCCCAAGGAGATGTACTAGGACGAATGAAACCGATATCCAACAACTCTTGTAGTTGGACCTTTAACTCCTGAAGTTCAATAGGAGCCATTCGATATGGGGTTTTAGAAATGGGTTTTGTACCAGGTTCAAGGTCAATAAAGAATTTAACTTCACGTTTTGGGGGTAGACCGGGGAAGTTCTTCAGGAAATACATCAGAAAATTCACTAACAACAGAAATATTACTCAAATTTGACCTGTCTTTATTCATATCCATAACATGGGTTAAGAAAGCTTGACATCCATTTTTCAATAAACAAATGGCTTTATGGGTTGATATGACAGTGATTGATTTTAGTGGTTTAGTTGCTTGAATTCGCATAACAGGTTGGTTAGAAATATGAAAACTAACAACCTTACGAAAACAATCAATTTTGGCATTATGAGTAGTTAACCAATCAATCCCTAAAATCACATCAAAAGCAAGTATCTTTAAAGAGATAAGATCAACAGGTAATGTGATGGTGCCAACTTGGATCAAATAAGATTTATAAACAGTGGATGTAATGAAGGTTTCTCCTAACGGAGTCTCCACAGATAAGTCAAAGTTTAATTTCTTTGGAGTCAAGTTTAAACATTGAGCACAAGCAGGAGAGATAAATGAATGGGTAGAACCGGTATCTAGTAAGGTATAAACTTCACAAGAATTTATGATTAGCTTACCCGTGATCACCTCGTTTGGGTTCCTCGCATTTTGACCAGTCACGACAAATGCTCTTCCAGGAACCGCTAACTTTGACTTTTCTGGGATAGCCTTTTGAGTCACTATCCCCGCTGGACTTGGTTTTGCTACAGTACAATCTCGAGCGATATGTCCTTCCTTTCCACAATTATAACATACCTTGAACTGTTGTGGACAGTTTGGGCTAATGTGTCCCTCTTTTCCACACTTATAGCATGCGACCGGTAGTCGTTCTCCTCCCTTAGAAACAGTTGATACTGGTACTGACGTTTTCACATTGTCATTGTTGAATCTCCTCTTTTTAAAATTTTCACTTGACTCGCCTCTCCTATTATCATGGCCACGATTACCACCAGAGTGGTTACCGCTTTTATCCGTATTCTTTCTTCCCCGCTGGTTATCATTGCTCCGATGACTGCTGTCACCGGTATGACCCTGGTTGTGGTCCCTTGATTGAACATACTCATTATCTCGCTCTAATAATTGAGCCATGTTGACAACATCTGAATATAGAGAAAATTTATGAGAAATGAGATATTGACGTATGTCGAGTTTCAAACCTCTTAGAAACATCCCCGTCATACATTCCTCATTCTCCACCAAATGAGGTGCAAACCTAGATAACTCCGCGAACTTTGCCTCGTACTGGGATACCGTCATGTTGTTCTGTTCCAGTCTAATAAACTCCACCTCCTTCATATGACGAATACTTTCAGGAAAGTACTTGTCATTGAACAGTTTCTGAAATGTCTCCCAAGACATATTGAGTGCGGCTGGATGGGTACGTTTCACTTATTCCCACCAGTAATCTGCCTCACTACGGAACATAAGATGGCGAATGGAACCTTCTATTCCTCTGTGCATCCCAAGATATAGAATATCTTGGTAATTTGCTTGACCCACGTTTCTGCCTTAATCGGGTCTAGCTTTCCCTAGAATTCTGGTGGTCCCAACTCTTTGAACTGCTTGGCTATAACCAGCTGTGCGTTGCCATTGTTTCTACATGTATTTTGAATAGGAGTCTCCCTCGTCTGGTTTTGCATGAACCGTAAAAAGCTTCTAAACATTTCATCGTTCATCGTCTGCTCAGTGATGTTGTTTACATGAGGAACATTGCCGGCCTGTTGCACGTTCTCCTCGTTGGTGATTAATGGTGTCTCCACGGTCGCACTTACTCCATCGCTAATATTCTCAGCTGCCATTCTTAAAAACTGCCACAAAACAAGGGTTATTAAAGAAATTGACATACAACATAATAACCCTATACTCTGACCAACCAACAAATAAGTTTAGGTAGGACACACTAGCGAAGGATTTACTCGTCTCTCCCCTCCTAGTTATATTCCCCGATCTCCGCCAGAAACCATATCCCTAATGTAAAACCCCAAATTATTAATAAATGAAATTTAATTTCCTCTATTTATTATTCTGAAATAGTAAGAGTTGATTTGATTAATATGATTAGTTATGGGTAAAATGCGCAAATATTTTAAATAAGCAAGTGGTTATAAAATATTCATTGTTGTCGGGGAATATTTGTTTGGTCGTGGAATATTCTTGTTGTCGGGAAATATTCGTACGACGGCGCAGCCTTGTGTGGGCCCCATAACAGAAAACGATTGGATGAAGAAAACGACAAAAATAAGTTGTTTATAAATAACGGCGCAGTTGTTACCATTAATACTGTTGGAATACCCGGTGGTTAAAACACGGTAATACGCGTAGCACACGGTATTGCACCAATTATTGATTCTTACGTAAGAAGGCACTACTCAATAATTGTTACAGTAATTACTGTTCAATATTGTATTTTATTGATTCAATAATTGCTGCGTTGATATTTTATATTACTGTTGTTTCAATAATTGTCACTACGTAGTATTTTTCATTATTGGAGCAATAATTCATATTATCTGAATAATATTATTAGATAACATTATTGGCAATATCTAGAAAGTTCTGTCTAAGGAGAGGTTTGGTCATCTAATTGCGCGCTAGTAAGGAGAGATCCTTATTGGAAAGCCCCCTCTTTCCTGGGAACGGCCTGGTTGCTAGTACTGTGATTCTGTAATATTATTTGTGTATAATTAATTATTGATTTATATGACGAGGAAAATAGTGATTTTATGTGGATATAGATAGAGAAACATTTTAATGTGACAATTGTTAAAAATTAATATTTTATCTTTTTCTGATAAAATAATTCATTTAAATATATTATTTTAATAATATATTGATGGTGGTATTTTTACAATGAATGTGGGATATATGAGTATATGAGGAGGAAAAGTATTTTTGTGGCATTAAATGATTAACACATGTTTTGTGTGTTGGTGGAGATAATTCTTGACCGAAAATTTATTATTGACTATAAAAACGCCCGTTTGTGAATTTCGGTCAATTTCTGTTTGGAATTTGGAAAAACTTTCTTCTGTAAAGTTGTAGAAAATTGAATTTCCTATAAAAACTAGCGAGATTCGAATTTTCTGATAAAAGGGCTATTTATTATGAATTATTGAAGTTCCGAAATAATTGATTTTTGGAAGTTTTATTTATTATTTTGAAGAAAAACGTTTTTTGGCATTTAAGTGGGCTAACATGTGATATAAATGGACTGAGATCAGATGTCTAAAGGTGGGCTAAGGAAAATTTGATAAATATATTATTATTATTATATTAAATTTTCTGCTTTGGTGTTCTAAGCATTTTCCTATAAATAGGGTGCTTAGGTTAGAATTGAAATCACACCAGAAACACAAGTTTCTCTCTATTTCTCTCTCTATAACGAGCGTATTCTTGTGAGTATTTGATACTTTGAGTGTTGCTTTACGGTACAAGTTTCCTTCAGCACTATATCTAGTATTCCAGTCAGAAGTACCGTCTTTCCGAGGTAAGGGATGTTATTTCTTCTTAAATGATATTATTTTCTTCAATATCATTATGCCGAAGTATTGATCTGAATTTTTATCAAATTTAGAACTTTTCATGTCGGGGTTACTATTCATGAGTTACTATTCACGAGTTACTATTCACCGAAAAATAAAATTTTCTTCTTTTCGTCCAAAATATCTGTTCTGGATACTAGCTTTGATTGTATCCATGTTTTGATCATTCTTGAATTTTACTTCACTATGATAAGGTATTTTTGGACATGGATAAATTGAAATACGAATCCTTAATATTTGTTATTTTGCTTCACTGGATTCGTTTTCTTTAAAATATTTTTCATCATTCTCAGTCTTAAATGATGATATAACTGAATATCTTTGGCCTGTAGTACAAAGATGAATAATTTCTGATGAATATCTTTGGCCCGTAGTGCAAAGATGAACAGGTGTTGAGGTGAACATGACCAACTGATGGATATCTTTGGCCTGTAGTGCAAAGATGACTATTTGATTCAAGATATTTATTGATTGATGTTACAGGGATAAAATGTTGATGATGGGCTTTTAAATTCATAGATAATCGTAGATTTCATTCTCTACATAACTTCTTTATGAATTATTATTTTACGCTGCGAATATTGAATTAAAACTTGTTGTCTATTGTATTCTATTAAATTTTTCCCTGTTGAAGACTAACGATAATTTGTTGTATATTATCTTAGTCATAATATTCTTTACTGGGCTAGTTGAGCTCACCCTTTTCCTTGTTGTTCCATTTTCTTCTCAGGAGGCGAGAATGTAGCAGGTACTAGTCGGGGTATGGAATGAAGGTTCTAGGAAGTTGTTTTAGTAGTCCTCACCATTTTTTTTTATAAAATATTGTTCCAATAATTGTAATGAGGACTTATTTGAGTGTGGATATTGTCTAGATGACAATATTTATATTTACACTCATAGTTTTTATGTTGTATTAATAAAGTTGTACTTGTTTCTGTACCATGTTATTGACGACTCAGAATAGGTGTTGTATACCTGTTTTGGGGGCGTCACAGTTGGTATCAGAGCTTAGGGATATGATCTCTGGCGGAGATCGGGGAATAGAACTAGGAGGGGAGAGACGAGTAAATCCTTCGCTAGTGTGTCCTACCTAAGCTTATTTGTTGGTTGGTCATAATATAGGGATATTATGTGATTTGTTAATTTTTTAAATTAACCCTTGTTTTATGGCAGTATTTGAGAATGTCGACTGAGAATGTTAACAGTGGAGTAAATGAAACCGTGGAGACACCTGTACTCACCAACGAGGAGAACGTGCAACAGGCTAGCAATATTCCTCCTGTGAACAACACCACTGAGCAGACGGTGAACGATGAGATGTTTAGAAGCTTTTTGCGATTCAAGCAAAACCAGACGAAGGAGATTCCTATTCAAAATATAGGAAGAAACAATGGCAACGCACAGCTGGTCACAGCCAAGCAGTTCAAAGAGTTGGGACCACCAGAATTCTGGGGAAAGCCGGATCCGATTAAGGCGGAGACATGGTTCAAGCAAATTACCAAGATATTTGATGTCTTGGGATGCACGGAGGAACAGAAGGTTCCATTTGCCACCTTTATGTTCCGTGGCGAGGCAGACTACTGGTGGGAATCTGTGAAGCGTACCCATCCAGCTGCACTCAGCATGTCTTGGGAGATATTTCAGAAGCTATTCAATGATAAGTACTTTCCTGAAAGTATTCGTCATATGAAGGAGGTAGAGTTTATTAGACTGGAGCAGAATAACATGACGGTGTCCCAGTACGAGGCGAAGTTTGCGGAGTTGTCCAGGTTTGCACCTCATTTGGTGGAGAATGAGGAACGTATGACGCGGATGTTTCTGAGAGGTTTGAAACCCGGCATACGTCAATATCTCATTTCTCATAAATTTTCTCTCTATTCAGATGTTGTCAACAGGGCTCAATTATTAGAGCGAGATAACGAGTACGGTCAACCGAGGGACCACAACCAGGATCATATCGGTGACAACAGTCATCAGAACAATGATAACCAGCGGAGAAAGAAAAATACAGACAAGAACGACAACCACTCTGGTGGTAATCGTAGCTATGAAAATAGAAGAAGCGAGTCGGGAGGAGATTTTAAAAAGAGGAGATTCAACAATGACAATACGAAGACGTCAGCACCAGCAGCAACTGGTTCCAAGGGAGGAGAACGACCACCGGTCATATGCTATAAATGTGGAAAAGAGGGACATATCAGCCCAAACTGTCCACAACAGTTCAAGGTATGCTATAATTGTGGAAAGGAAGGACATATCGCTCGAGATTGTACGATAGCGAAACCAAGTTCAGCGGGGACGGTGACTCAAAAGGCTGCCCCAGAAAAGTCAAAGTCAACGGTTCCTGGAAGAGCATTTGTCGTGACTGGTCAACATGCGAGGAACCCAAACGAGGTGATCACGGGTAAGCTAATCATAAATTCATGTGAAGTTTATACCTTACTAGATACCGGTGCTACCCATTCATTTATTTCTCCTGCTTGTGCTCAACGTTTAAACTTGACTCCGGAGAAATTAGACTTTGATTTATCTGTGGAGACTCCGTTAGGGGAAACTTTCATCACATCCACTGTTTATAAATCTTGTTTGATCCAAGTTGGTACCATCACCTTACCTGTTGACCTTATCTCTTTAAAGATACTTGCATTTGACGTGATTTTAGGAATTGATTGGTTAACTACTCATCATGCCAAAATTGATTGTTTTCGTAAGGTGATTAGTTTTCATATTCCTAATCAACCTGTTGCTCGAATTCAAGCAACAAAGCCATTAAAATCAATCACTGTCATATCAAGTCATAAAGCCATTCGTTTATTGAAAAACGGATGTCAAGCTTTCTTAGCCCATGTTATGGATTTGAATAAAGACACGTCAAATTTGAATAATATTCCTGCTGTTAGTAACTTTCCTGACGTATTTCCTGAAGAACTTCCCGGTCTACCCCCGGAACGTGAAGTTGAATTCTTTATTGATCTTGAACCTGGTACAAAGCCTATTTCTAAAACCCCATATCGAATGGCTCCTATTGAACTTCAGGAGTTAAAAGTCCAACTACAAGAGTTGTTGGACATCGGTTTCATTCGTCCTAGTACATCTCCTTGGGGTGCTCCTGTTTTATTTGTAAAGAAGAAAGACGGGAGTATGCGACTTTGTATCGATTACCGGGAATTAAACCATGTCACCATCAAGAATAGGTATCCGCTACCTCGTATTGATGACCTGTTTGACCAGTTACAAGGAGCACAATTCTTTTCAAAAATCGATCTTCGTTCTGGATATCATCAGCTGAAGGTTAAAACTGAGGATATTCCGAAGACTGCCTTTAGAACTCGGTACGGGCATTATGAATTCTTAGTCATGTCTTTTGGATTGACTAATGCTCCTGCGGCTTTCATGGATATGATGAACCGAGTATTCAAGGATTATTTGGATCAGTTCGTTGTTGTCTTTATTGATGACATCCTCATATATTCTAAAAGCCGTGAAGATCATGAGCACCATTTGAAGCTGGTACTCCAAAGGCTGCGTGAAAACAAGTTATATGCTAAGTTGAAGAAATGCGAGTTCTGGCTTGAGGAAGTAGCATTCCTAGGGCACGTGGTGTCAAAACATGGAGTATCTGTGGACCCGGCGAAGATTGAAGCAATACAAAGCTGGGAGCAACCGAAGACGGTGACCGATGTACGTAGCTTTCTAGGCTTAGCTGGTTATTATCGGAGATTCGTAGAAGGGTTTTCTCGAATCGCTGCCCCGTTAACTCAGCTGACTCGGAAGGATATCAAATTCGTATGGAGCGAAGAATGCGAGAAGAGTTTCCAAGAGCTTAAGAGGAGACTCATTTCGGCACCTGTTCTGACAATACCATCTGGTTCGGATGGATTTGTTATCTACAGCGATGCTTCAGGCAAAGGGTTAGGATGTGTTCTCATGCAACGTGGGAAAGTCATAGCCTATGCCTCGCGACAACTTAAAGAATATGAGAGGAATTATCCTACTCATGATCTAGAGTTAGCAGCAGTCGTTTTCGCACTAAAGATCTGGAGGCACTATCTATATGGGGAGAAGGTGGAGATATATTCAGACCATAAAAGCCTCAAATATTTCTTCACTCAAAAAGAACTCAACATGCGGCAACGACGTTGGCTCGAGCTGTTGAAAGATTACGACCACACTATTTAATACCATCCTAGAAAAGCAAACGTGGTAGCTGACGCGTTGAGTAGAAGATCATATGCAGGAACGAGTGCGATGATGTCAAGTATACGCGTAGAACCAACTTTAATCGATAAAATTAAAGTTGCTCAAGCTACAGACCCGGAGCTGATGCGTATGAAGAAGAAAGTGCGAGAAGGTGCTATTCTAGAAGCAAGAATCGATGAAGAAGGAATACTTCGAGTCCACTCCAGACTTTGTGTTCCTAACGATTCTGATTTAAAGTACAAGATCATGATGGAGGCACACAATACACCATTTGCAATCCATCTTGGAAGTACTAAAATGTATCGTGATCTTCGACATACATTTTGGTGGAACAATATGCAGAGAGAGATTGCAAAGTTTATCTCGAGGTGTTTAACTTGTCAACGTGTAAAGGCGGAGCATCAAGTACCAAAGGGTCCATTGCAACCACTAGAGATTCCAAAATGGAAGTGGGAACACATTACCATGGATTTTGTTACGGGTCTTCCCACGGTTTCTCAAGGCATAAATGCTATTTGGGTTATAGTTGATAGATTAACCAAGTCTTCTCATTTCTTACCGATACGGGAGACTTATTCCCTTGAACGTCTTGCTAGTATGTACGTGAATGAGATTGTAAGGTTACATGGCATGCCAGTATCCATAGTTTCGGATCGTGACCCAAGATTCACTTCAAGATTTTGGGTTAGCTTGCAAAAAGCTATGGGCACGGATTTACGGTTCAGTTCGGCATACCATCCTCAAACGGACGGGCAATCAGAGAGGACTATTCAAACTCTTGAAGATTTATTAAGACTTTGTGTCCTAGATTTCAAAGGAAGTTGGGATAAGTACCTACCATTGATGGAATTCTCCTACAACAACAGTTATCAGGCAAGTATAGGTGTGGCTCCCTTTGAAGCATTGTATGGACGAAAGTGTCGCTCTCCAGTATGTTGGGATGAGGTGGGAGAAGCAACGCTGTTGGGACCAGAGTTGGTACGAATGACTACAGAGAAGATCCAAACGATTCGACAATGTATACAAACGGCACAGGATCGACAAAAAAGTTATGTGGATCTTCATCGAAAGGACGTGGAATTTGACATTGAGGATCATGTATTATTACGTGTAGCTCCATGGAAAGGAGTTACAAGATTTGGAAAGAGAGGAAAGCTCAATCCACGATTTATTGGCCCATTTCAAATTCTTGACCGAGTAGGAAATGTGGCCTATAGACTTGCGTTACCTCCAAGTATGTCTCGTGTTCATAATGTTTTTCATATATCTGTGCTTCGTAAATATGTAAAAGACCCGAACCACGTTATTGAGTTAGAACCGGAGGAGATAGCCGAAGACTTAACGTACGAGGAGATACCTGTCAAGATCATGGATAAAAAGGAGCATGTCCTACGCACGAAGGTCATACCACAAGTTAAAGTTTTGTGGAGAAACCATGCTATTGAGGAAATGACCTGGGAGTTGAAAACGGAAATGAAAGCGAGGTATCCTCATCTTTTCGAAACACCAGGTACGTATGTCAATTTCGAGGACGAAATTTCATAAGGAGGGGAGGTTGTAAGACCTCAAATTATTAATAAATGAAATTTAATTTTCTCTATTTATTATTCTGAAATAGTAAGAGTTGATTTGATTAATGTGATTAGTTATGGGTAAAATGCGCAAATATTTTAAATAAGCAAGTGGTTATAAAATATTCATTGTTGTCGGGGAATATTTGTTTGGTCGTGGAATATTCTTGTTGTCGGGAAATATTCGTACGACGGCGCAGCCTTGTGTGGGCCCCATAACAGAAAACGATTGGATGAAGAAAACGACAAAAATAAGTTGTTTATAAATAACGGCGCAGTTGTTACCATTAATACTGTTGGAATACCCGGTGGTTAAAACACGGTAATACGCGTAGCACACGGTATTGCACCAATTATTGATTCTTACGTAAGAAGGCACTACTCAATAATTGTTACAGTAATTACTGTTCAATATTGTATTTTATTGATTCAATAATTGCTGCGTTGATATTTTATATTACTGTTGTTTCAATAATTGTCACTACGCAGTATTTTTCATTATCGAAGCAATAATTCATATTATCTGAATAATATTATTAGATAACATTATTGACAATGTCTAGAAAGTTCTGTCTAAGGAGAGGTTTGGTCATCTAATTGCGCGCCAGTAAGGAGAGATCCTTATTGGAAAGCCCCATCTTTCCTGGGAACGGCCTGGTTGCTAGTACTGTGATTCTGTAATATTATTTATGTATAATTAATTATTGATTTATATGACGAGGAAAATAGTGATTTTATGTGGATATAGATAGAGAAAAATTTTAATGTGACAATTGTTAAAAATTAATATTTTATCTTTTTCTGATAAAATAATTCATTTAAATATATTATTTTAATAATATATTGATGGTAGTATTTTTACAATGAATGTGGGATATATGAGTATATGAGGAGGAAGAGTATTTTTGTGGCATTAAATGATTAACACATGTTTTGTGTGTTGGTGGACATAATTCTTGACCGAAAATTTATTATTGACTATAAAATCGTCCGTTTGTAAATTTCGGTCAATTTCTGTTTGGAATTTAGAAAAACTTTCTTCTGCAAAGTTGCAGAGAATTGAATTTCCTATAAAAACTCGCGAGATTCGAATTTTCTGATAAAAGGGCTATTTATTATGAATTATTGAAGTTCTGAAGTTCCAAAATAATTGATTTTTGGAAGTTTTGTTTATTATTTTGAAGAAAAACATTTTTTGGCATTTAAGTGGGCTAACATGTGATATAAATGGGCTGAGATCAGATGTCTAGAGGTGGGCTAAGGAAAATTTGATAAATATATTATTATTATATTAAATTTTCTGCTTTGGTGTTCTAAGCATTTTCCTATAAATAGGGTGCTTAGGTTAGAATTGAAATCACACCAGAAACACAAGTTTCTCTCTATTTCTCTCTCTATAACGAGCGTATTCTTGTGAGTATTTGATACTTTGAGTGTTGCTTTACGGTACAAGTTTCCTTCAGCACTATATCTAGTATTCCAGTCAGAAGTACCGTCTTTCCGAGGTAAGGGATGTTATTTCTTCTTAAATGATATTATTTTCTTCAATATCATTATGCCGAAGTATTGATCTGAATTTTTATCAAATTTAGAACTTTTCATGTCGGGGTTACTATTCATGAGTTACTATTCACGAGTTACTATTCACGAGTTACTATTCATCGAAAAATAAAATTTTCTTCTTTTCGTCCAAAATATCTGTTCTGGATACTAGCTTTGATTGTATCCATATTTTGATCATTCTTGAATTTTACTTCACTATGATAAGGTATTTTTGGACATGGATAAATTGAAATACGAATCCTTAATATTTGTTATTTTGCTTCACTGGATTCGTTTTCTTTAAAATATTTTTCATCATTCTCAGTCTTAAATGATGATATAACTGAATATCTTTGGCCTGTAGTGCAAAGATGAATAATTTCTGATGAATATCTTTGGCCCGTAGTGCAAAGATGAACAGGTGTTGAGGTGAACATGACCAACTGATGGATATCTTTGGCCTGTAGTGCAAAGATGACTATTTGATTCAAGATATTTATTGATTGATGTTACAGGGATAAAATGTTGATGATGGGCTTTTAAATTCATAGATAATCGTAGATTTCATTCTCTACGTAACTTCTCTATGAATTATTATTTTCCGCTGCGAATATTGAATTAAAACTTGTTGTCTATTGTATTCTATTAAATTTTTTCCTGTTGAAGACTAACGATAATTTGTTGTATATTATCTTAGTCATAATATTTTTTACTGGGCTAGTTGAGCTCACCCTTTTCCTTGTTGTTCCATTTTCTTCTCAGGAGGCGAGAATGTAGCAGGTACTAGTCGGGGTATGGAATGAAGGTTCTAGGAAGTTATTTTAGTAGTCCTCACCATTTTTTTTAATAAAATATTGTTCCAATAATTGTAATGAGGACTTATTTGAGTGTGGATATTGTCTAGATGACAATATTTATATTTACACTCACAGTTTTTATGTTGTATTAATAAAGTTGTAGTTGTTTCTGTACCATGTTATTGACAACTCAGAATAGGTGTTGTATACCTGTTTTGGGGGCGTCACACCTAAGCTTTGATACCAACTGTGACACCCCCAACATAGGTATACATCACCCGTTTTGAGTCGCCAAAAACATGGTACAGAAGCAACTACAACTTTATTAATACAATTGTCGTGCAAAATACGACAACACATAAACAGTGAGTTTAAATACAATTATTGTCTTCTAGACAGTATTCAAACTCAAAAAAGTCATCATTACAATTATTGATACATTATTTTACAAAAATAGTGAGGACTACCAAAATAACTTTCTAGAACCATCATTCCATACCTCGACTAATACTCGCTATATTCTCGCCTCCTGAGAAGAAAAATGGAACAAAAAGGAAAAGGGTGAGCTCAACTAGTCCAGTAAAGAACATTATGACTAAGATAATATAGAACAAATTATCGTTAGCCCTCAGCAGGGAAAAATCTGATAGAATATAATAGACAACAAGTTTTAGATCAATATTCGCAGCGGAAATAACAATTCATTGGAAGAGTTAAGTAGAGGATGAAATCTACTATCATCTATGAATTTAAAAGTTCATCATCAATATTTTATCCTTGTAACATCAATCAATATACATCTTGAATCAAATATTTATCTTTGCACTACAGGCCAAAGATATTCATCAGTTGGTCATGTTCATCTCAACACCTGTTCATCTTTGCATTACGGGCCAAAGATGTTCATCAGAAAATCATTCATCTTTGCACTACAGGCCAAAGATATTCAGTTATATCATCATTTAGGACCGAGGATGATGAAAAATATTTTAAAGAAAACGAATCCAGTGAGACAAAAGAACAAATATTAGGGATTCGTACTTCGGTTTATCCATGTTCAAAAATACTCCATAATATACCTTAGAGGAGTAAAACTCAAGAATAATGATCAAAACATGGATACAATCAAAGCTAGTAACAAAAATAGACATCTGGGACAAAGAAGAGAAAATTTCATTTTTATGTGAATAGTGTCGTATTTGTGAATAGTGTTGTATACGTGAATAGTGTCGTATACGTGAATAGTAATCCCGACACAAAAAGACAAGAATTTTACAAAAAAAATCTTCCCAATATTCCGGAATAATGATATTGAAAGAAATAATATCATTTAGAAAAAAAATAACATCACTTACCTCAAAAAGACATTACCTCTGACTGAAATACTGAATATAGTGCTGAAGGAACTTGCACCGTATAGCAACACTCAAAGTATCAAAATACTCACAAGAATACGCTCGATAATATAGAGAGAGAAAACTTTAGTTTCTGGTTTGATTTTCAATTCTAACCTAAGCACCCTATTTATAGAAAAGCGCTTAGAACACCAAAACAGAAAATTAAATAAAATATTAATATATTAAAAAAAAAATTTACACCCACCTCTTGACATCTAAAATTAGCATGTTTACAACATTTGTGGGGCCAACCAAAACAATAAAAACGTTTTTCTGAAAAAAATAACTAAAACTTCAAAAATTAATTATTCTGGAACTTCAATAATTCATAATAAATAACCATTTTATCAAAAAAATTCAAATCTTATGTCCATTCCATAGAAAATTCAATTCTATACAACTTTGTAAGTTTAAGTTTTTCCAAATTTCAAACAGAAATTGACCAAAATTCACATACGGGCGATTTTACAACTATAATCAAATTTCAGTCAAGAAATGGAGTCCACAAACATGAAAAACATGTTTTAAATATTTTTAACAATAAAAATACTCTTCCTCCTTATTTATTCATATATCCCACATTCATTGTAAAAATATCACCATTATTATATTATTATAATATAATAATATATTTAAATGAATTATTTTATCAGAAAAGATAAAATATCAATTTTTAACAATTGTCACATTAAAAAATTTCTCCATCTATATTCACATAAAATAAATATTTTCCTTATCATATAAATCAATAATTAATTATTCACAAATAATATTACAGAATCACAATATTGACAACCAGGCCATTCCCAAGAAAGAGGGGGTTTTCCAATAAGAATTTCTCCTTACTGATGCGCAATTAGGTGACCAAATCTCTCCTTAGACAGAACTTTCTAGACATTACCAATAATGCTATCTAATAATATTATTCAAATAATATGAATTATTAATCTGATAATGGAAAATACTATTATTGAAACAACAATAATATAAAATATCAACGTAGCAATTATTGAATCAATAAAATAAAATATTGAACAGTAATTACTGTAACAATTATTGAGTAGTGCCTTCTTACGTAAAAATTAATAATTGGTGCAATATCGTGTCCTACTGTGCCACACCGCGTATTACTGTGTTTTAACCACCGGGTATTCTAACAGTGTTAACGGTAATAACTACGTCGTTATTTATACAAACTCATACTTGTCATTTTCTTCATCCAATCACTTTCCGTTATGGGCCCCACAAAAGGTTGCACCGTCGTACGAATATTCCCCGACAGCAAGAATATTCCACGACTAAACGAATATTCCCTGACAATAAAGAATATTTTATAACCACTTTCTTATTCAAGATATTTGCGCATTTTACCCATAACTAACCACATTAATCAAATCAACCCTTACTATTTCAAAATAATAAATAGAGGAAATTTAATTTCATTTATAAAAAGTTGGGGTCTTACATTAGTCACATTCACTTTGAAATACTTTCATTCTTCTACCTTTTCCATACACATCATGTCTGGCTAGAATCATTAGCACAGACTTAACAATAACAGTTCATGTATAAACAAAACATTCTCATATTGAACAGTTCATCTCATAGAAACACCGAAGTGTTAAAATTGTGGCACAAGGCCTCATACATTCTACCACCTTGTAAAAATATCACACATTTGCACATAAACAAAACTTCTCAAGTTCAACATCTGAGAAAGTTTAAGAAACTAGCATTCATTTAAAATATGAATGAAGTTAGGAAACTTGCCTTACGCACAGCTACAACTTAAAGTTTACGTTGAGCTGCTAATTGTAAACCTTATATAACACATAAGGAAATAGCACATACAACCATTAGTCATATACTTGACTTACGCATTGGTTTACTTAACTTTACTTCTTAGGATTCGCGTTCTTGCAATCTAAGTTTACGCGACCAACTTCATTTACCGCTTTACAGCGTTATGACATACGGACTCAATACGATCATTATCTTTGATGATTTACATTCTTCTCTTCTTCTTATAACTCTTCTAGGACTTAACACACATTAAATTTCTACTAATATTCCATATGGTACTATGAGTGGTTTCCCACAAACAACCAACAAACTAGTTTTTCATCTCGTCTAAACTGTCTTTCATAGCGAGTTAGATCGGTTGCCAGTTTCGTATATACCTCCGCTCTCTGAGGAATTATTTAGCCCAGCTCCCATATGTCAATCATTAAAGATTACGATTGTACCACAACCTAAACTTAGCTTAACTTATCCGAACCATTAAACTATAATGTTCGTTAAGTCAATTTCTCATTCCTTATGGCTTTCTAGCAACTAAATATCATACCTCAGGATTCATTCTTTATCATCTAAGTCATACAATATTTTGTATACTAAGAACGATTATTCAATGTTAATAATACGCATTCATAGCGTTAAACATTTTACGTTACCTTATTCATATCTTATAACATCCGGTTCATTCGACTCGGAACGTTGTCCAAGTTATTATTACTAACTCGGCTTCTTAATGTTATACGTCATTGTCTTTAATTCAATTTCTTCACCATTCACAGGTTTAGTCATTAGTCTTCATTACCTTACGGTCAATGTGACAACCCGAATTTTTAGAAGTTATTAAAATAAGAATTTAATAATTAAAATTCTTATTATAAGATGTATATATTTTGAATTATGTGTTTTGGTGTAAGAAAATTAAATTTATATGACATTTAATAGTTGATTAAACTATTAAAGAAAGTGAAGAAAATTAGTTATAAAAAAGGAATATAGTGGCAAAATAAATTAACTAAATAATATTAGTTAATTAAGATGGAAATTATATTACAAAATAATATAATTTAATTGGTATGCCTTGATTGGCGATGGAATTGTTATGAATTAAAATTCATAAATAATGTGAGTAATTCACTTAATTAAAATAGTGAATTAATATAAATATATTTGTTTTAATAAAATGAGAGGGTAATATATTACATATAAATGTAAAACGTTTATGTAATGGCTTAATATATTACATTTTGTCAAGTGAATGTAAATTAACTATGAGAATGAGAAGGACCAATATAATTATAAAGAAATATTAGTGTTAGAATTAATGAATTAAATAAATATTTAAGTTGTGATTAAAGGAATGGATTAAATAAATTATCTCGGGACAATTTATAGAAGGAAAAAAGTTAAATAATTATACATAAAAATTGTATAATTTATTAAAATGATTATTGGAATAAATATTAATTATTCTAATTGAAATGTTTATAAATATGTTCATGAATATAATTTCATTATGTATTATGTAATAATTATACATAATATAATTGTGTAATTATTCGGTGTAGCTAGCTAAATAATTTAGCAGTATAGTAAAAGTGTGACACTTAGAGGAGAAGGGGATATATTAAATAGTATGAAATGAAATAAAATGAAAATAAATTAGTAAGAGGATATTTGGGTTCTGGCCAAACATGGCCTAGAGACCCTTTGTATTTGCAACTGCCAAGTATATTTGTTTTGATAATTGGTTAAACCACGTTAAAGTGGTGGTCAGTTTATTTGCTAAAACACACACACACACACACACGAGAGAGAGAGAGAGAGAGAGAGTCTCTGAGAAATTTGAGAAGAAGCTTGGATGAATCAAGGAAGAAGAAAAAGAAGGTTTCTCATCATCTAATCAAGTTTAAGAAGAATTAAAGGTATTCATCTAGTTCTAAAATTCTAATTTATAGTTTCTCAAGTTCTTCACTTAAAAAGCTATTTTAGTTGGGTGATTTGAATAGATGTATATATATGTGTATGGGTGTATAATCTGGTATATATAGCCTCTTTAAATGGTTACAGAGTAATCAAAATCATAAGAATATGTTAAAGATGAAAAACTTGGGTTTTGATGGCATATGTATATTTTAGCTTATGTTGGAGTCAAAATTGATAGATAGAATCTGAAATTGATAATATATATTGTTAGTATGTTGAAAAACGAAAACAACGAAGTTTAAACGGATTGATTTGGTTTGGAATTGAATTCATAGTGAATGAATTCGCTAAATATGTTTAAAATATAAAAAATTAGCATGAACACTGAATTGGAACCCTTAAAATAAATTGTTAATGTTCTTGAAGTGTTATAATTATTCTGTAGATGAGTAGTTCAGTGTTTCACGAGTTCATATAGTCGAAAACCAACAAATTCCGACTTAAAATGAAGAAGTTATGAAGATTTGAAGTATGTACATTGAGAAAACTGTAATCTGGGCGTAGCCAAGCGCAGCCGCGCTGCCCAGGAGCACAAGAGCACAGCTGGGTGCTGCTAGATGGCGCGGGCACACTGGATTTGTGAAGGAAATGGGTGCGGCCGTGCCCATAGTGTGTCAGGTGTGACTATTTTGACATGGTTTAGTAAAATAGGCATAACATTTTTATACGAACTCCGATTAAGGTAATTCAAGATGATCCGGAATTAGGACGAATAGACCTACAACTTTTATTATTTAAGTATTTCAATTTAAGGTCGTTAGAAGGGATAAAAATGGCCATCTTTGGGACTATTGTGTTTTCGGAGGCAATTGAAGGGCGTCGGGCATGCACGTATGTAAGTGTAGTGCTTCTGACGATAAAAGAGGTTATTCTAAGTTATAAAACATGAATGTTAGTAAATATAATAATACTTAACATTAATAAATGATGTATTAGATAAGTTGTATAAGCATACTAAGTAAACACAAGAGAGACAAATTGGGTCTGTGACGAATAAACGTCGAAATACCGTGACAAGTATTAATGAATGTAAAAAGTGTTTTAAGTCAAATGAAATGAATATTATAAGATATGATATGTGGTTAATATAAAACCAATAAGTAGTCCTAGCAAGACTTAAACATTTGAATGAACTTCGGGTGTGACCTAAGAAGAAATATGGTGAGATATAAGTCGAAAGTTAATATAATCAAATTGAACATTGTGTATTGATAATATAGGAAGGGTTATGAGATATAGAATAAAGTTTACATTACAACTACTATGCATTGTTATGTGACTAATAGTTGATGTGCATGATTATATAATTGTGTAAGGCATGTGAAGTGCAGATAGCTGTAAATTGTTAAACTATTATTGGTAAACAACAATCAAGGTAAGTCTTTCAGTTCCTATTTGCTATGTGAACTTGATGATGAACTGTTTTAAATCTTTATTACAAAGAGCATGACGTGTTATATATGTTACAAGTACGAAACGTTAAAGTCAATTTATGACCATGTTGATTGAGTAAAGAATGTTGATTGAGTAAGAAATTCAATCTTTATACTTGTTATGTGAACTGCAGCATGCATGTTATGTTAGTCTAATGTTTATAAGATGTATATTGAGCATGTTATTATGTGCTACGTGATGCATGAAAACTGTTAAATTTTGCTGGGCTGTCGAGCTCAACCTTACAAATAACCACTTTTGCAGGTTAAGGATTCAAGGTAACGTTATATGCTATTTGAAAGACATGAATCAGGTGTAATGTATGAAGATTTAGATACTTTAGCTAAAGTTTTTATTTCTTTAAACCATGATTAGGGTTCATGAGATGTACTCAATGTTTTATGATGTATATTTTATGTTGAGTTGTAAAGTTAAAATTTGAGTTGTCCAATGTATAAAGGATATCGATTTGTTATGTAAGTATATATACATTAACTCTGATAAAGTGAATCATAGATTATTTATGATTCAAAGACATGTAGATGATAAAGGTTTTGATTCAGGAAATTAAAGTAAGAAGATAGAAAAGTTTAAATTATTCCGCATTTTATTAAGTTTAACATTGAATAATGATGTAAAAATCAAAAGTTAGACGTGTTATTAACGACCGAAGTCCATAATTGAATTGTATAAATTTTGGGGTCATTACAGTCAAACCATACATGGTGTGTAGGTCCTGTCTGTTTAATATTTGCGTACACTCAACCCTCACGTCGATTAAAGTATTTAACGTTTACATTTCATTCTAACATTTTTTATTCGACTCAAACTTGGACTTTCATTAATCTTATTACCGTTCGTTACGGCTGTCATGATAATTCATATCTTACTTACTACCTTCGCCAACGTCTAAGTTATTCATATTATTATTTGCATTATTGACAATGTCTAGAAAGTTCTGTCGAGGAAAGAGGTTAGGTTATTTAATTGCGCACCAATAAGAAGAAGTCCTTATCGGAAAGCCCCCTCTTTCCTAGGAATGATCTAGTTGTTAATATTATTAGTTATAATATTAATAATGAATAATTGTTGAAAGATTAAAAATGTGTTTATTGAAGATAAGCGATTTGTGATAAATATTTATTCAATTTTTAATATAAATAGAGGGGTTTTCATGAAAATTTTGTTGTAAGTTTGGCTTATTACATGGACCCCACTTACTCATTTTTTAAAATCGTCGGTAGAAAGTTATCTCAGTTTTGTTTTATTATTATTATAATAGTAATAAAATAGAAAAACTTTTTATATAAAATAGAATACTTTTTATATTATATATAAAGTTATTCGTTTTATTTGATTATAAATAGAATATATTATATTTTATATAAAGTTTTCATTTTATTAGAATATTTTATTGCATAGTGAAAGTCAAAATTTTCTGTCGAATTCGCCCGTAAATTTCCTTTACTGTGCGTCCGTGATTATGTTTAAATATTGCCCTGTCATTCTCCTATAAATAGGATGCTTAGTTAAGAAATGAAAATCACACCAAAATTAGAAACTTCTTCTTCTATATTATTGTGCGTATTTCTTTCTAGTATAAGGATACTTTGAGTGTAGCAAATAGTGCAAGTTTTTTTCAAGAATATCCCCGATATACCAGTCAGAATTACTTTCCTACTTAGATAAAGGATATTATTTTCGTTCAATATTCGTAAGAAATATTATTTTCTTCCATACTCTATAGTATGTAAGTAATAATATTTTGTTTCATATTCCTAAATCTAAACTTATTTTGATAAGTATTGCTTCTATACTCCCTGAAATTAGTAGAGTATCCTTGAATTTTGCGCTTCATCTAGTATCGTTTCACGAAAATATTTTTCTGAACTTTCTTATTAAATTTTAATATTTTCATTCGGGGTACTATTTACGGGGTACTATTCACTCGGGTACTATTCATACGTACGGTACTATTCACATGTACGGTACTATTCATATATACGGTACTATTCATGAGTACTATTCATAACAGAATTTAATTTTCTTTTCTGTCCAAATTATTTTTGATACATGAATATCATTCTTGAATTTTATTCCACAATTAGTTATCATGTTAACAGTTTGGACATTCTTAAACTCTGCATAAATTGAATTATAAATCTTTAATATTTATCCTTGATCTCACTTGATTGATTTCTTATATCATTGTCATCATCCTCATGCTTATATTTTGATGAAAATCATCTTTGGGCCGTAGTGCATAGATGGACTGTTGATCGGTATGATTATAACCAGGAATTATGTATTGATATAATCATGACCTGTAATGTTACATACAAATGATGTGGTGAAAGTTCTCTTTGGCCCGTAGTGCATAGATGGACAATTTTTTGGCATGATCATGACCACTGTTGATACTAACGAATATCCTTGGCCCGTAGTGCATGGATAATTCGGTGATGTGGATTATTTATTGAGTTATGTTACAGAGATAAAATATTGATGATGAACTTTTAAATCATAGAAGATAGTAGACATCATACTCTAGTTGACTCCTCTAATGGATTGCATGTTCCGCTGCAGTTGTTGATCTAAACTTGTTGTCTATTGTATTCTATCAGTTTTTACACTATTGAGGACTAAGGATAATTTATTCTATATTATCTTAGTCATAATATTATTTACTGGGCTAGTTGAGCTCACCATTTTCTTTCATTATTCTCTTCAGGAAATGAGAATATAGTTGGGACTAGTCGGGGAATGGAGTGATGGTCCAAGATGGTGGCTATAGTAGTCATTACTATTCTATAAAATAGTGTAATAATAATTGTAATTAGGACTTCATTTGAGTTTGAAATATTGTCTATGAGACAATATTCGTATTAAAACTCACAATTTACGTTTTGTCGTATTTTACACGACAGTTGATAATTGTATAATTGAAGTTTGTATTTAAATTCTGTACCATGTATTTGGCGACTCAGAATGGGTTATATGGACCTATTTTGGTGGCGTCACACTAGAGGTACAATATTTTAGTATATTTCTCGTTTATGAATAAAGTGAAATATAATATCATTCATGTTATATTTATTTTTGCAGGCTCTAGCCAACGTATATGTCCTAGAGCACCCGTGGGACCATCACATACGGGCGCTGGCTTAGATGACACTATGTTCCAAATGGTTATGACGGCGATGTCGAAGAGGTTTGGTATGGATCCGATATTCTGTCGTCGGGACTTACCTAGTCGTGCTCGCCTCTATCAGCTTACTTAGGACATTACAGCTGGTGCCACCGCCGAGAGTATAGGTATCCCTCCGGAGCAGTTCACCGCGATACGTGATGAGGTGGTTCGGATGGTGGTTACCTTACTCATGGACGGTTTTGGGCCGATGCTGAGTCAGCCCTCGACTACTCAGGTAATTTATTCATTTTAAATCCAAGTATTCTGCATGTTATTTAATTTTCATTTAGTTGTACTTTTAATTGTATCATATGGACTAATGAGTTGGCGATGCCGAGGAGGCTGCTTACTCCGATCACGTCGACAATTTTCATACGCCAGAGCAGCAGCGTCGACGCCCACCCGATGATCCTCCTCACACCTGGGGTAGTACTACTGGCATGACTTAGTTTTGTAGATGATTAGTATATATTTACTTTAGTTTAGCTTAATGAGATGTAAATTTTTGTAGTTTAGTTGATGTTTGACGTATTGTAGTTTAAACACTGTCATTACTTTAGCTTGACATCTTTACTTTAGTTTTGTTGATGTTTGACATATTTAGTTTAGTTTAGCTTAATGAGATGTTTGATATACTTTAGTTTAGCTTAATGGGATGTTTGACTTCTTAACTTATCGTTTAGTTGACATTTGACATATTTTATTCATCTTTACTTCAATTTAACATGTCATTTTTGTATATCTTATGGAAAATTAGAGAATTTTTATTATTGTTGGCTTTGGTAATTCATATTCATGTTGTTGGATAGTTACAGTTATGTTGTATGTGCTGTTAGGAAAAAAACAGGTTTACAGGTACAAAAATGTGAGATTATTACCCTATACATTGCCAAAACAGAAAAAATAATTTTTAAAAAAATACCTTATGATCGACAGAATAAGGCTATTCTCGACGGAATTCTGTCAGCCTTAATGCTCCCACATGATCACCCATTTCGCCACGTGGCGGACTAACATCGATAGATTAATTTAGAAGGACTGGATTCTGTCGAGGATAATTTAATTTCGACCGAATAGTCAGTCGAAAATATTTTGGTCGACGTTCGTTATTTCCGACCGAAAGATCGACAAATTTAATTCCGACGCGCCTATATTCGACCGAATTTTCAACAAGTCAAAATTAAGATATTATCGACGGAATATCCTTAATTCCGACAGAATATTCCGTCAGAAATAGCCCTTTTTGTTGTAGTGAAAAACCAATATAGAATCATATTTTTAATGCTTGATTAGCTAATGTTTCAAATTTTAACGATATATATACATTTATGTATCAATACTAGTATATAACAAGTCAAGAAGAGATCTTATTCAAATTAATTTGGTTGGTCATTTCAACGTTAATTTAGACATCAACTTATAATTCTCAAATACAAATTACATAATTATAATAATACATATTCAAATTCAATAAATATAATTATAATCTGATATATATACACGGATGCATGAATCTCACAATAAAATAAAAGAAAAGTCATACAAAAACATTTATGTCATATATATATATATATATATATATATATATATATAAAGGAAAAAATATATGTGCACAACTGTGTATTATACAATCGGTTATGACGACGAATTTTTGACGCCCCCAAAACAGGCATACATCACCCATCTTGAGTCGCCAAATACATGGTACAGAATACAAATACAAACTTAATTATACAACTAACGTGTAATATACAACAAAACATAGATGAGAGTTTAAACATGAATATTGCCTTTTAGACAATATTCACTCTCAAATAGAATTCTCATTACATTTATTATCACACTATTTTATAGAATAGTGAGGACTATTAGTACTCCATCTCGGACCATCACTCCGTTCCTTGACTAGGCCCGACTAAGTTCTCATTTTCTGAAGAGAACAGTGAAAGAAAGGGTGAGCTCAACTAGCCCAGTAAGAAATATTATGACTAAGATAATGCATAATAAATTATCATTAGTCTTTAACAATGTTAAACTGATAAAATACAATAGACATCAAGTTTAACTACAGCGGAATAAGCAATCTATTAGAAGAGTCAAGTAGAGCATGATATCTACTATCTTCTATGATTTAAAATATTTTTATCAATTTTTATCGTTAAGACTCAGCTTAATAAATAAACCACATCATCAAATCATTCCTGCAATACGGGCCAAGGATATTCATTAAATCATCAATGGTCATGACTATACCGAATAATCTCTGGTCATAATCATACCAAAAACTGTCCATCAATGCACTACAGGCCACTGAGAACTTTTACCACATCATTTATAACATTACAGGTCATGGTTATACCGAATGATCCCTGATCATAATCATACCAAGTCCATCTATGCACATAAGCCAAAGATGACTTTCATCACAATATAAGCATGAGGATGATGACAATGACATAATAATTCAATAAAACAAGTTTAAGAATTAATTTATCCAGGAACCAACAACGTCCAAATTGTCAACATGATACTGCTTTGTGGAGAAAAATTTAAGAATGCTAAGAAGAATATTTCCATGAACATATACTGGATGAAGCGCAAATATTCAGGATATTCTACTAATTTCATGGAGTATAGAAGTCAAAACTTTAATCACCTGAGTATAATAGAATATATGAAACTGCAAATGGATTTTCACCCACCGTTCGGTAATCCACGTAGACAGATCATTTCTACAATTTAATAAGGAATGAATACAAAGGATCATTCACCATGCATGTGGTAATCCACATAGACAGGTTATTCCAACAGAATAATAAAAAATAGAATAACAGAAGGATTCACCATGCGTGTGATAGACTGCACAGACAGGTTATTCCCAACAGAATAATAAATAATGGAACCAAGTCATGCGTAAACGCACAGACAGGATATTCCGACAGAATAATAAATAATGAAACCAGGTCATGCGTAAACGCACAAACAGGATATTCCGACAGAATAATAAAGAATGAAATAATAGAAGAATTTCACCATGTATGCGATACTTCGCATATACAGGTTATTTAACAGAAGAATTTCACCATGTCTACAAGTTATTCCAACAGAATAATAAGGAATGGAATAACAATAGCTCTCTTCATGAATACGAAAGAAATAATACCACTTACCTTAGAATAAAGCTGGATACTGGAATAGAGAGGTAGCAGACTTCTCTTCTTCTTTCTCTCTATAATTTTTCTCTATAATAAATGCTCTATAGCTTTAGTGAATTGGTGAGAAATGAAGGAAGAATGAGCTTCTATTTATAAGAAAATATAGTTTCAATAATTTCACGTTTTGGGGCTCGAAATATTACAGTACAATACCTCCAACTTTTATTTTATTTTTAATTTAGTCCTGCAAGTATTATCAAACTTGCACCACCTCCCCTAATAGTAAATAATGTGAATCAATAGTTCAATCATGTGACTCAATAGTTATAATCATATGAAAATACGAATTACAGTATAGTACCTTCAACTATACCTCCATTTTTAACTTAGTCATGCAAGTATTATCAATCTTGTACTAACTCCCCTAATAGTAAATGAATGTGAATCAATAGTATACACATATGAATAAATAGTTATAAGCATGTGAAATAATAACAATTAATTGCTCATTTATCTGATTAATTACTCGATTGATCAATATAACCTTCAGATATCAATTATTATCGAAATAAATGTCGATTTCCACTAACACTAATAATTTCAACACAATAGAACTATCAATTTCATCTTTAATCAATACAAACTTATTATTCATTAATATTATAACTCACAATATTTAACAACTAGGTCGTTCTCAGGAAAGAGGGGGCTTTTCGATAAGGATTTCTCCTTATTGGCGCGCAATTAGGTGACCAAACCTCTCCTTGACAGAACTTTTTAGACATTATCAATATTGTAAATAATAATATGAATAACTTTGTCGTCTCAATTATTGATTTAATAATATAATATATTATGCAGATGATACTGTGACAATAATTGAATTAATAATATGAGAGATATAATGCAGCAATTACTGTAGCAATAATTAAATATAACTGAGTGACTTCTCACGTAAGCATCAATAATCAATACCGTGTGCTACTATGCAACCACGCGTATTACTGTACTTTTACTACCGGGTAGTTCAACAGTTTAACTGTAAAACTTTCGCCTATAAAAAGATAATTCTGTCATTTTCTAACTACGACAATACTTCCGTTGTGGGGTCCACCAATGATTGTGCCATTGTACGAATATTCCTTGTTAAAACGAATATTCCCCGACTAATCGAATATTATATAACCACTTGCTTACTTTGTAAAATTTATAAATATTACCCACAACTATGACATTATATCAAATCCACACCATAATATTCAAAAAATATATTTCGAGAAAATTATTCTTTATTCATAAAATTTGGGGTCTTACAGCGACGGTTTCACCCGTCGCCATAGCTATTATGGGCTACGGCGACGGGTGAACTGTCGCCATAGCCCAAAAAATCTAGGATCAATTACATATTCTATTACATTTTTAAAAATAATTTACAACAATAGTGCACTCATAAAATAGTTACACAATTAATACACTTTTCATATTTATTTACAATATTAGTTCAATTAGGATTCCTTAATTTAGGGAATTAGTATGCTATTAGGACTCCTTAATTTAGGTAATTAGTATTGATTTACTTATTAAATTAAGGAATTAATAAGTAAACTCCTCTTCCTCTTCATTTCTCTCTCTCAGAAATACAAACTCAGTCTCCATTGTTACACAAACTCTTCCCGCTCTCTCTCCTCCCTCATCCGCCGTCCGCTGCCGTGACGCCGACCCTCCGGTTGGACCTTCCTTTCTGAGACGGTGGTTTAACTTTACGATAGTCTCCGACGGATCTAGCAGCGATAGAATCAGCTTTGCCTCCGACGGTGTCCGTACAGTTGAGAAGAGAGCAAATGCAGGCAACAAAAAATACATCAAGGTCACCAGTGTCTGCTGAAGAGATTGATCGTCGGTACTATTACTGTCGCCTTCCGCCGCTACCTCCACCTCCTCTTCTGCCGCCTCCACCTACTCCTCTGCCGCTTCCATTATGACTGCCTCTTCCTCTGCCGCCACCACCTCCGTCTCCATTAACCGTCTCTTGAATTTTTTTTTTCATAGTGCAGTTGGTAACCAAACCTCCATACCGAGGTAAACTATTCAGTTTTATTAGGTTGCCAATTTATTTTGAATGTGATGCAGTTGGTAGCCAAACTTTCATGCCAAGGTAACCTATTCAGTTTTATTAGGTTACCAAATTTATTTTGAATGTGATGCAGTTGGTAGTCAAACCTTCATGCAGTTGGTTGCTAAACCTTCAGACAAAAGTAATTAATTCAGTTTTATTAGGTTACAAATTTATTTTGAATGTGATGCAGTTGGTAGCCAAACATTCATACAAAGGTAACCATTTTAGTTTTTGTGGGTAACCAAATCGTTAAAAAAAAATTCAGAACAGTAACTCAGGTACTTCCGGAGATTTACGGCGGAAGAGGAGGATGATGAAGGGGAAGAGAGAGCGATGTAACGGCGGCACAACCAAGGACTTCTAGAGATTCGCGGCGGAGGAGGATGATGAAGGGGAAGAGAGAGGAGGCGGTGATGAAAATAATGAGCGGTGAGGGAGATGAAGATTAGGATGAAGAAGATATTTTTTTTGTTTTTCCCTCATTTTATTTTGAATTTGAATTTATTTTTGTTGTTAGATCCCAAATATTTGAATTTAAATTATTAATTATGACAATTATTTATATACCTGGCAAACGGGCGGGCCGGGCCAAAAAGGCCTGGGTTTTGGTGGGCTGGAAATGGCCGGCCTGTGGCCCGTGGCGGGCGGGCCGGGCCGGCCCGCGGGCTTCGGCCATTAAATTTTTTTTTTTTGCAAACTCTTTGTTACACCAAAAATAATAATAATAAATATTAAAAATAATAAAATAATTAATAATAAACAATAATACAAACAAACACGATTAATTAATTACATACATTAACTACATATCTCAATTAATTAAAATTGTAATAGTATTATAAATTAGTATTATTAATTAATTTTTAATTATAGTTAAAATATATTGAAGATTACATTAAAAACAAATAGTTATTGTAGCTCAGTTGGTTTGAACTCTTATTTATTTACTTACAAGTCTTGTGTTTAAGCCTCACAACCTAACACTTTATTTAAAAAAAAAAAAAAAATTTGCTGGCCGGCGGGCCGGGCCAAAAACGGGCCGGGCCAAAAAGACCCGGATTTTCATGGGCTTAAAAACAGTGGCCCAAAGCCCGGGTTTTGACGGGCGGGCCGGCCCGGCCCGCGGGCTTTGGGCCGGTTTGCCAGGTCTAATTATTTATCATTGATTTTATGTTTCCTTATTAATGCGAATTATATTATTTTTGTAATATGGATCCTAATTATACTTTTGTTGTAATTATTTTATGCATGCACTAATGATGTAATTACTTTCTAATTGTTGTATATTTTTGTAAAGAACCCAAAAATCTATCACTATAGCCCAACTGTATATATATATATATATATATAACCAAACTTGTTTGTTTAAATAGGAAAATGATACTTATTTACCCGATACAATTCCAAGCTATCAAATTATTTGAATTCCAATACAAGATACATCCAAACACACCCTTGAACAAGCAACCCAAATGGAAATAGAAGAGAACTCGGAAGAAGTTGTAGTACAAGAGCCACCGAAGATTCACCGCTTAGATGAATCGGTGGTCAATCGAATCGCCGCCGGGGAGGTCATTCAACGGCCAGTCTCCGCCATCAAGGAGCTCGTTGAGAATAGCCTCGATGCCGACACCACTTCAATAAACGTTGTTGTAAAAGACGGCGGACTGAAACTCATCCAAGTCTCCGACGACGGTCACGGCATCCGAGTAAGTGAACCGCTCCAAACTCCATTCTTTTATACTCCCTCTGTCCCGAGATGAAGTCCATCTTTTAAATACTAAAAAATTGACATTATGTAAGGAACCCAACTATTACAACTCTAATATCAATGAATTACGATCAATATTCATTAAGGGTATAATAGTCTTTGTGTAATAATTGAGTCGGTTGGATATTTTCATTTTATCATTCTATTGTGTATAAAGGAAACTACTTGTAATCAGGTCAGGTGAGGTTATGAAATGAATTGTTCTTATGAACTTCTCTTTCTTCTGAACTCTCTCTCTAAATCTCTTCTAAGTCTCAAATCTCCATAAATTGAGTTGAACTTGAGCTCGTATCAGAGCTTGCTACGATCAGTGGTTATGGCTACTAACAATCAGAGACTAGAAACGAACCTCCAGGATTTGCAAATTCAATTGCAATCCTCAGTGGAGTCTCTGCAAAAAGGATTCGATGATAAGCTTGAGAAGCTAATGAAAGGAGTAGAAGCAATGTTGATAGCATAAGGACAAAAGCAAAATAATGGAAAGCCTGACAATCACAATCAACAAACTCAACAAACTCCTCCAAATCCAAATCTAAATCAACAAATATCTGGATCAATCCTTGGATCGTTTGAGGGATGTATTACACAGAACAATATAAATGAAGGTATATTCCGGACTATTAGATTTGAATTCCCTAAATTCCATGGATCTAACCCAAGGACCTGGATTAGGAAGTGCAATAAATTGTTTTCTTATCATAATGTTGCTGAAAATCAGAAAATATACCTAGCAACTATGCATCTCGAAGGAGAGGCTGAATTGTGGTACTCTAGCTTTGTTGAAAATGGTGTTGACCTGACCTGTAATTGATGAATTGCTAGCTAGATTTAGTCTTGAAACTAAGATGAATCCTATAGCTGAACTTAAAAATTTGCAACAAACCACAACTGTAGATGAATACCGAACAAAGTTTGAGGAACTAAGAGGTTGGACACTGATAAAAAATTCAAAGTTTAATGAAGAATTTTTTATTGATTGCTTTGTTGGTGGATTGAGGGAGGATATTCAGTTAGGTATCCAGGAGTTAGGGGTTACTACTCTTAAGGAGGCTATTCGGTTGGCTAGAGTTGAAGAAGCTAAAGTGGAAGCATGGATTAAAAGAAGCAGAACTGTACTAAAATCTTCTGTCATTAATAATTCCAGCAGCAGGAATGTAGTAATGAATTCTAGCTTGCAGAAAAGTGTAAGCAATAATGGAATGGAAATTTCTAGTCCTAATGTAGGGGAAACTACGGTTGCTTGGTCTGGAAATGAGCATAGAAGAGGTATACCAGTTAAGCATCTGACTAGAGATCAAATACTTGAGAAAAGGAGGAAGGGGCTATGTTTTTCCTGTGATGAGCCGTATGTATTTGGTCGTGTATGCAAACAACCTCATTTGTTCATGATGGTACCATCTGAGGAGGAAATGTGCTTGGAAACTGAGGAACAAACAAAATGTGTAACAGAAATAGAGATGCAGGAAGAGCAAAACAGGCCATTACTGGAGGATCAAAAGGATGATGTACAAATAACATTGCATGCTTTATCTGGACATAATGCTAACAATACCATCAGAGTCCAAGGGTTAGTGGGGGGCAGATCAGTTGGCATATTAATTGACAGTGGTAGCACTGAAAATTTCTTAGATCCTCACGCTGCTAAGAAATTGAAGGTTAAGCTAAAAAATATTCTACCAGTGACAGTCTCAGTTGCAGATGGTTTTAAGGTGCAGAGTGAACAAGTGTGTTCAGAGTTCCAATGGCAGGTGCAAGGTAGAGATTACACTACAAGGATGAGGATTCTACCCTTAGGAGGTGTTGATGCTGTTCTAGGGGTCCAATGGTTGAGGACAGTAAGTCCTGTAACTTTTGACTTCAATAAACTGCAGCTCCAATTTGTGCAAAATGGGGAGACAATGTTGATGAAAGGGGAAGATGTTAACGTCACTCCAACAATACAGCTAATGAAATCTAGTGAGAATGATGCTACTATAAAAGATAAATTTCCTATACCTGTTATAGATGAGTTGTTGGATGAACTCAATGGGTCAATCTGGTTTTCAAAGTTGGATCTCAGGTCTAGTTATCATCAAATAAGAGCACCCACCTGACATTCCTAAGACAGCTTTTAGGACTCATTCAGGGCATTATGAGTTTAAGGTTATGCCTTTTGGGCTAACCAATGCTCCGGCTACCTTTCAGAGCTTAATGAACACTGTTTTTGCCCCTTATTTGAGGAAGTTCATCTTAGTTTTTTTTTATGACATCTTAGTTTACAGTCCCACATATGAGACTCATTTATAGCATTTGGAAATTACATTACAGCTATTGAGGCAATATCAGTTGTATGCCAAATTATCCAAATGTATTTTTGCTGCACAACAAGTTCAGTATCTTGGTCATATCATTACACCTGAGGGAGTCTCTACTGATCCTGCAAAGATAGTGTATGGTAGGCTGGCCAAAGCCTAAGAACCTTAAGGTTTGAGGGGATTTCTGGGTCTCACAGGCTATTACAGGAAGTTCATTAGACAATATGGTTTAATAAGTAAACCACTGACTGATATGCTTCCATTGGAGTGTTGAAGCTGAAGAGGCTTTTGTTAAGCTCAAAGGAGCTATGGTCTCTTCTCCTGTGTTGGCTTTGCCTAATTTCAGCATTCCATTTGTATTAGAAACTGATCTTGAATTGCAGCAGGTGATAGCTCAACTTGCATTAGATCCTACTTCCTTGCCAGATTTTTCTTTTGTTAATGGCAGACTTAAATACAAGGACAGATTAGTTGTTGGTCACGTTCTAGCTGTGAAAACTAAGCTTTTACATGACTTTCATACTTCTCCTATGGGAGGTCACTCCGGAAGAAGAGGTACTTTTGAAAGGATTTCAAAGATTTCTACTGGCCATCTCTGAGGAAGGATGTAATCAGCTTTGTTAAGGAATGTGACATCTGTCAATTGAGCAAACATGAAACTACTGTGGTGCCAGGGCTGTTGCAACCACTTCCTATTCCTGATATTCCTTGGAAGGATATTGCTATGGACTTCATTAAAGGATTACCTGCTTCTCATGGTTACAACTCCATCTTGTGTTGGATCTGAAAATGGTTAAGAAAAACAATGCAGTTGCAGTTGAAGTTTTGGTGCAATGGGCTAACACTCTACCTTCAGAGGCAACTCGAGAATTGTGGTTTGATTTGCATGCTAAATATCCTGATTTTTTACTCCTTGAGGACAAGTGGTTTTTTAAGGGGGATGGATTGTAAGGAACCCAACTATTACAACTCTACGATCAATGAATACTCTACGATCAATATTCATTAAGGGTATAATAGTCTTTGTGTAATAATTGAGTCGGTTGGATATCGCTGTGTTCATTTCTGTAGTGTTCATTTTATCATTCTATTGTGTTTAAAAGGAAACTACTTGTAATCAGTTGAGGTTATGAAATGAATTGTTCTTCCTTCTGAACTTCTCTCTCTTCTGAACTCTCTCTCTAAATCTCTTCTAAGTCGCAAATCTCCATAAATTGAGTTGAACTTGAGCTCAGTAAGGAATTTGATTATCCAAATCCTTACATATTATAAAGGAGATTCTCGTTTTGGCATACATAAAAAAGAAAATACTCATTTCGATACGGAGGTTGGATATGTATGTATAATTGTGAATATGTAGGTATAATGAGATAACATATTTATTATTTATTTGTGTAGATATATGTGTAGCAATGACTGAAATTGGATTCTCTCAATTTATGTATATATATATATATATATATATATGAAATTGACTTTAGCTAAGTGCATGTATGTATGCACATATGCTGATATACACAAACTCTTTCCTGCCTATACATAATGCCCAGCAAGAAATCCATGAGATATTTTTTGTATAATGGCTCCATTGAGTCCCATATCGATTATAGAATCCAATTGCTATAAGTATGAAACCCATATGAAGTAAGGATGATAATTTATTATGTTGGTTAGGAGATGTTGAAGATGTATAGATTATTTTTTTGTGCCTACTATCACCAACCATGGAGGGAATATAGAATGGGTGTGGGGTAATATTTCCATATTAATCCGAATCGATCCATACGCTCCGATTTTTAATAAGATCTAGTCTAGAAAGTACTGTGATGTGCTTCTGGCAACCATATCAGTAGGAGTAAACAATAACCAATATAGAATTATATTTTCAATGCCACGTGATATGACTGATTAGCTGATATTTCAAATTTTACTGAGATATATGCATTTATGTATTTTCAAATAATAATATGATAAATGTTTTGTAGCTTTTACCAAGTACAAATTTTCCTTTTACTCATATGAATTTAAGCGTGTGAATCTATTGGAAAAAATTCTCCGAAAATAGCTTTTAAAAATAAATAAATTAAAACCAGGATCATCCTTATGGTTTTATATGAAACAACAAAAATATATATATCATGTATCTAAAGTGAGAATTTGTTACCTAGTGCTTGGTTGGATTAACATGTTTTAAAAAATCGTACAGTCCCTTGTATTCTCAAGATCTTCCTTCTTATAACCTTAGGCTGAACTTGGAGTGCGGCCTCCAAAGCACCCTTCTGGAGAAAAACTGAAGCTCCGTTTTTCCTAGGCTTAAAGAGAGTATGAAATTTGGTATTTTCTTCTTATAAGAAAAGTAGCCCATACGTTCTAATCAATGATATATATAATAACATTGATCCTTACCCTCTCTTAAGAATTTGGTCTATATTAGGCTAGGAAGGATATCTCAAGGGATTTCTCTTCTGACTCCAATAGTTATCTAGATATTATTATCTAATAATAATATTCAAAATAAATATTAATTACAATTAATTCCACTAAATAATTGTAATTGCACTTCAATCCAGGAATTAACTAAATAAACTGTAAATATTTCCTCTATAAATGTACATAAATATTTCAGAATTGATTAATATAATTCCGATATATTTAAACTAATTTCATAAGTCTATAATTTATCTCTATTTGATCATAAATTGACTTAACAATTAAATCAATCATTTTAATAATAAATATTAAAAGACTCGGCCAAGATTCTATGATGAATGATAAATTATCTTATGAAAAACCTTATAAATTTTGACAATAATAATGTTCATAATATTAATTAAATATATTAATCGACATTCCGAGGTATTAATAAACACAATGTAATCTCACTCATTGGAATATCAAATTAATATATATAATAATATTAAGTTCACTATTATTTCAAAATTAAGAAATTTTACAAATTAGTATTTATGTGAAAATATTTTATAAATAAAATATTATCACATGATCCGTTTAATGCACACTGTTAATGTACTAGTACTTTAATTAGAAGTCCAACTTCTATGATCAAGATAAATCATCTCTATTAAAGTACTATAACCTACAGGATAATATCTCTAAATCATCATAGGTTTTAAACCATTATTTCTTTATTTATATATTACATATGATTTATATCTTCTGTGTATAACATTTATTTATATACATAAACCATAACATATATAATATAGAGATATATATAAACAAACTAAACGATCATTTAATGACTGATGAATGATGTACTTTTATTAATAAATAAATGTCCAACTTAAATAAATAGATAAATAGGATTTTTATAGCAAAAATCCAACAATCTCCCACTGGCTATTAAATCCTATTTGACATACATTTAACACCAATCGCATCACAATGAGATTCAAAAACTTAACAGGTAATGCTAGATTTTCAACTCTTGGAATCTCGCATACTTTTAGATCTCCTTTGTTCACATACTCTTGAATGATATGGTACTTGCGCTCAATGTGCTTCGATTTCTTATGGTCTCTTGGTTCCTTTGATTGTGCTACCGCCCCAATATTATCACAATATATAACCATGGGACTAGAAGCTGACGGTACTACTCCAAGTTCCATTAAAAACTTTCGAAACCAAATAGCTTCCTTGGAAGACTTTGAAGCTGCAACATACTCTGCTTCCATAGTGGAATCAACAATACAACCTTGTTTAACATTCCTCCAACTAATAGCTCCACCACCTAAAGTGAACACATTCCCAGAAGTTGACTTTCCAGTATCTTTATCACCCATAAATTCTGAATCAGAATATCCAATAGGAACTAGGTCATCACTGTGATAAACAAGCATATAATCTCTCGTTCTCCGAATATATTTGAGTATATGCTTAACTGCTGACCAGTGCTCAGGTCCTGGATTAGACTGATATTTGCTAACCATTCCCACTGCATGACAGATGTCTAGTCTAGTACACAACATAGCATACATTAAGCTTCCTACAGTTGATGCATAAGGAACAACTTTCATGCGCTCTTTCTCAGATTCTGTCGAAGGACAATGAATTGAAGAAAGAGGAACTCCATGTCTAAAAGGAAATAGTCCCTTTTTGGAATCCTGCATAGCATACTTAACTAAAACTTTATCTATATATGTAGCTTGAGAAAGGCACAACATTCTTTTCTGACGATCCCGGATAACCTGGATCCCAAGAATGTATTTGGGTTCTCCTAAATCTTTCATGTCAAAATAACTAGATAGCCAAACTTTAACCTGAGATAACATTCCAATGTCATTTCCAATCAATAGAATGTCATCTACATATAAAACCAAGAATACCACCAATTTGACCTTCACTTCTTTTATAAACACACGACTCTTCAGGATTTTGTTCGAATCCAAGTGATTGGATTACTTGATCAAATCTGACATTCTATTATCTCCATGCTTTTTTAAGCCCATAAATAGATTTATGTAGCTTACAAACCATTCCTTCTTGTCCTTCAGCCATGAAACCATCTGGTTGAGACATATATATGTCGTCCTCAAGATAGCCATTAAGAAAAGCTGTCTTGACATCCATTTGCCATATCTCGTAGTCAAGATGTGCAACAATAGATAAGAGAATTCTGATGGATTTATGCTTTACCACCGACGAAAAGGTATCTAAAGTGCGAATTTGTTAGCTAGTGCTTGGTTGGATTAGCACGTTTTGAAAAATCGTAGTCTCTTGTATCCTCAAGATATTCCCTCCTATGACCTTAGGCTGAATCTGGAGTGTGGCTTCTAAAGCATCCTTCTGGAAAAAAAACTCGAGCTATGTTTTTCTTAGGCTGAAAGAAAGAATACGAAATTTGATATTTTCTTATGATAAGAAAAGTATCACCCCATACGTTTCTAATCAATGATATATATAATAACATTGATCCTTACCCTATCTTCTGGTCCATATTAGGCTAGGAAGGGGATCTCAAGGGATTTCTCTTCTGATTCCAATACTTATCTAGATAATATTATCTAATAATAATATTCAAAATAAATATTAATTACAATTAATTTCAATAAATAATTGTAATTGCACTTCATTCCAAAAATTAATTAAATAAACCCTTTATGTAATATCCGATTAAAAAAGAGAAGATAAAAGATAATAAAATAATGTAATTAGATAATAGAAGTGTAATTAATAATTAATTATACTTATTTAAAACCTATAAGGAGAAGACAAGTCATTTAAGTTGTAACAAACTTTTAATTTTAAAAGGACTCTTTTACTTGGTAACCTATTTTGCAAAGAAATTACATATATTTAAACAACTAGAAAGAAAGAAAAGAACGTAAAAACTATTTGGCTTTGGAGTACTGCAGAACAAAGAAGAAAAGAAGAAAAGAAGAAAACTAAAAGGATTTGTTAGCTTTTTATTTCATGTTTCGCAATATCGAAGTAAGTGGCTTTCCGAACTATTTAGTGATTTTAAAATTATCGTTATTTATATGTATGTCTTATTAATTATTCGGATGCCTAAATGTACGGTTTCAAAATTATTTATGTTTTATTTAAGGCTTCCATTTAAATTAAAATGCTATGTTCGTTTATTCAAAATTCGGATCAAGTATTTATTTTTGAATTGTGAAATGAGATTATATGATTTTGAACTGTGAAAAAAATATCGTTTAGAATATCGAAAATATTGAGAAAATATTTTGAAATCCTCAGTCTGATTATGTATAGAACTCGTTATTGATTACATTTAGTTCCGGAGCTAATATAGGACCTACTAAGGCGCACACCTTTTAGATGCCCTTCGTGGAGCGTGCATTTTTATAGATACCTTAGTAGGGTGCGTATCATAACGTTATCGAACTTTTGGGCCGTGTTACAAGGTTATTGTAACCTTAGTCGCTAAGGTTGTGGATTAAAAGATATATGATATACATTGAAATAAAATTTTGAATTGTTTTAGTTTTGAAAGCTTATGTACTATTGTTATTGAACAAAAAGTTATTTCGAAAAAGTGTTTTGTATATTGTATTTGATTCGGCTAGAGAGGGAGGATTGCTACTTGCTGGGCTTCATTGCTCACCCCCTTACAGATTTTTACAGGTCCTATCGTTGAAAGTTGAGCACTTATTTGATACACATGGAATAGCTGGAGTTTAGTTTTAGATATTATTTTTTTTGTTAATGGATTTTGATAAAACTCTTAGTTTCGAGGAGCTGCTTCTCCATTATTTGAATGTGGTATTTATTGGTATTTCATTTGGATTGATTTAAAATATATTTATTGTTGGGTTTTAAGTTAAGATTTTTGTTGAGTTATTTTGTTTGGGCTGCGTGTTATTGATATTGTTGCGATGTGGGCCTTTGGGCTTGCGGCGTGTAGCACTTCGGGCCTATATCGTGTTCTGGGTGTTACACTTTACTAATAAACTATAAATATTTCCTTTATAAATGTACATAAATATTTCAGAATTGATTAATATAATTCCAATATATTTAAACTAATTTCATAAGTCCATAATTTGTCTCTATTTGATCATAAATTGATTTAACAATTAAATCAATCATTTTAATAATAAATATTAAAAGACTCGGCCAAGATTCTATGATCAATGATAAATTATCTTATGAAAAACCTTATAGATTTTGACAATAATAATGTTCATAATATTAATTAAATATATCAATCGACATTCCGAGGTATTAATAAACACAATGTAATCACACTCATTGGAATATCAAATTAATATATAGAATAATTTTAAGTCCACTATTATTTCAAAATTAAGAAATTTTACAAATTAGTATTTATGTGAAAATATTTTATAAATAAAATATTATCACATGATCCGTTTAATGCACACCGTTAATGCACTAGTACTTTAATTAGAAGTCCAACTTTCATGATCAAGATAAATCATCTCTGTTAAAGTACTATAACCTACAGGATAATATCTCCAAATCATTCTAGTTTATAAACCATTATTTCTTTATTTATATATTACATATGATTTATATCTTCTGTATATAACATTTGTTTATACACAAACCATAACGTATATAATATGGAGATATACATAAACAAACTAAATGATCATTTAATGAATGATGAATGGTGTACTTTTATTAATAAGTAAATGTCCAACTTAAATAAATAAACATTAAATAAATAGATAAATAAGATTTTTATAGCAAAAATCCAACAAAATCTATATGATTATCTTTTTTATTTATTTTTTTTCTAAATTGTAATTTCACTTTTCATCTTTAAGAAAAACTTTTTCTTTAATCTGAAAAGATTTATCCTTAGATATGTCAATATGTGAATAAAAATGTGTATTATGGTGAAAAAGACTTGTAATGTATGTATATCATTCTCTTCAAATGTACAACTGATGACACCCTCCATTTAATGGCGTGTGCATGAATTGATTTGTGGTAAAATGGTAATGTGCTTCAGTTTCTGCCCAACTAATAAGTTACATTAACTCAAATGGAGTGTTCGGTCGAACTCTGGTAATTTGAAGTGCCCAACACCCACACCCTTATTTGAGTGTTGAGTGTAGGGCAGGGTACTTTAGGGTAAAATGAAAACATAGGTTTTTGCTAAAGAGCCAGAATGGAGCATATACTGATCTTGCTTGGGATGAAGAATATTCTTGTATATATATATTTGCATCATCGTCTCACTGGCCGACCTTGACCCTTGTTATATTGAGGTCATATTTAGTATTCAGAGTTTGTCTCGATTTGGTACCACTCTCGCGGTCCGCACGAACGGTGCTTTACCCCTAGATGTCCATTCAATTGGTGCGTCTCAACGTATTTTGGTGCGTCACTTCATATTAGTATTTTTTTTCTTTTTTGCTAAATTGCAGTGAGGTATTGTTTTATATTTGTATTCTATGTTGCTACATCTGTATGTCCACACAGGTGACTTTATTTTATTTTTTGCTATTGTTAATTGTGTATAGTATGAAGATTTGCCGATTCTGTGTGAGAGGCACACAACATCAAAACTGTCTGCATTTGAAGATTTACAGTCAATTAAGTCACTGGGTTTCAGAGGGGAGGCATTGGCCAGCATGACCTATGTAGGTCATGTGACAGTTACCACCATTACCAGAGGTCAATTGCATGGTTACAGGTATGTGCACTTCAAATTAAGTAGGGGAGATGTTTTTTTATTTATAAATTATTTTCACAACCATTACAATTGTTATTTTGATATTGTTATGGTAGCCAAATGTAGTGCCTCTTGGTATAATTTTTTTGTATGATAGATATAGTGTTTAAAATTGATTTATGGTTATGAATGATGTTTTAATTTTATTGGTTAGGGTATCATACAGAGATGGTATCATGGAGCACGAACCCAAAGCATGTGCTGCAGTAAAAGGGACTCAAATAATGGTACATATTGTTCTCTGTTGTTTCCTTGATGCCGATTATTTTAGGAGTTGTTCATTGGCATAATGCAGGGAGTTGTTTCGATAATATTCGAGAATTTAAGTAGAAATTGTACACTAAGTTGAGAGTGAATAAAAAAGCATGTGGAGAAGGGGAGGAATGTTGCGCGGTTCTAGAATTAGAATTAGTTGGAAACTTGGAATAGCTTTCATGAATTATACTTTATCCCAAACAAGATTTAGAATTCCTATGAAAGTACCCAATACATAATTAGTTGGGTAAACTCTAGAAATTCATTGCTTAATCTAGGAACTTCGTAAAAGATGCTATTATGCATATTAAAAAATGTCTGACCCATTCCCGTTTTGTTGTCATGTGTATTTTGTTTTTCATCAGATTGAGAATTTATTTTACAACCTGACTGCCCGAAGGAAAACACTACAGAACTCTGGAGATGATTATCCAAAAATCATAGACCTGCTAAGTCGGTTTGCCATTCATCACATGAATGTGAGCTTTTCTTGCAGAAAGGTTGGTTCTCTATACCGTTCCTGGATTATTACTTGTCCTGTTCAATAAATATTTTTTATTTTGGAAAAAATTATTAAATTTGATTAGCACGTGTCCTGTTCTATAGAAGACAAGATGACATTTTATTTTTCATTATTGTTTAACTCTGTTCAGCATGGAGCAGCTAGAGCAGATGTTCACTCAATAGCTGCATCCTCAAGGCTTGATGTGATCAGATCTGTTTATGGGGTGTCTGTTGCTCACAATCTAACGGCAATAGAAGCTTCTGATGATGATCCATCTAGTTCAGTTTTCGAAATGAGTGGTCTCATTTCAGATTCCAATTACATTGCAAAGAAGATAACCATGGTGCTTTTTATCAATGGTATGTAAAGTCTGCGTTCTACTTGACTTATAATAGACTATTTAGTTTTTCTTAATTCATTAAAGAGAGTATAATGGGTGGGTAGTAAAGCAAAGTGTTTTTACTACTGGTTCTTTTAATTTACCAGATGCTGAGAGTAGGATTTGTACTACCTACTCATTAATAACTGTTAACTTGGGTTGTTCATTGAAAACAAGGCAGGCACGATATAACTGTTTGCTTCCTTAGAAATATTAATACTATGGTTATTTTTTTTGTAATAACAATTACATCATGTTAACCTCACTAGCATCGTTAGGCAGTTTATTGGAAGTTGATTCCTCTCTCCAAGATACAAAGTATTCTTACAAAGTGTGTTGATTGATTCTAGTCAGATAAAACACCTCAATTCCAAATAGAAATGGTGATCACCTTTTGTGGGGTTGAACAATCCCAACCTGTTCTTTGATGGCTGCTTTTATTTCTGACAACTGCTTACTGCCAGCAGATAAAAATTATCTTGTGCACGAGATTAAAATTACTCCAAAAACCTTTAGATCTACTCCTAAATTATAATGCAATTGTTGAACCTGCATTCTCTCAACATGGATATGGGTTCAACTTCTTGTCACCGCTTCTCTTAAGCTGTCTCAAGAAGTTAAGACTCTCAGCCGTTACAGTATAGCTCCTACGAAAGGTGTGCGGTGCTGTAATCGTACTTTCAGCTTCATCCTTCAGTGCATGCACTGATTAATCAATTGAATCACTAAAGTCTAGTGTCATAATTTAAAAGAGTACCCTTTTTACTTTTTTTTTGTCATTAGGTTTGATGTCCCCTTTGTATCTAGTTGCAATTTTCTTTTCTTTTTTCTTTCATTTAGTAAGTTCAACATAAGCTATATACAATGCTTATGCTCTCTCCAATGTTAGTTATCTTGTTATAGTTGTGGTTGATCTTAATGACATTTTCCCTTTAATATATTTCTGCTTAAATTGGTTTCCTCTGACAACATTTGTGCTAAAATAGATATTGTTTATGAAAGTATTACAAGAGATCCCTATTCTCTAGAATTTCATTTTTACTAGGGAATGACTTGCCTCATTTTATTATTCTATTGATTTCCTCAGAAATCACTGATTAAAGATAAGCAAATGGCATCAGTTTCCTATTAAGTAATCCCCCTTTCCTGCAGATAGATTAGTCGAGTGTGGTGCTCTGAAGAGGGCTATTGAAATTGTTTATGCTGCGACCTTGCCTAAAGCATCAAAACCTTTCATATATATGTCAATTGTACTGCCGTCTGGGCATGTTGATGTGAATGTACACCCAACAAAGAGAGAGGTAATCTCTTTTTTTCTTGCGTTTTTTTAATATGTTAAACTATATAAACTAATAATTCTCTACTTTCTGGAAAATAAAACAGACGTTCTGGAAAATAATTTTAGTTGGGTTGTTGGATAATAAATTATTCTCTTAATGGATTCTTTAATGCCTTAATTCTTCAGGAATGAGAATTTGTAACAGAATACCTTCATGATATTGATGTGAGATTACACCAACTAATTTGCAGAATTTGCAATCAACTATTCGATAACTATCTCAACCCTTGTAATATTTAACTATCAGTGAAAAGTTTCATGATAACTTAGCATTCAAGGTTCATCATTTGCCTTTGAACTGTTTCACACAAATTTCCTTCAATTATAATAATCTATAAAATACTTGAGTACATTCCTATTTATAGTACTCCTAAACAACTTTCCTACCCTAAATTGGATTCTAATAAGATAACTAGCAAAATCATAAATAAAATTATTTAAATACAATTTCTAAAATTTTCTATTTCCATGGGGGCTTCCAAAGCGTCGTATATTGGTCCAAACTCCAACCAAGTCTCGCGGGCTTGTCCTGCATCAGTTGTGCTAGCTCTCGCTCTCACGTATCGTTTGGTTATGGAGATACGATAATTTTCACCTTCGTGCAATATGTATTCCATACGCACCCTAGCAATCGCACACCGCCGGCGAACTCGCACAGCTGGGATACCCGACATGCAATGCGGTGCGTAAATGCTTCATCACTGCTTCTCTGAACTTATTATGGTTCATAGATATGTAACTAAATTAATCTATTTACAATCAATTCACACAAAAATAATAATGTCGAAATGCCACAATGTCTTAAGACCAATCTTAAATCTTTCAATGTATGAAGCTCTCAAAAGTGGGTTAAATCAATTTACACAGGACATAAGACACCTTAATTCTATGTGACTATTATTCCTAACTTAATAAGAAAACCAATTCCTCGTTAATCTTATCATAGTTATAAGATTAAAATAATCTACTTACTACAATTATATATATATATATATATATAAATATAATTAATTAATTAATTATTGCCTTACTAGAATAATCCAATTACAATCAATTGACGCGTATATAAAAATATAATTTTTTTCCTAATATAACCCCTTATATTTTCCATTAGTTCTCCTGTTTCGTTCTGCATCATTCTCCCATTGATTGAGAGAAACTCGTTACTGAGTTTAAAATTGTGGAAGAATAAACATTAATAAACTCCAAACTTGAGTTCGTGAAAGGATAAAATCTCGAAATCTTTTTAACTTGGATTGACCCTTTGGAAATTGGAACCAGCCAAGATAATATGGAGGTGTTTTCACCATGTAAGCTATCAGGAATAATAAAATCAATAAATGGAGTAATTGGCTCTTCAAGAATAACGTCATGTTGCTTTGGAGAGATGCCATAGGCCCATAATATGTTTGCCCACTCCCAATCTTTGTCTCCCCAACATCAGCTTTTTCATGATGTGACTTGTTTGGGATCTTATCGAGTTGCTGAAACTGTTGAACTTTCTCCCTCGACTTGTGAGGAAGTATTTAATAATATGATTTCTAGTATAAAAGAGTGACTATCATCTTCGATCTCATGATCCAATTTTGGATGTTCAATCCAAGGTTGACCGTTGACCAAGTACTATATTAGCAACATTCACTGGTAGAACATCAGAGCGAATATTTTCAAAATAGGAGTACATCTTGATTGGATCCAAGCATCTTTCCGAATCATAAATACAAGCATTTTCTAACCAAGGGATATTGCAAGGCTTCAAATGCGGCTTCAATCTTTCAATTGCACATGGAGGATGTTAATAACACTCAACTCTTCTATAATAATTTTACATACTCTTTATCCTCAACCAAGAATAGTATGAAAAGTAGTCACGCTTTGAGCAGTCCTTCCGAAACTTTGGGATGTTCAACTCCATGTTTCTAGAAAAATATTTATATTTTTCCCTCTTTCTTATTATTTATTTTTTTGGACTGATGTATATTTTCTTTTTCTGGACTTGCACTTCCTTTTCTCCGACTTTCTATTAGATTTATATTTTTTTATAGAAATATTAAGAGACTAGGATTTGAGTAAATAGAATAGCAGAATAGAGGGGTCTAATTGTGTAAAATAAAGAACAAGGGCTAATTGATAAAAAAGGAGAGGAAGAATTGATTTTAAAACTTGGCTTTGAACTACATGGAATAAAGAAAATAATAGTGGATAAGTCTGTTGGCTATTAACGATATATGGAGTTACCTTTAATTTCTGCATGAATTAAAATCATGAACCAGAGAAGCAAGTCAGGTGGATGACGATGATGCCTGTGACAAGAGGTGTGTGATTGAACTGCATCTAGGTTTTTTCCCCCTTCTCCTTCTCCTTCTCCCTATTCTCTGCCTTCTGTTTGTTTGATAGATAAAGTCTGAAACAGTAAATATCAAATTCAACAAGTTTTATAAAGAACAACCCTACGAGAGTATTTTTTTTTTGATAAAAGAAGAAATTTTATTAATAGAGAAGAAATGTTACAATAATGGGGGACAACAATTCCACCCTCAACAAACTAAAAGAAAAAAAACAAGAAAACTCTTAAAAAAGTGTAGCCCTCCAATCTCTACATAAATTAGTAACAGAGATACCTCTAAAAGCCTCCATAGCAGAAACCCAAAGAGACGCAAGAAAAATAACCCTATCATCCAACAACTTTAAGGATAAGTAACTTTTTCTAAATAACCTAGAATTACGCTCATTCCAAATTCCCACAAGATAGAAAAGAAGACGCATTTTCATAAAATTTTAGCATCCATCTTGCTTCCAAATCTTCCAAAACTAATTAATAACATATCTTCCACAAACGAACCCAAAATAACTAAATCTACCGGACTATCCTAAATACCAAAAAAATAATAAACATAATTTAAATGATAGGAAGATAGGAATTCTCTTTATTTATTCAACTTCTTAACTTGCTTCTTTTTCTCAGTCCTTGGATGGGCGTGTTTGGTATTTTGATTCTTTGTGAGTCTTCTCGTGTTGTTCTTTTTCCACTTGCTTATTGGGTTATCGTCTAGTTCATCATTTTCCTTTAGCTTCTTATATTTGGAGAGCAAAGCCTCAAATATTAAAGCTTTTATGTGGTCCTTAACTCTTGGTTGACTTAACACTAATGACATCTGTTAGAGGTGTAGGCCTTTCAAAGCTTTATCCCTAGATGTGTGTGTTATGTGTTTGAAGGATAGTGAGTCTCATTCTCATTTATTTTTTCATTGTTAGATGGCTTGGCAGTTGTGGTGTTGTTTGTTTAGTGTGATGGGTGAAAGTTGGATGTCCCTCTTAGGTGGAATATCTTTTTCTATGCAAATTCAGGGGTTCTAGTGATAGGAGGTTTCTTTAGAGATGTGCTTGTTTTACTATTTTGTGGGGATTTTAGATTGAGAGGAATGCTAAAGTTTTTTGCAATTGGTCTACAAATATTGAGTTGCTTTGGGGTAGAATATCTTCCTTTGATTCTCTTTGGGCTCATGCAATGGGAGTTTTTGGAGGAATTTCTTTGTCCAATCTTCAAAGAGATTGGTGGGCGGTGTTTATTAAATTTTTTTCGTCTTGTTTTCTTTAATTTGTTTTGAGAGGACTTCTTGTTCTAATCATGTGTTTTTTTTTTCTCTTCTAATCGATAAAATATTATTCTTTTATAAAAAAAAACTAAAAACAAAAATGGTAATAAAATGTCTAAAATCTCCATAAATCCCAAAATATTAATTCTGGCGAATCTTGGCTGATATTCTTTCCTGAGTCAATTTTGGCTTCTTTTCTGATAATTTAAGCTTGTTGAGCAACTGATAACTTAACAGGTTCTATGCTGTAGGTTATACTTAAATTCTTTGCCTTATAACCTATCAAATGCAGGTAAGCCTTTTGAATCAGGAGGTTATCATTGAGAAGATACAGTATGCGGTAGAATCAAAATTGACAAATTCCAACGAGGCAAGGACATTTCAAGAACAGGTATACTTAGCATACTTGGCGTATATCCTCGAAATAGATGCTTGTCAGTGTTAATAATTTTCTTCATTAGGTTAAATATCGGGAATTGATATTTCCACAAGCAAAAGTGATAGTTCCACAATGTCCTCTCATATGAATGGTAAATGGGTCTCATGCTTATGTGAGAGATACCTCCTCGAAATATCATTTTTTACCTGTTTCATATTTGCAGTACTGGACTTGCATTAATTTATATATGTAAGACCATAAAATGAAAACAGAAAGGGTGTGTCTACTTTTCCCATGCTTCATGGACTCTTACTAAGGTTATGCACCCAGAAGAAATATTGAGACTTTCTTTTCTTTTTCTAAATTTAGAAATTTATTAGAAAGAAGAGAGAATACAAAGAGGGAAGAGAAAGAACCATCCAACTAAATACTAAGTGGAAAACAAGAAAAACTTTATCAAACACATCCCTCCAATTTCTATTGACATTTGAGGATTCTACTGCTCCAAAATCCTATATAGCCATCGATTTGAGGTAAAAAATGATACTATATACTTGCATAATGGGTTCATGGGATACTTTCACATTCCTTTCTGTCCAAAGCACCCATTATCAAACCAAAATCTTCTTTCATTGTTTTACAATTCACAAACATCATTCCTTCAAGCTTAGGATAAGCTCCGAATTAGTAACCCTGGTGGTAAGGATATCCTTAGCTTTGATATTGAACTGATGTAAGACGGGCACATTTTTAGGAAACTCATTATTTAGCCGTCACTGGTTGTTTGTTACGGGTTAGACATGAGGAAAGCTTCAAGATTATTGTTTAATGAGATTGGAGTGGGGTTATAGGATTCAAGTTGAATTTGGTGAGAATTAAAAAATGTTCATTTACTGGATTATGGAAGAATGTGCGCATGAATTTCAAGACAAGGAAGAATATTCAGTACCGAATATTGTTTACTGGAATTGTATGCAATTAAATTGCTGAAGTCATTACCCATTGTATCTTAGCAAGAGACTAGTTATGTTATTTGGGGTCTTATATGCTAAATTACATGAACTCGGATGGAGTGTTCGGTCGGACATGGATACTTTAAAGAGTGACCCGGGTACTCCTTATTTTTTCCAATGTTTTAATACTAAAATAAAGTGTCCAACACCCTTACCCGTGTCGAGTGTCGGTCACGGGTACTTCAAGGCACAGTAAAGAATCCATGTAACATAGCTTATATAGAGTCCTTAGTACTTTAGAATAGTCTTAAAGTACATTTGTGGCAGCCTTAGAAATTAGCTCCCTAATCAACCTCCACTTACACCTATTCCCTATACCTCACGCGTTCCAACTAACAATCTTCACAAGGAATATTTTATATGACTGCCTCTCCTTCCCCAAAACTTCCCCATAATTCACTATTGACTGCGCAACTCTTTAATCCACCTTTTCTTCTTAGTATCACGCTCAATAGACTTAGACTTACTTGTACCCTAGCATCATTTTCGGTCAGGCTAACCAACCTAATGCCATCCTATCCAACACTCCCTGAGGGTCTCTTGAGGTCCGAGATTTATGTTACTTATGCTAATGCTAGTCTTTGAAAATTCATCTCTCAAGGTTATACTTCATTTATTCGACATTTGAGATATGGGGTTGGGGATAGTCATTGAATTTGATTTTGGGAGGATTCTTGGTTGGGAGAGAACCACTTTTCTCTTGCTTTTAATCGTGTATCGTATTTATTCACTTCATGATGTTCCCATTTCCAACTTCATGAATCATAAAGCGTGATGGCAACTCAACTCATTTTCTTAATATTTTCATCTCTTCAGGAATCTCACAAATTTTGAGTCTTATCATTCCACTAGTCCAGGCATAAATATTACCATTCATTCTAAATTGACTACAACTGTTTCGGGTGCATAATTTTTAAAGGCGTGTTAGGCACTTTTTTGGGTTTGACCTGAGGCGAGGCGCCTTTAATGAGGTGCAGCCGAGGCACTGACGTGCGAGGCACATGAGACGCTCACCTCTTTGAAATTTTGCCCACATGAATGTCATTTATCCATTTTGGTAACCTATTATGATCTAAGATGTTTATACCCACTTTGACCTTAACAAAAACAAATGAAGACAAAGATATGTAGTTAATAACTATAATTCAAAATTATTTTCTTTAAATTAAAATTATACTTTTATTCAGGTTTTAACAAGACTCTTAATAGTTACATTTGGTCAAGTTTTATTTTTTATTGTAAATTAAATAATTATATTATTCAGGTTGTAATAAGGTTATTATTATTATTTTTAGGGCCAGAAAATGTAAGGCCGTAAATGAACCAAACAGTTCGAGTTCGACTCGAAAAAATACGAGCGAGACTCGAATTCGTTAATAATGTGATCTAAATTTGGGCATACAAATAAGTTCGAAAAAAATATGAGTAGAATCTGAGCAATGTTATACTCGATTCGTTTAAAATTCAAACTACTCAAATTTTCGATTGTGATTCGATACATACTCGATATACAAAATTAAATCAAATTAGGATAATTAATTATTATTATTATTATTTTATTTTTAATTTTAATTGTGATTTTATATTTGTAAAGTGTAATAGTAAATATATTTTTTTATTTGTAAGTAAAATAACAAATTCAATTTATAATTATATTTATTATAAAGCTAGTTATTATGTGAATACTAGAATTCGAGCTTGAATTTGAAGCTTGCGAGTAGTTTGAATATAATTTGATCCGAGTTGGATCGAATTTGAGTAATAAATATTCGAGTTGAGTCGAATCTGTGTAGAAATTTTCAAATACAATTCGAATTTGAGTTGAATTCGAGTATAAATTTAATTTTTCTAGTCGAATTCGGGCAACTCTCTATTCGCTTCGGTTCGACTCGTTTACATACTTAAGAAAATGTAAAGCACAGTTGGATAACAAAATTAGCTAACAAATGACATTTTATTAATCATTGATTTCTTTGATGAGCTTTACAAATCCAATAATTCCCTATACTATTACACTTCCCGTTGTGGTATGATTTATTGATTGATCGGGGTGAGGCGAGAATTCCACGAAAACATGCGAGATTGATGGAGAGTTAGATTTGGGGAGAGATCGTAAGCAAACTTTTCAAGGAAATATAGGCAGAACCCTTGTGTTAGGGGTCGTGGTGTATGTGTTTGTGGGTGAGGATGTGATTGGGGGACTTAGCTTCGTTGGGGTAAGTCCTTGGAGAGGGTCCTTGGGCTTATGGAGACTATGGAACCTAGCCAACAAAAATCAACAAGGAACGCCTCTTGGTGCTAGCAACTTGGTTCTTGTGATTTTAGAGAAAAGCTCTTACGTTCTCTAAGTTTCTCAAGTTTTCAACCTTGCTTCCAAATGAGAATGTGGGGGGTCTTAATAGGCTTCATGGAGGATGCCTCCAAGTGCCGTGCACATGTCCTATGTCACTAATAAACTTTGACTACAATATCAATTCTAAATGTGAATATTACGTTTTTGGAGTCCGTTTTACCTTACGTCTCCATCTGCTATTCCAAAACTTGCACCGTATCCCACTTCCAGACGACCTCTTTAACTCCTTGTCGAAGGCTAGAGAGGTAATAGATATGCCTGGAGTAACTATCTTTGACATCATTCCTTCATATTGGCTCGATTAGAGACGGCCAGAAAAGATCAATCTTCTCGGTGTGATGTCATCGTTGTATTGGTAACATTTTCTATGACATCATCATTTTTACAAGGAGCATCACCCTTGAAGCTTTGGCATGCACCTTGTGCTCATGGTGCTAATTGATTGCTTGAAAGCTTGAGTGTTGCTCAACTTGTTTCCTCTGGGCCTACTTGCTCCCTACATTTAGGAAGTGAATCTTACCTTTTTCTTCTCTTTTACCTTCATGTAGAGCCTTTGCCGTGGCCCTTTTCTTGAGATATCCTTAGTCTGAACACCTTAGAATTTTGGCCAAGTGTTGAAACTATTGGTGAGTGAAGGAGCCCCCTTGGGGCTGACCTCCACCCTTGGGTCCGACCCTAGGGTGGTTCTCCACCTCATGGTGGCCTTTCTCTTGTTCCCCTATGTTTTTGGTCTTCTTTTGCATAGCATCTTTTGATTTGGTTAAGTGTTGAGAGTGAGACATGGTGAAAGAGTACTTAGGCAGCCCCACCATGACGGGGGCCCGCTTGGGGCCGACCTCTATCCTTGAGGCCGACCCTAAGGTGGCCTCCCATCTCATGGTGGTATCTCCTTGGTTCGTTCCCACTTTGATGTTTCTTTGTATAATTTTTCTTGAATTTGACGAAGGGTTGAACATGAGATGTGATAAGAGATCACTAGACCAGCCCTACCATGAGGGGGAACAGCCCTTGGGGCCGACCCTATGGTGTGCCCACACCTCATGGTGTTTCCTTCCTTAACTTGTCCCCATTTTGATAATTCCTTGCATACTTTCTTGAATTTGGCCAAGTGTTAGAAGAGAGGCACATTGAGAGGATGTGTGGACAGCCCCCACCATGAGGGGGAGCCCCCTTGGGGCTGACCCTAGGGTGTGCTCCCACCTTATGGTGGTTTCTTCCTTGATTTCTTCTCATTTTTGATTCCTCCTTGCATGCTTTCTTGAATTTGGCCAAGTGTTGTAAGTGAGACATGATGAAAGAGCATTTGGGCAACCCTACTATGAGGGCGAGTCCCTTGGGGCAGACTCTAGGGTGGCCTCCCACCTCATGGTGGGTAGCTTTCTTGCTTTGTTTTGCTTCCTTGGTTGCATACCTTCACTGATATAGGATAAGCCCGTGAAAGTTGGTTGAAACAGTATAAGAGACTTTGGAAGCTTATGAAATAGAAGTTGTATTTTAGTTAGTTTCTTTTATTTGTAGTTATCTTATTAGAGTTTAAGTTAGGTTAGGAAAGTTGTGAAGGAGTGTTATAAATAGTGATGTACTTCATTATTTTGATACATTGAATGATTAATTGAGAATTATCTGTGTGATATTATCCCTTGTCCCAAGACCCCGTACCCATCATTTTGGTATCAAAGCCAAATCTCAAAACCACCTTCTGCCGGCACATCCTCTGTCCCAAAATCATTGTCCCATCATCATCATAAAAAAAAACAAAAACTACCAGCCAAACAAAGCCTTATCCAAACCCTAAACCATCTCCCAAACCCTAACTTTAGCCATAAAGTAGCAGCCCCAAATCCCAACCATCACATCCAAACCCTAAACCATCTCCCAAACCCAAATTTCAGCCAAAAATCTAGCCAAACACAGCCCAAGTAGCAGCCCCAAATCGCAGTCATCACAGGCGCGAAAAAGAAGAAAGGTAGAAGAGACAGAAAAGAGAAGTAGAAAAGAGCTGCCACCGCATCACCACCATCACCGCCGCCACCATCCTCATTTTTGTTCAGAAAATTCAAAGTCTTTAGCACTAAAATTTCTTGGCAAATTACAGTTAGGTACCTCATAGTTTTATAGTTTTTTAGTTTAGTCCCCCAGAGTTTTCTTAAATTTCAAAATAGCTCCTGAAATTTTACATATCAGCCCCTATAGTTTCACTTTCTTTCATTTCAGTCCCTGAAGTTTTAGCAATTTTAGTTCAGTCCCTGTTTCTTTATATTTCCTGCACTCAAGTCCCTAGAGCAAAAAAAAAAGTATATATTTTTTTATTCACAGGAATCATGGTTAATGCTGGAGCAATCAACGCGAAACTTCAAGATGAGCGTCTCAAGAGGATTGAAGACTCAATCACAATATTTACTGCAAATGTTTAGGCCTCTATTACAGCACTTACAGTAAAAGTTGATGTACTCACGGAACGCATAGATAAGGGACAGGAAGATGCTCCTAAGAATTTTGAAGACCCCATTCTGGATCTTAATCATCTGAGACTACAACAGAATTACCCTAATCCACGAGTTAATGCTCTAGATCCTAGGATGAATACAGTGGATAGAGGAACAAAATTAGATGTTGGAGATTTCAATGGCGATAATGGTTCTGAGACATTCTTTGATTGAATTCATAGTTTGGAGAGCTGCTTTCGTTGGTATGAATTATCCGATGAAAGAAAACTTTTCTTTGCTGAAGCAAAGTTGAAAGGAACAGCTTGGATTTGGTGGGATCAACATCAACAAAATTTATACACAGCTGCGAGAAGATGGGAAGATATGAAAGCTGCAATGATACGACGTTTTGTACCTTCAGATATAAACAACAAACATATTTGCAGTTAACTGAATTGGTACAAGGAAGTAAATTTGTAGTCGAGTATACTTCATTGTTCTACAGTTTGGTTACACGGTCTGAATTTCCTTGGGTTGAATAAGTTTTAATTTTCATGTACCGTCGAGGATTGAATCTAGAGATTGCAGGTGGTGTAGCTACATGTAAACTCTTGCTCTTAGATGATGCTGTTCAAGTTGCCACCCAAATAGAGGATAATTTGAAAAGAAATTCTGTTAGACCTCCAATACAAGTCTAAACTCGGAGGGAGCGTACTTTTGTGGAGCATACTTTAAATAGGCCAATGGAAAGATTGTCAACAAGCCCTTTAGCTACTAGCAGGCCTAATTGTACCCCGAGTTCTTCTAATGCTAGCAACAACAATTCGTCTAGGTGCTATAATTGTCGTGGTTTTGGTCACATGTCTTTTGAATGTCCTTCCTCAAAGATGAATGTTGCCTCTTCTCCCTCTAGGCAATTGCTAGTGTTGACAAAGCGTGCGGAAAAGCTGACTTAAGCGAAGAGGTTTGCAAGCCAATAGACGACGAGTATGAGCCCGATGAGCAAGATTTAGAAGCTGAGGCTCATTTGAAAGGATGTTTAGGTGTTTTTCGACCTTGTTGCCCAGAAACATAAGGATGATCCTAAAATCCATCGTGAACGAATTTTTCAGACGAGAGTCATGTGTGCAGGACATGCGTGCTTTCTTGTGATTGATACTGAGAGTTGTACGAATGTTATTTCTGAGGAAGCAATTAAGAAACTTGAGTTAAAAATTGAGCCTCACCCGGAGCCGTATGATGTTGCATGTATTATCAATACAAAGTTGCGGGTTACCCAGAGGTGTATGGTTACATTTTCTATTGGCAAGCTTAAGGATACCGTTATGTGTGATGTTCTACCCTTTAAAGTTTGTCACATTATCTTAGGGCGTAAATGACTATGGGATCGTCATGCGCAATATGATGCTCGTGCTAATATCTATTCGATTATAATACCAAATTCACTCTTACTTGCGCTCTTGACATGCCAAATTTGAAACTTGCAAAGACTTCCTTGGTGATTCAACGTGATTGTTCTTGTGTTGATGGATGTTGAGGGATGTCAACAAGCATGTTGAGTTCTCTGAACTTGACATAATAATACGGGCGCCTTGGTGGTCTCCTGGGTGGGGCCTGTCTGGAGCAATTTCAAATTTCTTGATACGGACAAATTCGAGAGTTAATTATCACTAATTATGATTTTGTTAAGATAATGGTTCCCCTAATTTATATCCGGAATACATTATTATTAACTGAATTGTTTTTGTTGAATTATCTACTTGATGTGGTAAGTGACAACATAGTTGATACTTTTTTGTTCATGAATACATTCTTCATACGTTGTCATTGTTAAAACATTGTTACTAACAAGGGGAAATCAAATGTCTATTTTCCATCTTGGAAACACCGTTCTAATATGGGGTTTCCAGGATACGAGGGTTTGATAAATCATGCCAACTTGACCAGTATTCTCCAAAGTTATCATGGCGTCACCTAGGCAGTGCTTACGCATCCTGGCATGGAGAAGGGTAAGGCGACGCCTTGGACGCCAAGCTGCCAAGGCGTGAGGTTAGCGGGCCCAAGTTAAGTGATTAAGTCATTTATTACCCATACTCATCATAACCCATTGACTCGCTATGTGGTGTAGTTTTATTACTTATAGACTTGTAATGTGTGATGGATGATAACTTGGTTGATTCTTTATTTTCTACGTGGTGTTTAGTGTTTTATTTTTGAATTTTGATTGTGAAGTATTCATATAATTATGTTTTTAATTGTATTTTATAGTGTTAATTATTATATTTTGGATTTTCATGTATATAAAATTTTATTGTTTAATATACTTTTGAAGTAAAATAAATAATGCATAAATTGCACATTGTTAACGACTTGTTGCCATACGGATGTTATGGCGAGTGCCTTATCGCCTAGGCGTCCTGGTGGTCAACTACCGCTGCGTCTCGCCGTGGCACTGTGACAACTATGGTATTCTCGATCCATTATCACTTTGTAAAATATGGATAATGGAATTAACATGGATTTGAGTTTCACTAGAAAAATGCAAAAATAATGGGGAGGCCATGTCTGTTAATCATTGAGAGTCCCCACAGTTTTCCCCACTTTCTCCCTTTGGTAGACATTTTTTTTTTTGCAAAAATAAGTTAGAAATAAATTATTTCCCAGGTTTTTATGTACTTGTCAGCAATCCTGCACGTTCAGTTGAATGCCTGCTATGAACTCCAAGGATGGGTACATGCCTCTTCCTCGGTCATTGAGAATTCCCCATCTGACCTCAATTTTAAGAAACTATGTTTGAGGTTGGTGTCTGTTTCCTTCCCAGCCATTGGTGGCTGAGAATCAGCAGGTTTGTTTATTTTATTAGATAATGGTACTAAGAACTTTTGCATGCATTAGACAACATGGACACTTTCTATCCGAAACATTTTGCACACCTTGCTTTCCATTTCTTTGTCCTGTGTTACCCTTAAAATGCAATGCCTAAAAAAACAAACTGAAATTGAAATTGTAAAGAGTGTTTTTTCTGGACAAGATTTGAGGAACAGGAGATGGCAACCCGTTTTCAGTTCTAGGTTTTAATAGTTTCAGATATGTCATCTAAATGTAGCCGATGTTATTAGGAATCGGAATAAATTTTTTTTTTCAAAATGCCCAACACATGTAACTTGCCTAATAATATGCATTGGAGCACAATTCTAAGCTCTTTGGCATGGATGCATTTCTCGCTAATTATCTGATGAGATTAAGGTGAATTTTATGAATTGTTTTTTGAGCAGATTATGTATCAATCTAGTAATTACTTGAGAGTTAATCTATCTGTTTGACAAAAGAGCTGTGATGATTCGTGTGTTGGCTGGGGTCATGCTATTATATTCATTTCTAATTTTTTAAACCCTTCGTACCTTGTTCATTTTTGTTTGGTGAAATTCTTTGTCTGAGACAGACAGTAGATCCCTCTCCATCTAGTCCAATCGCTGCAAGCGAAGATTCCCCTCTTGATCCCTCAGCCTCGGTCTCAGGTATGCAACGTTTTAATTTCTTTCTTTCCTTGGCTGGACCGAATGTTATTGGATCTACAATTCAAGATTTGGTTTTATTTTCTTATCATTACAGGCTCAAAACTGCCAAAAGTTCCAGTGCATAAAATAGTGCGAACAGATTCACAGGATCCTGCTGGAAGGTTGCACGCCTACTTGCAAGTTAAACCTCCTATTCATCTTGAAGGGAATAATGCCTTGGCCTCTGTTAGGTAGTATCCCTACTTTTCCCTTGTTTTATCATTTATCGTGACAACTCAAACTGATGCACTTGCAGACACTCTTATTGATGAATGTAATTAGTGCATATTTGATAGCTGGAAACCCTCTGAAATAAAGTTGTTTACCTTTTAATTCATTTTTGCTGTACGTTATTCATTTTTCAATGGTGATATAATTATTTACTTCAGATATTAACTATTATATTATCTTCTTTGTTGTTATATTGTTATCTATCTGTTATTGTATAATGAGAAAAATGGGTCCACTTGGGTCGAGTGTCATTACATTGTTCTTCTCTGGGTGTTTTTTCATTCCTCAAAACTTCTTTGTAACGACTTAATTGATTGTACTTTTCTGAGTTGCTCAACTTCTTCCCTTTATTTTATTTACTCCACTCCTTTTATATGAAAATAATCGCTTGTAATTTATAAAGGATCAAATTGCAGCTGAACAGAGGTGAAAACCATCATCTTATGTATTAGATGTTAGAACAATAAATCTAGTTGTTCTGATTCTGGACTGGGTCCTCTAGGAAAATTGAGATCTTTAACTATTTGACTTATAGGATCCAGAGGGTTTTAACTACTATGCAGGAAACTAAAGCTACTAGTCCTGGATTGAGTCCCGCAGGAAATTGAGATCCTTAACAAGTTGACCTACTATAAGCCTGGACATTAAAGTTACTAGTTCTGGATAGCATCCTCTAGGAAATTAAGATCCTTGAGAATTTGATTCATATCTACTATTCAAACAGAGACCAATTAGTTTGATGTGGCGATTTTCCCAATTATAGAGTGCTTTTTTCCCCTTGGTCCTGATTCGTTCCTTCTTGTTGACCTTGCAAATCACGTAGTGGTACTAAGTTCCAAACGTGGTCTGATACTCTAACTTTAGTGTACTGAAATATTTATTTGTATTGTGTTGTATCTATAAATACACAAATTTCAATATCCTAAATTAGCATTGGATGCTCACATTACATTTGTACCAAAGTATTGGGTAAAATGCATTTAAACACCTGTGATTTACACGCTTTTATGAATCACCACTTGTGGTTAAAAAATCGCCACTTAATCACCTATGGTCTAAAAAATTTGCAAACTCACACTAGTGTTAATACCATTAATGCAAGGTGTTAAATGACACATTTACCCTTCATGTGTGTATGAGTGTGTGTGTATATATATATATATATCTAAAAACCCTCTTCTTGCAAACAATCATTCCTTTATTTATATTAGCCGTCCGGGAACACAATATCTGTGCAAAAAAAAGTTTCATAATATGATTATGGTTTTACTTTTTTACTAAATGAAAAATTAACAAAATAATTGTTACTTTTATCGTTGATAGTTTTTTGATTATGGAAAAAAACAGATTAACCAATCCAATATCTTTATTTTAAACAACTCACGTGGTTTCATCGTAGGCTATTTAAGAACTCGAATGTTTTAAATGAGTTTTAAGTCAATTATAAAAAATTAACTTCACATAATAACATCGCCACGAGAGAAATAGAATTTGTGAGAAAGGAAACCATACCACCTGTACTGCTGTGAATTAGTAGAATGCCAAATTTACTTTTGTAGTTAGTCATGCATGTGTTCTAATAAAAATCTCTATAAACAAAATTTTACTTTCGTAGTTGGTCATGTACATATCTATATAATGTGTGAAAGCTGAAACAAATAAAATTCCCACCTTAGAGCCAAATATTTTTAAATCACTAAATACTTCAGAATTAATTAAAATACTCATTTTTTTATGTGATCAAAGAATCCTACCCCTATCCAATCAAAGTAATTTATAATAATACAAAAGTTTAAACGTTCCAAGACTCCTAATAGAGTCCAATGTTTTTAAGTATCTATATATATAGATAATATATTTTTATAAATACATATTTTCCCACACGAGTCACCAATTTAACTGTGTATTTAAATATATAAAGAAATCTTATAGTAATCAAAGACACTAATATAATATATTTAGTAAGGAAACTTATACTAAAACACCCTAATTTAATATATTTACCAAAGTATAAATCTAATAGCAATTGAAATCATTAGGACTTAAAATTATTGTAGGTACTCCATGCCCCGTTTATCTCTTAATTTAATTAAATTTTTTTAAGGTGAAAATATGAGTCCAATAATAGTGGCGGTGTAGTCATGAATAAGTTGTATGCATGTTAATTTTCTTAAAAATTTGTTACTTACATATCTAGCGGCAGGTCTTCCATCAGACAAAGAAGGAACCCAAAGGAAACTGTAGATCTTACTAGCATTCAGGAGCTTATTAAGGATATCGAGTGTCACTGCCATTCTGGTATGTTTTGAAACAATTCATCACTGGTCAAAATATAAATCATATTGAATTTAATAACTAGTGCTTTCTACTGGTCACATCTGCATTGTTGTAGATCTGCTGGACATTGTAAGGCACTGCACCTATATTGGAATGGCCGATGATGTTTTTGCTTTGCTTCAGCATAATACTCACCTATATCTTGCTAATGTTGTGAATTTGAGGTAATCTTACTGCTTCTCTTGTCTAAACAAACATGGTATAAAAAATCTAATGTCTCCTGGAGAATGTTGTATCAAACCTAAGATACTCCTTTATGAATGTATGACAATAATATTGAGACAAGAAAATAAAGAACAGAAAATAATGCATATCCCTGCAGAATCAGCCATCCCGTGTCCCGTAGAGTGTTTTGAGGTCACCCCGCAGTCAGTGACGAAGCCAAGAAATTTGATCAGTGGGATCAGTCAGACGAACAATCTGGCTCCCCCGACCCAATTTTTTTGGACAGTTTTGTAATTTTTGATTGAATTAGGATTTTTTTTATAGTTTTCACTATTGCTAGGACATGATTCTTCACATGCAGAAGACAATTTTGTACATTCTAGGTTAGTTAGGAGTTGCATGTGAATTGAGACTAATGAGAAAGTTACAAAATTGAAATTTGGCCAAAAAATTTTTTTAAAAATTTTAGTGGTTCATTTAATACATTGTGCCAAAAAATTACAAATTTGTACATATATGAATGCAAAATAAAAATTCAGTGGGGTCAATTACTCACGCCCGCAGACAGATAATTCAGAGTACTTAAAATCTTTCAATAATATGATGTAATGAATCTGTAGGATTACTCATATATTCATAGGGAACAAGACTTCTGAATCTATAAATAGATAAATCAATTATCTGAAAAATCCTCCACAATGATTGCTTCATAAATAGATCAATCAATCATCTGAAAATCCTCAATAATGAGTGTGTCATGTGGGCTGATAGCTATCATCTCTTTTGACTAGGAAATATTGCATATAAGGAGAAATAAAGTTCTCGTAATGCTCGAACTTCGAAGAGTGTGGGACCAAGGCGAAGAAACTCCTGTCGTAATCCATGTGTAATCACTTGCATGCTTGCCTTGCCACTTAACCAAAAATTGTTGATAGTTGCCTTGCTAGACGAAACAACTTACTCCTCCACCCATCCGCAATACTTTATGTTGCATTATGTGAAAACATAAGAGGTGTAAATGGAACAGGCAATATAGGAACAAGTATAGGCTCAACAGGGTTAATGGAGGGAGAATAAGTAGAATATAGGATATAGTGATATAGTCATTAGAAGGCCCATAGTATGGAGTGAGGTTTACAACATTGAATACAGGTTCAATACCTATATAACTAGGAAGATGCAACCTATATGCATTAGCAATAACCTTTGTTTTTACTCTAAATGGACCTGTCCTCTTTGCATGCACATTTTTCCATGTGTCAGGAGGTAACCTCTCGGCACATGTCAAAGTATCACGTGATTGTTTTCATTGAACTCTTAGTATCTGCGATGGACATCTACAACAAACTTATAATTTTCATTGCATAAATTAATTTCTCATCTAATCTTAGCATTCAAATCTTTTATGTGATTGACAGACGACTGCAGACTCACTAGCTCTATACGCAAGCGGAATCTATAATCCAATCTAAGATGATGAAATGAAAATTGTGCTCCTTAACCAAGATTTACTCTCGTACAAAGGAAATTGTTCCTTCTCCATCGCCCTCCTTTTCGCTTATGTCTATGTCTGCCATTTTGCCTTCTCCATCATAAGAAGCCTACTCACTAGTGGATTATTCTATTGTTTTCTAAGATTCTTGTCCCAAGAGGAACCAAATCAATAGGCTTCCTAGGCTGCCAATGTCAATTTAGAAAAGAATCACTCTTGCAAAACAATTATCTGAGCTATTATATGCAAAATCAATCATTGATAAGATCCTCTCCCAACTAGACACATGGTCTCCCACAAGACATCACAATAAATTACCTAGATTCTTATTAACTACATTGACTTGGGCATCAGTATGGGGATGATAAGCAGTGGAGAACTTAACTTTGATGTTTAGTTTTTTCAAGAGAGTTTTTCAATATAGCTCATGGATTCAAAATCTCTATCAGAAACTGTAGGAAAAGTTGGGCAAAGGTAGACAACGTCGCTAAAGAAAATAGATGCAATGAGTGATGCAATGTGTGATGCATCATCAATTTTTCTGCTTGGAATAAGATGTGCCATTTCATTTTAGTAAAACTGTCCACTACAACAAAAATTGAATCAAGATCCCTAGGGGTACAATCCTGTGGTTAGCTTCCTATCTTTAGTAGTCTGACATGTGCGACACTTGGAAAGAACATGAGCTACATCATTCGTGAAACTAAGCCAAAAGAACCTATTCTCAACAATTGCACACTGTCACAGTGACATGCAATCCTCCACATGTAATTCATATACTAGGTCTTCATGCATAGACATATTAGGGATACACAAGCAGGAACAAAATCGGGTACAAGGAACGCTACCTATAGTAGAATGCACATGGTATTTTGTTCTCGTACTACGATTCGAAATGATAGTACTTGATGTGCTGAATGCAGGTTAATAAGAGTTCCCTGCTAACCCGATTCAAAGCCTTGACAAGAATGGTATGCAACTTGGCCCCTTCAACTACATAGGCACAGGATAGAAGATGATGGAGCAACATACCGGAGGAAAAAAAAGAAGTAAATACGTATAAAAAAAATAATACAAAAACGAAAGAAAAAGAATAAATTTTGTTTATAGTTGTCATGACATCGCCATGTGACGCTTAGGAATCTTAGCTCTGGAGAAGGGCAAGGCTACCCTTTAGACGCCGAGCTGCCAAGGCTCACGTCATGTTAGTTGGCCCAAGTTAAGTGATTAAGTTATTTTTTTTTCCATACACATCATAACCCATGGACTTGCTATGTGGTGTAATTTTATTACTTAATATGTGATGGGTGATGACTTGGTTGATTCTTTATTTTTTACGTGGTGTTTGTTGACTTGTTCTACTAGTTTTTAATATCAAGTGTTTTATTTTTGAATTTTGATCGTGAAGTATTCATATAATTGTGTTTTTAACTGTATTCTATAGTGATAGTTATTATGTTTTGGATTTTAATGTATGTAAAGTTCTATTGTTCAATATACTTTGTAAGTAAAATAAACAATGTTGTACATTGTTTATGACTTGTTGTCATACAGTTGCCATGACGGGTGCCTTATCGCCTAGGCATCCTGGTAGTCAACTATTGTCGCGTCTTGCCGTGGCTTTGTGACAACTATGCTTGTGTTTATCAGTTCCGAAAGGAATTTTTACTTAAAATAGTGTATTACTATTTGATGCATGATTTGCGTTTGATGGGATCGGATCCTTGCACTTCCCCATCTCTATTTGAGACAAATAGAGTTTTCACACAAACGCACAGGACAAACAAATAAGAAGGGATGGTTCTTTCATTGCATTGAGAGAAGTCTAACTAGAAAAAGATCTATTACTTTGATAAGAGAATTTTCATTTTCATAACGGGAATGAGTTTACTGCAAGACCAGACAAGTTATTCTCTGACCTCACAACGACATAATTTGTCTTTTAAGTGAAGTCATTTCTTCATATGGCTCCTCTTATTGTGCGATAATCCAAATTGCAGCTCCATGAGTTTGCCCGGATTATTCTTATGAGATTACATTTGAAAACCATTATAAGGGTATTTTTAGTATTTTAATATGCCATCTAAGCCTTTAATAAGTTTCTTCCAAATCTTCCTAAGTTTGGAGGAAAGCTTTGGGGGGAAATTTGTTTTCAATTTTTTTCCATCTCTTTTCTTCTCTCATAAAAGAACTCGCAAACAAGATACTTTTAATATCTCCTCTAAATTTCCCTCCTCTTTTCTTTACTTTCTAAAACTCACACACAATGTTAGCTTGTTGACGACTCTTTCTTGGGTTGAAATATGTAAATGGTTGATCGGAAAGTAAGGATTGCATGAGGCCGAGATTTTAGGAAGGCATGTGTCCTTCAATTTTTTTGGGGGCTAGAGAGCCATCCGATGTTAAGGAAGACAAGAAGTCCTTTGTAGTTGTTTTTGAAGGATAGAGTCCGTCACATTTGTTGTAGGAGACGCTCCGATATTGCTGGCACATGATATCCTCATAAAGTGGATATGTGCAGTAATGTATTGAGGGTGAGAAATCTAACTTTGGACGTAAAAAAAAAAGTTCAAATTGAAGAGGGAATTGAGGGGGAGTGTTGAAGATAAAATAATTTCGTGCTATGGTTGTTTGAGTCTTTTATTTTTAACTTGAGTGGGAGTGTTAAAAGATTATTCTAGAATAATGAGTTTAGAGTATGTTATTATTCGAACTTGGTCATCAAGAATGGTTGGTGCCCACACATACTTGGTGCTCACATATATTTGACATATATATAAAGCTTTAGTACTCTTTGTAATAATAAAATAACAATATTCAATACATCTATTTTATCATTTTAACACCTTATAATAAGAAAGTTGGTTGGGCATTAGGCAAATTAAAATGTGCTACAAGAGAATGGTGGCTTATGTTACAATGGTCTCAAGAAGAAGATGGTAAAAAAATAAATTCGTCATTGGAGTAAAATGATGAATTTGAGGGGGACAAAATACTTGCGATTCAATTATAAGGATATTTTAGAAGAAAGGTATCCACCAAACTTTGATGTAGTCATTACAAATAAAGTTGTTGAAGAAAAGAACAAAAGGGTGTAATGTGCTTAAAATTCAGCAAATGAAAAAGAAAATTGATGATAGTACTAAGCAGCAAATTGCAACAATGGAAAGTGATTCTTGAAGGATATCAAATCAACATATATATAAAGGAAAGTTACATTTTTTTGTTATTACCTGTCCCACAGTTTTAGCAAAAAAAAATATCTTTATACTTGAGCTTCAACATCAACTTGTAAACTCGAGGATGAATTTTTCTCAAGTGGGAGAAAATGATCGAGGAATATATTATGTTTTATTGTATTTAATTTGTAATTTTCAGACTTTTAGTTGTTAGGATTTCGTAGCATTAAAGCTTGTTTTTAGGTATTAATAAGGGACTTCGAGTTGGTATATCAATTAGGAATATTATAGGCATGATTTATCGGATTTAGATTATGTATTTAATTTCTAGTTGGCTTTCCTTTTCAAATGCAATCCTCCCTTATTATAGAGGGCTATCCAATATTGCATGGTAAGATAGCTTTTGCTTAATAAAATATCATTTGGATTTTATCTCCCTTTTCTGTCGGACTCTAAATGCTTTTTCCTTGTGAATACAAGACCCCTAGTGGATTCTAGGGTTGTTACCTAGTGGATTCAAAGTTCGTCAACTAGAACGACATCTAGTATTGTTTCATTGCTTGCGTCCTGCGTCACTGAGCCAGATCGATACCTATATTTCACTTACTGTAGACGGGCCATTGTAGTTGTTCAATATAGCTTTTTCGTAACATAATAACAAATATTGCTAACTATAATGTCAACTAAGTAATAAGGTAGTACATTAACAAATTATACAGTTATCGAAGGGAAGTTTGCAACTATATCAGTACTATCTTTTACGAAGAAACCTTCCATTTTCTGTTTCTCTTCTCTTCTGACATTACTTGATACAGGTCAAATTTCCAGACCGTAGACTTAAATTCATCTTCCTAAAGTTCATGACAACAAGACCTAATATTTTACATTTAATCTCCTTCAATTCACTTAATTGGTCATGTATATGAGATTAGTTTTTGTAGTTTTGTGAGATCTAAGTGCATCCAATCTATTCTTCTGTAAAAGTGTAAATGATTAAAGATAATTGATACGAAAATATACAGTTATGCTTATGATAACCCAAGTTATTTGAAGTTTATGTCTCATCACTTCATTTCTTTTCTGCCTTTGATCAGGTACAAGTTGGGTTCAGGGAATCTTAATAGGTTTTGAGAGGGACCTTGGTTAGCAGATATTTCGTTTCAGATTTTATTTCCTAGACTATTTGTCTTCTCTTCGTAACGCTCTTACTTCGGATATGGACTCATCATTGTTTTCTCTTTTGGAATCTTAATGATAGAAAGGCTGTGGATGTTTCTTCTCTCCTATCCATCCTCTCTTCATGTACCTTCTCTATCAACTACAATAGACATGTTTGATCTTTAGATCTTACGGGAGTTTTTTCTTCTGAGTCATCATAATTCCATTTTGTTCCCTCTTACGAACTGTATTCCGAAAGCTAAAGCTAAGGTTCCCTCTAAGATCAAGACTTTTGCATGGACTGCTCTCCTTGAATTATGAGTTATTTGTTTAAACTTATTGGACATGGCAAACACCTGCCTCCATGTATCTGTCATGTGTAAAGCAGAGTTTGGAATCTCATGATCATCTGCGTTGTTTTATTGTAGCGGGGTTAGGTTCGTCCTTCCCCTCTTGACAGCATTCTAGAGAACAGGTTTAGGGGTTTTGATAGGAAGTGGGCTGGTAAAACTTTATGGAGGGGTGTTATTTTTGTTATTCGCTAGGGTACTGTTAGGATTGTATATAACGCGTACATGCAATCAAATTACATAAACAACTCGGAAGCGCGATAAAATCAAAATTTAAAATTTTATACAATCCATCACTATCATCCCTTGTGCTTAATTATCAATCAATAGAAAAGAGATGGAGAATCAAAATCATACCCTTGTAGAACCGTCTTTTCGCGTACTCTTTGAATTCCACCGATGTGATTCCTTCTTTAGATCAATGTAAGCTACCCAAGTGTTTGGCCAATAAAGGTGATCCACCTAGGAATAATATCTATTCAAAGAAGATTGGTGTTGACAAAATCCTAGTTTCTATCTCTAAATTGTAAGTACTCTCCCAACTCTTGGAAGTGTGTTGTGTAACTTCTAACCCTAATCGATAATAAGACTACTCTTATTTATAGATGTAGGCAACCCTCCTAAACAATTTAGAAATATGGTTTTATTTAATTAATTAAACTCTTTTAATTAATTAAACTCCTAATCCAATTTGGAAATTATGATGGTACTTTTATTAATTAATTCTCAAACCTTTTTATGAATTAAAATAATAATAATTGTAATAATAATAATAAGACTTCTCTTATTAATTTATATTTAATATTTTCAGAATATTAAATAATAAATATTAAGCTATTTAATTTATTCTTTTATTCTATTACCGTAGATTAAATTAAATATACTTAACTCATTATTACGATTATGCCATTTACTTCTTAAATAAATATTTTTCCTTTGCGGTGTGACCCTTTAGGTTCTCCATATTAAACCGGTTGTGAATAAATCAATTAGAACAATTCTAATCTTATTTAAATAAATAAATTAAACTATGTAATTCATTTAAATAAATAAAATTTATTCTACAATAAGGGTAAGCCTCCTTAGCGATCAACGACTTTCCAGATAATATAGATTTCAACATTAATCACAAAAGAACCTTTCAATGAATAGTTGCCGTACAAATCTAATTCTTCTACCATACAATGTCCCGATTAAATATAAGACATGTAATTACTATCACGTCTTATTTTAGTAAATTATATGTATCAATTCTCAAATGCATAACTTTAAATAATGCAAATTAGAAACTCCTTTCTAATTTTATTTTACCTTGACCAAGGATTACTGAGTCGTCGTTTCTAATTTCATTCTACCTAATTTAAAAAGGAAATAATCTCCTAATTAAATTCTATTACTATATTTAAAACTCTCATAATTAAAATCTACTACCATAATTAAAAATCTCCTAATTTAAAATATACTACCATAATTAGAACTTTTAGAATACGCTACTAAATAATTGCATTAATAATTCAATTATCTAAATAGCAATACAAAATTAATAATAAATTTCTTGATTTCTTCTTCGGTACTGCATAATTCTCCTTGCCTTTGAAAAAAACTCGTTCTCGAGTTTTGAAATATCGAAGAATAATAAACCACAGCTCGAGAGATTCCTTCCATCAAAATATGCGCATCCGATGTTTCAATGTCATGACCACAATGACATAATATAGAAATTTGAAGTAGATTGCGACTTAAATGTATCAATAGGAAAGAGAAAATCAACATGGATGACCTCAACTTTATCTTTCTTGATGTTTTTACATTTAGGGTCAAACTTAACTTCAATTTCTTCACCACAAACCATCTCTGAAAGTTGTTCAACACACTTAACTTCCACTTCTTGTTTCTCATAAGTATCAATATGTGAAAGTACTTGCTCTTCTTTATCCTCACTAACTTCATATTGGTTATTCATACGTTTAAGTGTTCTGAGACACCCATCAGTTGTCTTTTAAGAATTTACTTTGCGGGGCTTCTCTTGTGAACACGTTGCTTTAGTTGAACAAATACGATTAGGATGAACATTTCTTTGTGTTTGAATAAAAGATTGACGAACATAGCATGTGGTTATGTACTCTTAATGTGCCTTTAAATTTGCAAGACTTGTTTCAGAAAGTATAAACTCATCACATAATTTTCAATACTCGGTACTATATGGGACACATGACATTTTAAGTTGCTCGCATGTGACAAAAGTTCGGTACTCAAGTTGCTTTATCTTAGTGCAAAGAAAGTCTGGATCGTTAAATCTGGAAGACATTGTATATATGTAGAGGGGCTGAATTGAAATTTCAGAAATTTTGGGGGTTAAATTGAAAATTTTAGAAACTTTGGGGGCTAAGTTGAATGTTTCAAAAACTTTGGGGGTTAGAATTGAAAAATTCAGAAACTTTGGAGGCTAAAATGAAAACTTCAAAAACTTTGAGATACCAAAATGTAATTTGGCAGCGGAATTACTGTAGCGGTGGAACTGTAGCAGCAGCGATGTAGCAGGATTTTCTTCTTTCTTTCTCAAGATAGATGTAGACTACGACGACGACGATTCCTTCTGCTCGGAAAATTGTAGTCGAATCTCTAGAGAATTTCGACTATTTGATGGAAGCCATGAAAATTTTGATGGGAAGAAATTTGGTGAAATCAAAAGATATCATTAATTTTAGTTCTTGATACTATTATGATGTAGGACAAGGTGAAAAAAAGGAATAAGGGTACCTATCTCCACAGAGAATCGTTAAAGAAACACACAAAAGCACACAACTTTAATCTCAAATCAATTCATAATCTCTAAAATAATGAAATATAACAATGCTTAAATAGAAAACCTAATACCTGGGGATAAAGTAACAACCCTAATTTAAAAAAGAAATAATCTCTTAATTAAAATCTATTACTATAATTAAAACTCTCCTAATTAAAATCTACTACCATAATTAAAAAAGTCCTAATTTAAAATATACTACCATAATTAAAACTTCTTGAATACCATACTAAATAATTACATTAATAATTCAATATTTATTTATAAATAGCAATACCAAATTAATAATAAATGAAGGAAAAAATATGATCCATGTAGAGACATATTTACACAAAAACACATAAATTAAATGTGTACCTCTAAAGCGTGATAACTTTTTGGTGCAAAAAAACTTTTTAGCAATGAATTGTCCTAGATCTGCAACCCAACGGCGTCTCCAAACTACGATACGAGAATGGAGCACAAATCCACGATTTGTAACAGTTAGGTTTAGATCTGTATTGGGAGAGGCTACTGATATTAGGGTTTTTGGGCCAGCTGATTAATCGTCATGTACCGAGGAAGAGGAGACGTGAGTCTTATAGGCAAAAGTAGGTGAACCACTTCCCTACAATCTCTCTAACTCTATAACTCTCAATTACGTAATTTATAAGTCAATCACATAAGCTGACTAATAAACTAAATTGGTCGGACCCTCCATGGTGCCCCATTTAGATACCCAAAATCCAATATCTCCCACTCGGCCATGGCGGGGACGACGTAATCCTCATATATGCCAAAACCAGCTCAAACCAAAACATGTAAACCTCTTACTGCCGAACCGTGCGACCGCTGAGTTCACCTGCAATACGAGAGCTCTATATCAACCAGTTAGGGCTAACATACAGACATCTACCCTTCTAAAGAAAAACAATGCGGGAGCTCTCACTCAAAACTCAATGAGTTCACGTAGAGTTTACAATCAATAAACTCAGAGTACCCCAGACACATTTGAATTTTCACTAGTTTAAGTATCTCCAATCCCTTCAGAGAGCCTTACTTAACCATCTTTGGGTCCAAGTCCATTTCGTATCTCACTTATTACTATATCGCTATCAAAGCGCTATAATTGTCGACAATAAGTGCAGAACAAGGTGAAATCAAATTGTCTTCCCTTCGCCTTAATACTACTCAGAAATGAATCAACTGCTTTCCCAGAATCGGTCCTTATAGTCTCATCAATCCTGACCTTAGGAATCGAAACTAAAGTAGCAACATTAATTCATGTATTTGCAGTATAGTCAAAGATCACATGATGTAGGAAAAAAAAACTTGTCCTACAAGACTTACACGGTGAGGAAGCAGGATTCATTCTCTCACTTTCTTTATATGGTTGCTAAGCACATGAAACCCTCTCACAACATACTATTCTATAGTCTTGTTGTGCGGACCTTAGTATAGCCACTCCCATAGTGCTTAACTTGAACATTTCAAATTGCTCGCTTATCAAAGCGCCACTTTTGAAATTTCGCATCTGGTTATCATGTCACGGCAGACAAATCTCATCTACATGAGCATATGTCCTATGGTCATGTCGTACATATCTTAGTTCAGTCGCTTCATAAGCTCCTAACTCAAATTTTCAGATTCCTCGCTTTTCCAAGCGCCAATCTTGAAACTTCGCATCCGACTATCAGTACAAGTTAATATAGATGGTGGGGCATACTTTATTTGGTTAATCCAAGTTAACCTCATCTTGGCTCATGCCAAGGCGATATCATGTTCATTTTGCTCGCTACTAATCGCTAATTGATTGCTATGTAAAGCATCAACATCTCGCTACTCAAAGCGCCAATAAATGAACTGTCTCAACCTTGCTCGCTTTTCAAAGTGCCAAGGGTGATTGCTCGTGTGAGTGAGCCAATCAACCTGTTGACATATTTAGTATGTGCATATCCAATATGCATAATAACTGTGTGACCTATTAATATTTATCATATGCGCTAAAAAAACACAATCATAAGTGGGAACAAATGAATCTCGCATAAATGATAAATATCTCGAAACAATAATGAATATCTCAATTACTAACCAAATAATGAGTGATATCCAAAGAAAAAAAGTATGTCAAACCCTACGAAGCCCTAACAAATCAACATGCCTACAAAAAGCATCTTTAGGAATCGGCTTCGTCAAGGGATCAGCTACCATAATTCCAGTGGGCATGTACTTCAATATCACCACGTTATTTGTAGTGTTCTCTCTAATGAAGTTCATCCTCAAGTCCATGTGCTTCGTCCTGCCATGATACTTGGGGTCCTTGACGTAATCTAGGGCCGCCGTGCTATCACAGAAAATAGTCACAGGATCTTAAGCATGAGAGACGACTCTAAGATCCTCGAAGAATCTACTCAACCACATGGCTTCCTGAACAACTGACGTACATGCTACAAACTCCGACTCCATCGTCGAAAGAGCAACATAAGTCTGTTTCTCGCTACACCAAGTGATGGCACCACCATGTAACAAGAATGCGTATCCTTAGGTCGACTTCCGCATCCCTTGGTTACCTCCTCAATTGGCATTGGAGTAACCAATCAAATGCAAGTCCGGTCCTCCATAACATAACATGTATTCCAAAGTACTTTTTAAATACCGAAAGATCCTCTTGATTGCCCTCCAATGAGCAATCCCAGGGTTTGACTGATAACAACCAAGATAACCGACTGCATATGCTATATCAGGCCGAGTACACACAACTGCATACATTAGCTTTCCTATAACATTGACATACGGGTAATGGGACATTTTCGCAATTTTCTCGTGAGAAGTAGGGCATTGTTCGAGTCCAATGGCGTCGCCTTTAGCGATAGGAGTGTCTATGGGTTTGCAGTTGGTCATTTGGAATTGCTCAAGAACCTTCTTAAGGTAAGTCTCTTGAGACAAACCAAGAAGCTTTCTTGAGCGATCTCTATAGATCTTAACTCCAAGAACATAAGCTGCTTCCCCCATGTCCTTCATCTCAAAGTTGGAGGATAGCCACCCTTTGGTGGCGACAATCATCTCCTTATCGTTCCCAGCTAGTAGGATGTCATCGACATACATAGATAAGATAAAGAATTTATCTTTGAACCGATTGATATACACAGAATGGTCTTTCTCGATCATCGTAAACCCATCACTAATGACAACTTGATGGAATCTCAGACACCATTGCCTGGACGTCTGTTTTAAACCATTAATAGAACGTTTGAGCTTGCATACTTTGCGCTCTTGTCCTTCTACGTTGAAACCCTCTGGCTGATCCATGTATATCTCCTCAGCTAAATCTCCATTGAGAAAAACTTTCTTAACGTCCATTTGATACAACTCCAGATCCAAATGTGCGACAATCGCTAAGATGAGGCGAATTGAGGCAAACCTCACAACTGGTGAGAAGATTTCCTCGTAATCAAATTCCTCTTGTTGGGTGCAATCCTTGGCTACAAGACGAGCTTTGTACCTTTTAATGGAATCATCCGCCTTGCGTTTGACTTTAAGAACCCATTTGTTTCCAATAGCATTTCGCTTTAGTGGAAGGTCAACCAAGTCCCAGACTTGATTAGTCCTCATAGACTCCATCTCTTCTTCCATTGCAATCATTCACTCATCGCTAGTAGTAGATGATAGAGCATTTCGATAAGATCGAGGTTCCTCATCATCCCGCGCATCAGCCACAAAGGCATTCCCCTCAATCTCAAAAAGACGGCGTGGAATGTTACCTCTTTGACTTCTACGCATTTGAGGAACAGGAGAATCCTCATTCGATGGAACAGAACTACTCGTAGGCATGTCACTCCCACTATTTACAGGAGCCTGAAGAATAGTTTCTTCAGTCTCTATTGTACGATTTGGGTTGTCCAAATCTTCCTCCATCTCGTAAAGGTTCATCTCCTTGCTCACATCACCTTTATTAGGAAAATCTATCTCAAGAAAATTCGCATCTCGTGACTATCTCAGATACAGTCCCATCAGGCTGCTCTCCAACGAACGCAAAGCCTTTGGAGTGTTTAGAATATCTTATAAAGATACACTTCTTACCCCTTGGGCCCAACTTCCCATGTTTATGAGAAATGTTGTGCACGTAAGCTGCCGATCCTCAAGGCCGCATATCGCCCAATTTGGGCTTTTTGCCGGACCACATTTCATATGGGGTAGACTGAACCGATTTTGAAGGTACACGATTAAGTATATACGTCGCAGTCAATAATGCATCCTCCCAATAGGAGATAGACAAATTTGTCTACGTCATCATAGACCTAATCATGTCTAGTAATGTTCGGTTCCTCCTCTCCGCCACACCGTTTTGTTGCGGAGTTCTAGGGATTGTCAGTTGTTTGAATATCCCTTTTTCCTCACATTTTTTTAAACTGATCGGACAGATACTCGCGACCTCGGTCAGTTCGAAGTGCCTTAACACTTTTATGCAACTGTTTCTCGATCTCAATCAAATAACGTCTAAAGCAATCTAATGCTTCTGACTTATGAGAGATCAAGAAAGTGTACCCGAAGCGCGTATAGTCATCTATCATTATGAGAAAGTAGGAACGTCCATGCCTTTCTTTCACATTCAAAGGGCCACAAATGTCTGAGTGAATGAGTTGCAATGGTGCTTCTGCCTTAGTTGCTTTACCGAATGGTTTTTTAATTGATTTCCCTGCTAAACAATGTTTACAAGTGGGTAGATTGATCTTAGCGAGCCTAAAAGACCTGCTCGAGCTAACCTAGTCATTCTATCCTATCCAGTATGACCTAATCTAGCATGCCATTTAATTGAACTATCATGATCATTTTTAACAAGCAAGGAATAAGAATCATTACTATTAATGCTAGAATTAATTGTATATAAAACCATAAAACCATTAGAAATAAAACCATATCCATAAATTTCATTCCCACGAGAAATTAGAACACCATTATTCTCAAAACGAATAGAGTAGCCTAAACTAAGCACTGCAATAACAGAAAATAAATTTTGTCGGACATTTGGTGCATAGAGTACATCGTGAAGAATCAATGCAGAGCATCCTCGCATCTCTAATTTGTAAGTGCCAATTCCTAGCACATCAACACTGGTGTCATTCCCCATTAACACTTTTCTGCCAGCTGGAACTCGACAATACTCCATGAACCCGGTCCAATCACGCGCTATATGGTCCATTGCTCCAGAATCTACAATCCACACATGAAGAGAATGAGCAACGAATACAGTGGAAGACACTAAACATATAGCTTGACCAAGACAAGGGAGTACCTTCTTCGACCTAATGAAGTCACGAGCGAAGTGTCCTGTTGTGCCACAGTTAAAACAAATCAATTTGGCATTGTCTTTCTCACCAACCTCTGTAGCCTTCTGAGGCGCATTAGCATTAGCAATCTCTATTTGTTGAGCCTTTAGGCGTTCATCTTCTAGTCGTTTAGTCCTTAAACGCTCAACCTCCAGCTGCTCAGATTCTAAGCGCTCAAGGTGATGAAAAATATCTTCTAAAGATTTAATGTTTTCATTTTGAGCTATGTTAACCTTGAGATTGTTCCAATTGTCTGGAAATGAGCTTATCATTGCCCGAATTTTCTGTTCATCTGACAAAGGGTTGCCAACAACTCCTAACGCTTCAATCATATTCGACATCACCTGAATATGTTCTCTAAAGGTGTGCTCAGCTTTCTTTGTATTAGTGTCAAATTTGGTAGTTAAGAAATGCAACCTAGCCATGTCCATTTTCTTTTGGGTAAAGAAAAGGGAGAGAATCTTATTAGAGATATTTGATTAGTTCATCACAGTATATAAATCATCTTTGCCACATGATCTAAATTAACATAAAAATAATGGGACATAAATACAAAAGGGAGACCTCGCCAGGCTTTAGAATCACAATTCGTATGAATGTCTAATTATTTAAATTTTAATTTTGCAGCGGATAAGACGTGTAATTTAGGGAATAACTTAATTAAATTGCTACAACTTAAATTACTCCCACTAGGAACAAGGGTATATGTGTAATTATAGCATGATTGTTTAATTACAACAACCATTGATTAATATATCAAAATATAAACAAAGGGAATTAAACAATAGGCAAATATTACTCGATTAATACACCAAGTATGCTATAAACACATTAACATGCTTTCAAAAAAATTTCAACAGTAGCATATCATCATAAAAGGTTACTGTATTTTTTTGGAATTTTTCTGTTAATTATGGTAATTATTACAATTAATTAATCATAGTATAATTAATTAAAAATTAAGCAAAATACCCAAATATATCAATTTATTCCCGAAAAATTTACAACAGTAGATAAACATCATAAAATGGTTACTGGAATTTTTCTGGAATTTTCTCGACAAAATTGTTAATTATCACAATAAATTAACAATCACATAAATAATAAGAAATTAACCAAAAATACCCAAACATATTAATTTCTTCCGAAAACTTTACAACAATATATTAATAGGGTAAAATGCAAATGTGACCACTGAATTTTAGGTGTTTTTGGGTATTGAATCCTTTTCTTTTCGTCAATGCAAATTGAGCCCCTTTCTGTTCGAAATTTTGGATATTGAGCCCCCAGGTGCCACATGTGCGTTGACCTGTATACGTGACACACGTGGCACCGCTGACGTTTTCTTTTCCAAATTAAGTTACTCTAAAGAATTGAACCCAAGACCTTTCATTTGAAATTTTGATCAAAAGATCACTCAAGCACCACATGTCTAACTGTTAATTTATCTCAAAAAATAAGTTTTGTACTAAATCAATTATTGTTATTGTTATTTACTCATGTGTGACCCAAATTAGTACCGTAAGTGACCTAAAACAACAAGCCCAGATCAGGAAGAACATGAAAAACAGGGGTATTACCCATATCCATAGCAAAGCAGATTTGAAAAAAATCAAAACGAATCAATTAGATCCGAAGGAAAGCAACAAAAAATCTAATAAATTAGAACCAAAACCCCATATTTGAAGCCAAAGCTAGTAAGAAATCGGAGAAAGACTGAACCAACACCATAACAGACCCAAAACAATACACAGTGACACAATCCATTTCAACCCAAACCACCATCCAAATCAGATCCAATCTCTCCAAACCAGGATTCGAACATAAACTCCTCTACTCACAGAACACTGAAGGATCCTTGAGCCTAAGTCACCGGACTGAACATCAAAGGCCAACAAAATGATTTCGAAAAAGCTCATGTTAGAGCTGCCGGAGGGGCTCTAACAGAGCCCAAGCTTATGAATAGAATTAGGGAAGGAGAGAATGGGTGGGCTGCAAGGAGAGGTTAAGATGGCTGTCGATGTGTGGATGGGCAGTGTTGCGCTTTATTTTGAGAGAATTAATACCCAAATTAGGTGAGGGTTCTTGTTAATTGAGAATTTGGGGAAGAATGAATAAATTAATTTTTATTTTATGAGTTTGATTTGGGGGAAGATGGCTTAAATCTAGCTACAAGACGATTATGGGAAAAGGAAAAAGAAAATTGGAAAAGGAAAGGAAAAAGGGAATTTATGATTGATTGGATGAGAGAAAAGAACAGGGTAATCAGGCTATGATTGGATGTGAGAAAAAATTAAGTTTTTTTTGTTTATTATGGTTTAAATAATCTTATTAGTTTTTTAAAGTAAATTTTAATTTGTTTAAATAATTTTATTAGTTTTTCTATGTGTAATTATTTATTTGTAATAATATTTATATTTGTTTATTAAATTTTTAATGTGTAAATAATTTTTATTAGTTTTTCTAATTGTAACTTTGTAATTTGTGTAATTGTCATTATTACCTTATACTTTTTTAGCAAATTTATTATAAAATATTTTATTTTATTTTCTAATTTTATAAACTTAATTGATCTTAAGATTAAAATTTTCTCACTTTTTCTATTGGAGAAATTGATTGATTAAGTATATAACTTATTTGTTGGGTAAACTAAACAATCAAGCCTTTGTTGATGGGGTGGTCTTGTGACTAACATTTCAAATAAGAGGTTTTGGGATCAAATCCATGGAACAACAAAATTTTTGATGAAATTTGAGTTTAAGTACACATCAGCGGTGTCACGTGTGCCGGGTAGGCAGGTCAACGCACATGTGGCGCCTGAGGGCTCAATATTCAAATTTTCGAATAGAAAGGGGCTCAATTTGCGTTGACAAAAAGAAAATGGCTCAATACCCAAAAACACTTAAAGTTTAGTGGCCACATTTGCATTTTACCCTATATTAATATCATAAAAGGAGTGCTGTAATTTTCCTGGAATTTTTCTGATAAGTTTGCTAATTTTCACAATTAATAAACCATTGCTTAATATATTGGAAATTAACCAAAAATTATCCAAATATATAAATATTTTGGAATTCCAGTAGAATCATTAATTATATGCTAATAATTAATTACTGTAAAATTTTCAGAATTTAATAATCAAAATAACTATTTTTAAATTAATTTCCAAGCTAAAAACAATTAATAAATCATTTTCTGAAAATTAAATAAAAAACTGCCAGACTGGGTCAGAACCGCGGGTCGGGTCGGGTCTGGGTCAGCCTTCACCCTCAACGTCCGGCAACAAAAAATTACAGAAATGTCATTTCGCAACTGAAACTTTGAGAAGCCATATCTTAGTCCATATAACTCCGATTTAGACCCATAACATATCGTTGGAAAGCTTACAACGAGTATTACGCATACATACCAATATCACAGGAAAAAGAAAACTAGGCAGGAAGTTATGGCGGGTCAAAGTAGGCGATTTGATTATATTTTCAAGCTTTTAAAACATTCATTGAATGAAGTTTTGTGTAAAACTTCATACATGGCATACATAAGATCGATAATTAACCATGCTTTGATACCTATGAAGGAAAAAATATGATCCATGTAGAGACATATTTACACAAAAACACATAAATTAAATGCGTACCTCTGAAGCGTGATATAACCTTTTGGTGCGGAAAAACTCTTTAGCAATGAATTGTCCTAGCTCTGCAACTCAACGGTGTCTCCAAACTACGATACGAGAATGGAGCACAAATCCACGATTCGTAACAGTTAGGCTTAGATCTGTATTGGGAGAGGCTACTGATATTAGGGTTTTTGGGCCAACTGATTAATACTGATTAATCGTCATGTACTGAGAGAGGAGACGTGAGTCTTATAGGCAAAAGTAGGTGAACCACTTGCTTACAATCTCTCTAACTCTACAACTCTCAGTTACGTAATTTATTAGTCAATCACATAAGCTGACTAATAAACCAAATGGGTCGGACCTTCCATGAGCGCCCCATTTAGATACCCAAAATCCAATAAGTTTCTAGATTTCTTCTTCCGTATGCATCCCGGGGGAAGGTACAAGAGTCCACCCTCACCATACTCATGAAAAATAGGACCAAACTTGCACTTTAAAAAGTGCAGTCCTCTAATATACACTAATAAGTCATTGAGGTAACTCTAAAGGCAATTGTACAAGAACTCTATAAGCAAGCATGGAAAATAACCCTATCCCTTAACTGCTCAAAGTATAAGGAACTTCCTCTAAATGGTCTAGCATTATCCTTATTCTGAATTATCCATAAAATTGAAAAGACTTTTGGCATCTTTCTTGCTTCCAAATCCTCGAACTAACAACAAATCTTCTACTGAAGCAGGCACAACGCTCCTCTCCAAACATTTCAAAGAGAGCTCCACAGATCCCAAGGAATATGACAATGCATAAATAAATGAGCATGTATTTCATTACTGTGTTCACGTAAAACTAATATCCGGAGATAGGGCCTTATAGGGTCTGCAATCCTGATAGAAATTGTTATTGTCCAGTCTTTGCAAAATTAGACACTACACAAAAGCCTCGACTGGGAAGGGACCTTGACTTTCTAAATGGCAAAAAGCACCTTTTGGCCACTGTGGTTATAGTGTGATTTAACGAATTAGTCATTGTGTTTTTAAAATATTCATTTAGCCCACTGAACTTTTTAAAAATGTTCAATAAGCTCATTCCGTCCAATTTCTTGGACGGACGTTAACAAATTGCACACGTGGCATTGAATAAAAAAACAAAAAAAAATTATTTTCTGATGTGGCAGCATAAAAAAATATAATAAAATAACACCATTGATTACGTGGCATGTACAATACATGTTGACTTTATATTTAATTGTATAAGACCAATTTTTTTTTTGAAATTTTTAGACAAAAGAAATAATGCAAATTATAAACATAAATAAATTAATATTTATAAACATAAAGAAATAATGAAATTTTCTTTCTTTTTCTTTACCTAAATATTTATAATATGTATAATATTAATAAAAATTAATAATATAATATATATATAATTTGTATGTCTTATTTTAAAAATATAAATAAAAATACTTTTATGTTTTAAATATTTTAATTTCACTTTAAAAATATAAAATTATCTCTTATTCTTATTAATTATTATTAACTTTTATTTTGGGAATTTAGGTAAAGGAAAAGATTCAAAAAATAATTATTTTCTGATGTGGCAACACAAAAAAATAATAAAATAAATTCATTGATTACGTGGCTTTTTTTATTTTCCTTTTATCTCTTTTCCAAATATTACAAATAATATATCAAAATTTTTGTATCAATGAGATCTATTACAACATTATATTAATTTTGACAAAAATTAAAAATAAAAAATCATTAATTACGTGGTAAAAAATTATTAAAATAATAATAAAATTGAAATAAACATTTTAATTAATGTGAAAACTTTTGTTGATAAAAACTAAATTTATTAAAAATATTTTTTTGACTTTAATCATACTTATACCTTGTTTGTTTTTTTTAGAATTAGTTAAGAATCTATTAATATATTTTAGCTTTTCAGAAATTAAATAAATTACTTCAGTAAACTTATATTTATACAAAATAATAATAATAATTAATTAATTAAACAAATTAACGTCTTCTTCATCTCCTATTCGCTGTACATCACTATCTTAACTATTTGAGATTGCAGAGCATAGATTGGAGCTCGTCTTAAACTATTTGAGATCGGAGAGCATAGATCGGAATATTAAGTCAATAGAAGAGAAGCATACACTAGAAAATCATAAGTGAGACCCATTTTCTCTCTCTCATCATCTATTTCTTCAACCCTTCCACCATCTTCGCGGCTATCCCTTCTCCCTTAATTGAAGGACTGTAGGATTCCATTTCAGTGAGAATGATGCTAGATCTATTCATTTTCAGTTCGAATTTGGGTATAATTTAGAGGCTTGATTTTGGCCAGAAAAAATGGGGGGACGATTGAATCTCTGGAATTTAAAGCAAAAATGACACAGCTTTAATGAGATTTAGAAAATTAGAAGGGGTTTTGAAATTAACACTATAAACTTAGCCCATGTGCTTAACTTCATAGAAGTGAATCAACCCATATTTTCTGATGGAATCAAATAAGTGGTTTGAAGATGAAGAAGAATCGAGAAGTTTATGGGTTGAAGATGAATGAGGAAAGAGAAAATGAATAAGAGGAAAGAGAAAAAAATTATATAGAAAATGAATTAAAATATTTATTTTAATTTTATTATTTTAATTATTTTTTTGTCACATTATTAATTATTAATTATCTCTTTTTCTTATTAATTATTATTAACTTTTATTTTGGGAATTTAGGTAAAGGAAAAGAAAGAAATTAAAATATAAAAATATTTTTATCTTAAAAATTTTTATAAGTATTTTACAATATAAAAGTATTTTATTTTTATTTTTTTTCAAAAAATTCACGTAATATTTATTTTTTTTTAAAAAAGCCACGTAAGAAAAGTCGCACAGTCAGCAAATATACATAATATTTATTTTTTTTCAAAAAAGTCAATATTTTTTAACGTCAGTTACGAAAAATAGACAGAATGGGCTTATTGAACATTTTTAAAAAGTTCAGTGGACTAATTGAATATTTTAAAAACACAGTGGCTAATTCGTTAAATCACTATAATCACAGTGGCCAAAAGGTGCTTTTTGCCCTTTCTAAATGTATGAAACCAGTGAAAATGGATGGTGTAGGAACAACAAAACGAGTCAAAAGAGAAGAAAAAATCTTACAAGAATAGCTTGAATTTAAAGTTTAGATGCGTATATCAGAGGGGACTAACTAACTGGACATAATTAAGTAATGGCAAAAAGGGGTATTACCCACTATGGTTGTCGACTTTTAAGCATTACACCACTGAACTTTAAAAATATGAAACTGGCACACTATACTTTTTAAAATTTATTAATTGGACCATTCTGTTAGATTTATCGGACGGACGTCAAAATCATTCCTTTATTTTCAGATGTGACTTTAAACAAAAAGGAAAAAACATGTAAATGCTGAGGTGGCTCATCTTCAATGTTTAGTCGGGTCAACCCGATCCGTGCACATATTAAACGGGTCAAAAGCCATAACTCTTTTATTTTAATTCCAAATAATATAAATAATATATCAAAATTTTCGTATTAATGAGATTTATTACAACATGTTATTCATTTCACAAAAGGAAGTCAAAGATCAAGCAGATCTGGGTCTGAAGAAACTAATGCAAATCGCAATGAAGAGACTCCAGAACATAGTTGTCATTGCGTCGTCTAGGCGTCCTGCCGTTGGAGAAGGGTAAGGCAACGCCTTGGACGCCGAGCCGCCAAGGCTCACGCATTGGTAGCTGGCCCAAGTTAAGTAATTAAGTTATTTTTTACCATGACTTATCATAACCCATGGACTTTTTTAATTACCCAAGTGACTCAACCCATGATCTTAACTTAACCCATGACCCTACTCCTTTGAATGGGAGGAATGCTCGTGTGGGAGACGGAAATGACTTCATAGTTGATGACTTTGTTTGAGCTATGACTAGAAACAGAGTAAAGACTGTGTTAGTTATTATGTTTTGGGTTTTAGGTTATATAAAATTTTATTGTGTAATATACTTTTAAAATAAAACAAATAATGTATAAATTGCATATTGTTATCGACTTTTCGCCATACGGACGCCATGACGGGCGCCTTATCGGCTAGGCTCCTGGCGGTCAACTATCGTCGCGTCCCGCCTTGTCGCTGTGACAATTATACTCCAGAAGGAGTTTTACCATATTTTGTCCACCAGTCGAGCTCATTTGGATCCTGAATCTATCTCTACTCGATCCTCACTCACCTCACGTGCATCCACTAATCGAGCTCATCTAATACAAATCTATGCTCTCTCTGCTCATCTGTTTTTTTTGAGTAGAAACAAAAGAAATTACTAGTGCGTGGATTTTCTCCCTCTTTCCTCCGCGATACTTTACTAAAATGACAAGTTTCCAAGAAGCTAATAGTAAATAAATAATACAGATCAAAATCTGAGATGCAATTCCGATTAATGGAGTATCTGATCAGAAAGATAGAGGAGAGATAAAGTAGTACTTTACTTTTCAAGACCAGATGAGAGAGAAAAAGGGAGTCGGGATTACCCTTCAGCACAATTTTTTTATTATTCTTTTGCCAAGTCAGTAATAATTTTGATTTTTTCATTTTGTTTGCACAGACATGTAGATAAAAGTAGACGTCCGTACAACAAATTTGACGGAACGGTCCAATTAATACTTTTTAAAAAGTTCAATGTGCTAATTTCATATTTTTAAAGTTCAGTGGTGTAATGCTTAAAAGTCGACAACCACAGTGGGGTGATACCCCTTTTTGCCATTAAGTAATATAAGCAAAAGTTCAAATTCCTTGGACTCTTACTAACTCTAAGAGATTCTTGAAGAAATGAAAATCCTAAGAAAATGATATTCATCTTTTATCTCTCTTGTTTATAATACTCCTTCTGTTCCTAATCAAATGCCCAATTTTGACCTTTTTTTGGGGTCAAATTTACTAATTTTAGAATTAATAATAAAGCACAAATAAATATGTTTTTAAATTATAAATATTGGCGGTAGTAGTAAATTGTATATACTTTCTATTGGTTATGATCTCTTCACCTATATTTTGTTAGAAATGGTACAACAATTAGTTTTAAAAATGGCCGATTTGACCCATAAAAGAAGAGTCAAAATTGGGCATTTAATTTGGGACGGAGGGAGTAGTATCTTCTATAAAAAAACCCTAAGTTATTTGATGGCTCTATTCACTAATGTTTGTATTTTGTTCATGGTATTTAAAGTTTAAATCATGTCTCCAATATTTCTTTATTATTGTAGTCTGATAATCTCTCTCTCTCTCTCTCTCTCTCTCTCTGTGTGTGTGTGTGACATGGTAAATCCTTCTGTTTCTAAGGATATTCTCTTGATAAATTTACTGATAACATAAATCAACTTAGCTATTGCTAGTTTTTATTGTTCAAATTGGTCTGGACTCAGGAAGTCACTGGTTATTAGTCTTCCTAGTTTATGCTTTCTAAATTGTGTAACCTGCCATCCTTCAATTGATCCATTCATTTTTTTTGGGTATTTGGTGCTTGCACAGCAAAGAGCTCATGTATCAACAAGTTCTGCGTCGATTTGCTCATTTTAATGCAATACAAATAAGTGATCCAGCTTCCCTGTCGGAGTTAATTTTTATGGCGCTGAAAGAGGAGGATTTAGATGCAGAAGCTGATGCAAACGATGATTTGAAAGAAAAGATTGCTGAAGTAATATATTCTTAACTTAAACAAGCTATGCACTGAGCAAAATAGAGTGAATTCACTTTAGATCAATAGCTTCTGTTCAAGGTTTTCATGTTACTCGTACTGAAGTCATGCTTTTGTATTTTAGTCACGTCTTTATAACTTTGAATTAATCAATATGTGATATCTTCAATATATATTGTATGACTAAGAGGAAGGTGTAAGTGTTAACAACAGATTAGTTGAAACCATGCTAAACATTTGTAACCCTCCATCTGTGATTGAATTTGATCTGTGAGATCTTCCTTGGAGAAAAGCTATTGGAGTTGACATTTATATCTGCTTTTTTCATATTTTCATTTAAGATCTGACACTTAAAGCAATTATACTTTTGATCTAGGGTTTAATATATAGTGAAACTGGTAAGACATAAAATGGAAAAGTTTGTTGAGCAGTTTTACATGTGTGTATCCTTTGATGATCAGTCTTCTGTTGAGACTTTAATTTTTCTACTGTGCTCAATATCCCTTATCTTTTATCCTTCTGTAGATGAACACAGAGCTGCTCAAGGAAAAGGCAGAAATGCTTGAGGAGTATTTCTGCATTCATGTTGATACTCAGGGTAATTTGCGGAGACTTCCTGTCATACTTGACCAGTACACGCCTGACATGGACCGTGTCCCCGAATTTGTACTTTGTTTAGGCAATGACGTAAGTTCGATTTCTATATTGTGGCATTCCATTTATCTCCTTTTCCAGTTTCTTCCTCACTTGACCTTTCTGTTTGTTTTTATGTTTTTTGTTAGCTATTATATGTTATTCTTGTAGGTCATTATGGGTTATATTGGCCCTTCACACATTATGGTAATAAATTTGTCTGGAGGAAAAAAATCCTGAAGCCTCCTTCACTTACTGTTTCCTCGTTTCCTCGTTTCCTCGTTTCCTCCTTTCTTTCCCTCTTTTGGAAGAGTAAGAATGTATCCAAGATGATCTAATTCTTATTTTCTGTATATTCAAGGTAAGTCATCTTTAGGATGCGGTATCATCAACTATGGATTAACTCCAAAATGTCTTGGGTATTGATATGGGTCATCTATGGGTCTGAAATAGTCTTACATCAAAATTTTGGCTTTGTACTTAGGAGTGCCCTAGTCCAAGTAGAGGCCAGGGATTACAACAGTCCATAAAGTTGTTTTTATTTCTATGGATAAGTTATGAGCTTTTGATATTCTTTATGTTCAAGATATTAGAGATACTCTGATGACTCAAAAGAGTGAAAGCATAGTTAGACGTGAGGTTTAACTAATGACTGTCAACAGATGATCCTTAGGAAAAAGATGTTTGTAAGAAAGAGAAGAAGTAAGATTAAACCTTTGTGAAAGGTTGTAAAAATAAAGCATCCTAGTATGGGTGTGGTTTTAGAAATTCCGAGGACGAAATTTTTATAAGGTGGGAAGAATGTGACAACCCGAAAAATCGGATTGTCCAGAAATTTAGTTTAAAGAATTAGTTATTAATAAAATGAATTTTTATTAATAATATTATGTGTTGTGTTTATTAATCGTTCTAGGATGATTATAAAACGGGAGGATTCTGGCTACGAGCTAGACTGAACGAGTAAGAATTTTCAAGAATTCTGAGGAAAAAGACGAAATAGGCACTATTCACCTGACGAAACATAAGGGTTAGAGTTTAAATAACCTAAACCTTTCCAAGAGATCGGTATGTTAAAATGACATTCCGTCGAAAGATTTGACGATAATATATCGTGAAAAGTTATGTTAGCCGATAAAAGTTTTTTCGAAAAATGTGCAAAAATCGGACGAAATAAAAGCGACGAAAATTACCGTTAAATGTGACAACCCTAAAAATTGGATTGTCCAGAAATTTAGTTTAAAGAATTAGTTATTAATAAAATGAATTTTTATTAATAATATTCTATGCTATGTGTTTATTTCTAGAACCTAGGATGATGACAAGACGAGGATTCTGGCTACGAGCTAAACTGAACGAGTAAGAATTTTCGAAACGAAAGTAAAAAAATTTCGGGAACAAATATTTTCAAGAAAAAAGATGAAATAGACACTATTCACCTGACGAAACCTAAAGGGTAGGGTTTGAATAACTTAAGCATTTCCGAGAGATCGGTATGTCAAAATGACATTACGTCGAAAGATTTGATGATAATGTCGTGAAAAGTTATGTTAGTCGATAAAAGTTTGTCGAAAACCGTGTAGAAATCGGACGAAATAAAAACGACGAAAAGTACTGTTATGTACTTTTCATTTGTTTAACTACGTTTTGGTAAAACGTTACGGAAAAAACTATTCATCAAAAATTATATTTCAGTTTTTTGAAGTTCTGAAGAACGCGTGAAAGTAAATCTATAGAGGAAAGACAAAATATCCAAAAATATTTGGATTCCGAGAATCGCAATTTTTCGAACTGTCGGACGAATTTTGCAAGATGGAACCACGAAGCTTCCAAGAGAAGATTCGTGAATAGTAAGGAGGTTAGAAAAGGAAATGGGAATAGTAATTTTGGGGAGAAATGACTATTTTACCCCTAACCTTGAAAGCTTATATAAAAGGAGAGCCTTAGCTCATTTGTTGGTGATTTGAAAAATCACCAACACTTGGGAGAGTGAGAGAGGGTTTCGGATGGGGAAGAAGAAGGGAAAAGCTAGCGATTCGTTAGTTTTATCCAACAGAAGAAAATTAAAGAAGAAAGGTAACCCAAAACTTAGCTCTAATCTATATTTTCTTTAAGTTTTATATAGATTCACACAACTTAATTAGAATAGAAGTAAAAGATGTTAATAATAATTTTCATATGGTAGAAATCATAAGGAAATAAAGAAATAAGAATTTGAAGTTTAGTTATAAAAATTTCTTAAAAGCTTTCATAAGAAACTATGATTTGCTTAACGAATTCGAACAATCCGAATGAATCATATGAATGATTTGGTGAAATAAGTAAGGATTGATGTTTTATAACACCAAATTCTAAGAAAAAGTGAAATCGTAATCAAAATATCGATTAAAAACGAAGAACGAACGAAGAACGCGAAGGACACGCAAAGAACGTTGTTGATGGACAAATTGAAAACCATCGTAGTTATAACTTCTTGTTAATGGACAAGTTTAAAACTATCGCGTATAAGTTAGCTGCTTATTGCTTGGTTAGGATTTAGAAGAACGTTCATGAAGAACAGATTGAACTTGGCTATAACAAAGTTATGGCGAAATTTTGTAAAAGACGAGCGAAAAGTAGAAATTATGTAAATGAACCCGAATGTTTAGGGTTTTATAAGAATGTAAGAAAACATTGAAAAATTGAGTCGTGGACTCAAGAACGAACGAATTCTGGGTTCGAATGGTCGAATTACAGACGAACAAAATTTTTATGCTATGGTGAAAAAACTATGCGAGGGAGGAGTTTAGGGCTAAGATTAATGCTCGTTAACGGATTCATAATAAAATTCTGTCCGGGGGAAATTGAAGTACGTAATGAGAGGAAGAAAATGGCTTTAGAACGACTTCGTTTCGAGTATAACGGATAAGTTATGAGATTGCAAAGTATGCGATTCGTACGAGGAAGAATACTTGGAAAATATTCCGAAAAAAAACTGGGAAATAGGAGTGGCGTCGCAACGCCAAAATGTACTAGAAAGGAGGCGCCGCAGTGCCTCATCCGGCCAATAGTTACTGGAAAGTGGCGCTGCAGCGCTGGTTTAACAAAGGGAGGAAGCGCCGCAGTGCCGGTGCAGGGCAAAGCCTAGAAATGAGCTTTTAATTGTTTAGTTCTTGGGGAACGTGTACGGGACAATAATGAACATATAGTTCACATAACGTAACACTTAAACAAGTGATTTAAACCTTTAGTAAAGGTTAAACGGAAAGATTGAACGAGATTAAAAGATAGAATGTAAACGCAAAGTACAGAACCGAAATTCGGGAATCGTATTCGCATTAAGTGAACGTTTGGGATTACAAAGGTTGTAGTTCCTTGAACGTTGGGTAATAATGGTAACTTATAACATTTCAATGTTATAAAGTTGTAATAAGAGTTTAGTGTAAAGCGTATAAACGTTGTAAACGCAACGTAGTTGCGATGAACGATCGGCCTTAGCATACAACGACCAGTATGGCTTAGACATCATGAGAGGACGATGAACGTGATGTTCATGTAATGGATCACGAAGGAGAGTGATTAAAACCTTAGGGAAAGGTTAAATGGAAGTTTAAAAGACAAACAACTTGAACGCAGAATACGTAAACGATCCTCGTGAATTGTATTCGTGTCGAACGAACGTTCTAAGCATACCTAGATTGTATGACTTAGACGTTGACGAAAGTAGTAAGTAAGATATGAAATTATTTAGAAAGCTGTAACGAACGGTAATAAGATTAATGAAAGTCCGAGTGAGAGTCGGATAGAGACTGATAGAAAGAAATGTAAACGTAAAACGCTTAAACTAATGACGACGTTTAGCGTACGAGTAAGTTAAACGTGCTCAACCTACACACCGTATATGGTTTGACCATAAGATAATGAAGACTAATGATTAAACCTGTGAATGGTGAAGAAACTGAGTTAATGACAATGACGTATAACGTTAAAAAACCGAGCTGATGATTATAACTTGGATAACGCTCCGAGGCGAATGAACCGGACGTTATAAGATATGAATATGGTAATGTAAAATGCTTAACGCTATGAACGCATAATATTAACATTAAATGATCGTTCTGAGTATACAAAAAATTTTATGACTTAGACGGTACTGAATAATCCTGATGTATGACATTTAGTTGTCAGAAAGCCATAAGAAATGGGAAATCAACTTAACGAATATTATAGTTTTAATGGTTCAGATAAGTTAAGTTTAAGTTGTGGTACAATTGTACTCTTTACTGGTTGACATATGGTAACTGTGCTAAACAATTCCTTTAGAGAGCAAAGGTTAATACGAACTAGCAACCGATCTAACTCGCTGTGAAAGACAACGTAGATGAGACGGGAAACTAGTTTGTTGGTTGTTTGTGGGAAACCACTCAGAGTACTATATGGAATACTAGTAGAGACTCGATGTGTGATAAATATAGAGTTATGAATACGTATGTTGAAAAAGTGTTTCTTTTGACATATGTAGATGTATAGGAGTTGTCCTAGAAATGTTTTAAGAAGAAGAAGAGAATGTAAATCTATCATAATAGATGATGATAAGGTTTATGACATCTCCGTACGTCATAATACCGAAGGAATGAAAGGAAAGTTTGGTCGCGTGAACTTAGATTATAAGAACACGAACCATAAGAACTAAAGTTAAGTTTAAACCAATGCGTAAGTCAATTATATTACTAATTGGTATATGTGTTTCCTTCTGTGATATATAGGGATTTCGATGAGCAGTTCAGCGTAAACTATAAGATGAAGCTGTGCGTAAGGCAAATTTCCTAAATTCATTCATATTTGAAATGAATGCTAGTTTCTTAAACTTTCTCGGATGTTGAACTTGAGAAGTTTTATCTATGTGCAAATGTGTTATGTTTGTACAATGTGGTAGAATGTATGAGGTCTTGTGCCACAATTTTAACACTTGGGTGTTTCTGTGAAATGAACTGTTCTGTGATCGAACTGTTCTTTATGAAGAAGTTCTGTTTATACATGAACCGTTATTGTTAAGTCTGTGCTAATGATTCTTGCCAGACAAAACATGTATGAAAAAGGTAGAGGAATGAAAGTATGTGAAAGTAAATGTGACTAATGTTTTAAAATGATTGGAATCAGATTTATTCCTATTATTCGAGCTGCTTCATAACCTTTGTTCGGTTATTGAAGTTTTAAAAGAATGTTTAAATTCTTGATGTTATTTATTCAACTGTTATGACTTGCTGAGCAATTGAATGCTCATTCTTGCTTTAAATGAAAAACATTTTCAGTGTACGAGTAGAATAATTAAAGGATCTTGTGGAGATAGATTCAAGCGGTATCCTGAAGAAGAACGTTATTCATTATATGAATAAATGTGAAGACCAAGCAAAGACCTGTAGGAATAATTTATGTAAAACTGTTATGAATCATTTGTGACGGATGAACTCTTATAAGAAGTAAAGAATAATGTAATTACCATTATGTGTATAAAAGAAAGATTTTAAGGTAATAGAACCTGAGATTTGAATAGATATATTGTTTTATTTATATAATGTAATGATGTATGTATGAATGTGAAGTATTCGTGATGTACATAATTCGGATTTGAAGATAGACCGGATTTTGGTGCGTCACAAATACACTCCCCCATAATCTCAAAGAAGTGCTAACCAATTCTAACCTTGCTCTCAAATCTTTACTCTGGAAATCTAACAAGCTCGACACTTTCACTAGTCTTTAATCCTGAAATATAAGAATTACAAGCATTTGGACACTGTTGGTGTTGAATGCCAACAATTTCTTAACACTCAAACACGTTCTCAACATTTCCTAAATATATCATATGTTATAAATAAATTTCACTTAACTAATTCTTTTTTCTTTCTTTTTTTTATGGAAAAAGAAGATTTTACTAGGGTAGTGAGAAACCCTACTAATTTATTAAAGTGGAAACCTACTAAATCTGTTAAAAGGGCAACCCTCCAATTGAAGTCCCACCAAAAGCGCCCCTTGCTAAAGACGACAAAGAAGCCAAGAACAATGATCCTGTCCGAAAGGTGAAGAAGGACCCTGTTGTAAAGGTGATGACGCGGTTTGAGGTGGGGATGTGGAATGCAATAACTGGGGTTGGCCGTTGTGTGGATTGAGCAAAATTTATATCTTTTTTGGTTAGTGATGTGCGGAGGATTTGGTTTTGGAGTAATATTTGGGTGGTGGAGGAACCTTTGGAAATTAGATTCCCAAACCTGTTTGCCATTGCCGTGGATAGAGGTGAGAATTGAGATTATGTTTTGATTGATGATGGGTTAACCTCTTGGCAACAAAGGATTAGGAGCCGAGGAAGTAAATAATTTGTTCTCTTTTCTCTGGTGTAAGTTCATTGAACGATGAGAATGATTCTGATAAATGGAGGCTTCATAGTAGTGGCAGGTTCTCGGTTAGGTATTACTATTAGAGTTTGATGGGTTGTGGTTGCAAGGGATTTCCGTAGAAGACCATTTGGAAGGTTGTGTTCCAAGAAGCGTAGCATTCTTTTCCTGGACTGCAGCGTGGGAGAGATTGAAGCGATTTTGGTGCAGGATAACATGTTGAAGAGGGGCAGATTTGTGGTGACTAGATGCTCTATTGCAAAAAAGATTTGGATTCACTGGATGACTTGGTTCTACATTGCGAGTTCAGCAGGGAGAAATAGGATACGACCTTTTTTGCTATATAGGTAGATGTTGGTTATACTTATGCCCAAGTTACGTGTTGGGTTCCTTCAAATATCGAAGGGTGTTATGATGCCGCGGAGGTAGAGGCGAAGTTGAATATGATTCTCAAGCTTTAGGTGGAACTATGTCGCAAGAGGAAGATACGATTTTTTAGGATGTTGAAAACTCTTCTTTCATGTAAGATATTTGTTTCTCAATTTATTTTTCTTTTGGCTGCAAGATGTCTACCCAAATGCTCGTGTCCTTCATGGACTTTTTTGGAGAGTTCAATACTTTCCAAGTACTATGTTGGTGACTTAGTCTTGATATGGATTGGATTGTATAGGGGCTTAGGGCTTGTTAGTTCATGTAGGCTGTGTTTTTCAGTCAGAGTTACCATATACTCTCATCGACCTAGCGAACTGCGTATTGGTATTAATACTTCCGTACCCAAACATGATACTCTTACGTACTAATATTCTAAATTTAGTCTACCGAAAAATTTCTTTGTTGTTTTACCTATAATTGCACAAGTATCAATATTCTAACTTTGTATTGAATGCTCAAACATTAATTATTTATAAAACAACCAACTTGTTGATTCAACTAAAAATCTTTTATAAAACGTACGTTTATTTCATTTAGATTTTTAGAGAATTTCTTACTATAAGAACTTATATATAATACCCTAGCGTAGTGCATTTTAGTTATGTAGCGTATCACGTACTCGTATTCGTACCGTGTACTGAAACAAATCACGTTTCAGGTAACATTGGTTTTTCTTTTTCTGGATCCACCCGGTTTTTTTGTTTTTAGTTTATTTTTTGTTTTGTATATTCGGTATACACCGGGACAGCACCCCATATTGGCGTATTATGTTTATAATACTACTTTAATTACAAGAAAGAATTCAAAGAAAAAAGTAAAAAGAAAAGAGGTAGTGGTCAGTTGGTCACTAAAAATCTGGGCATTCCTCTCCATTCAAATACGCAAAAGTATCCACACTTCTAGAACGTCTTACCATCTCTCTTCCTGTTAAACTCGTTAAACATGGTAAGAAGCATCTCTTAAACTCTGAGTGAACAAACCCATCATTCCCCAACCAACTCCTAACCTATGTTACAAGGACTCGCCTAGAAGGATCCTTACAAGAACACGACATGGACACGGACACGCCTATCTTTAAAACATTCTTGTTCATTTTTCACTAAACTGTCCTGTCTAACACCCACACCCGCACCCGTACCTGTGTCGTGTCAACTAGGGTACATTTGAATTTTAGAAGGGTCCATGTATCATAGCTCCAAACAACGAACACCACAATTTTCACGCCACGGGGCAATATGAAACAAAATAAACATCGTACCATAAAAAAATTGAGATAGAAAAATAATGTGGAATCGAAGTAAAACAATAATTATTACATACACATGTAGATCATATAATGATGCTTCTTTTTGGAGAGTGAACTCACTTTCAGGATTATAGGGAAGGAGTGTGGGTTATCTACTGTATCTTTTTTGTAGTGAAATGTATGATGAGATCATGGGTCTTTATTTAGCTTATGCCTATGTTATGTTACTTGAAGGATATTTGGATATTATGAAATATTGAGTGAATGGTTTAAGTGCTGAAATATTTTACTGACTGACATTGTTCGGATGATTATGGAAGGTAGTTGTAGATGTTGAGGCACTTAAACTTTGTGGATTTAGCAGTCTTATAACACATCTTTCACCATTCAAAATTTGATCATTAGAGTATATTATTACTATTACCTTGTCATCAAGTATGATTGGTGTCCCCACTTGGCCACTACTCAACTAGTAGCTTATATATATATATATGTATATATATATATATGGACCGTCCGATTAAAAGTAAATCAATCTGGACCGTTCATGAATTAGTTAGTATGCAGTCCATTCTTCTATAAATAGAAGCTCATTATATATATATACATATATATATATAGAGGCCGGATCAGGTCCGGACTCCCGGATCGGACCAAAATCCGGACCTTTTTTTTTTTGCTTTTTTTTTAAAACAACTAAAAATAAATAAATAAAAAATGATGGAACTTGAATTTTTACATAATACAGTGTTTTGGGTGTGATTTGAATACATATAACAAAACATGTCTGTACAGTCTGTGCAGAATGTACATACATTTTTTGGTATAGGTATCCAAATCACGCCCAAAACATTGTATTATGAAAAAATTTTAGTTCTATAAAATATTAATTTTTTTTTAGTTTAAAAAAAAATAAATAAATAAAAAATGGTCCGTTTTTGATCAGGTCCGGACTCCCGGACCTGATCCATTCTGTATATATATGTGTGTGTGTGTGTGGATAAAGATCCATAGTCATAGTTGTAAAAATAGCAATTTTATAACCATAGTTGTTACGGCGCCATGGCGAGTCATGGGGGTAGCCGACTGCCTAGGCGACAAGGCGACCGCCATGGCATTCGTATGGCGACGAGTCGTTTACAATGTGTAATTTATATATTATTTATATTACTTAACAAGTATATTGACAATAAAATTTCATATACATTAAAACTCAAAACATAACACTATGGAATAACATTAAAGGCATAATTATGTAAATACTTAGCAATAACAATCCAAAAACAAAACACTTGATATTAAAAATTAGTAAAAGAAATGAAGAATTCAACAAACACCACATAGAAAATAAAGTTGCAACCAACCATCACAAATATGTAGTTTAATAACTAATAAAACACCACATAACAAGCCAAAATAATGTCTAAACTCTCTACACTAGTCTAGAAACATTGTTCAAGCAAAATCATCAAGGAAAAGGTCATCTTTATCTCTTCCATGAGAACTACTCTCATTTAAAGGCGTAAGTGGTCTTTCTCCAAAATCATCCTCCACATCTTTGTCAATATTTGGAATTCTCTTCATCAACTTCATTATCAGAGTCGGAATTTATCAACCTTGATTCCCTTGAATGAACTACCACCATGTTGACAGTACGCCATGAGATTATCACTAGTATTAACACGAGCCCTCCTTGAAAGATTGCGACCCTCAAGCGTGTTGGATGCTTCGGTTGCTCGATCCACATCATTCCATGTAAGATCCTTCCTGGGATGAATAACATCGGCCTCATTATTGATCCATTCATTACCCCATTCAAAGTCATCAATGGCTAATGAATCAAAATTATTTCCAAGTTTACGCCTCTTTTGGAACCTTGAGACGATCTTTCGTTTGTATTGGACATACACCACGTCACTCAATCGTTTGTGTTCCAATCTATTCCTCTTCTTCGTATGAATCTAAAATAAATAGAACAAAAAATAATAATATTAATGATAAAATTTTAATTATATACAAAATAGTTAGTATTAGTAGTGAATGACTTGTTACTTTTGAAATTTGAACTAACAATAGAAAATACTTACAAACTCAAATGAACTGCAATTGCGCTCACAACCGGAAGAAGAACAACAGAGGCCTAAAATTATTTTTGCAAACGAGGATAGCTCAATAGCCCGCGCTCCAAAAGCATTCCACCAATCAACTAACAAACATTTAAAAGAAATATAAATATTTTTAAAGGGAGGAAATGAAGAATGTATATAAATTTTAATTATATTATAATTTAGCTCTTATATCTTTATATATATTTTAATATACTTACGAGGATTCTTTATTTTCCATTGCCTAATTACCATTTCTTTTGCAAAAGTATCTCGAGAAGCATCATAGTTGTCGGTTAGATTGCTTATCTTGTCTAGCAAATCTAGATCGGGCGCTATCTTTACAAGAACGTCATTGAAGTCATCTCGTAAAGCACTAGCAAACAACAGATGTTCTTCTTTGATATCAAAGTACTTGCCTGGATTGAGAAACACGTAACCCCATATAATTTTTGCTCCATTTTACTTTCCCATTGCCCCTCAACAATTTCAATCACCTTCTTATACATTCTTTGTTTGTTATCATTTCTTTGATTTTTTTCATTCCATCGTAGCAATAACTTCTGGCATAGCAGGCTTCTCATCACTACCAACATCCTCAAGACTATAAGAAGTGGTTGTGACTCCCTAACGCAATCCTCGACATGATGCCAAAATGTTGTTGAAATAACAATATCACATATTTTCTTCCCCGCTTTAGTAGCCGACAACTTTGATTTTGACAAATCCTCACTTATGAACAAGTGCCTCAATGCATCTTTATGCTTGTACAAACTCTGCAAGGTGAGGAAAGTTGTAGCAAATCTAGTAACTGCGGGTCTTACAAGATCCCTTCCATTTGTCAAGTCCCTCATCGCATTAAGAAGACGACCATGCCTATAAATGAATGTTGTGATTATTCTTGCATTTGTGATTGTGGGTTGGAATTGCTTCAACTTGCCTATGTCCTCCAGCATAAGGTCAAGACAATGAGCGACACAAGGTGTCCAAAACAGTGTAGGCATACACATCAATCATACACATCTAGACATTATTGTCACATGACTTTTTTGCTACTTCATTTTCAAATTATAAAATTAATATAGACTTATTTTTTAAAAATTAATTTCAAACGTATTCAAATTTAAAATTGATGTAAATTTATTTAATTTATGTCCATATAATTATAAATATTATAAAAGTACTATTAATTATAAAATTTATTATTTTCAAAATTTAAATGAATCATATTAATTTTAAATTTAAAAATATCACAAATTAACTTTTTAAAATTTAATATTGATCTTATGTACATTTGCAGCTACAATCCATTCAATATTCACTCCATAAATTACTTAAAATTTAAAATGAAAGTTATTTTATAGTAGAATACAATTGATGAATTATACTCTCTTTTATAAATTATAAGATTATTATTAATTTTTATAAGTCAATTTGATGCATTCTTAAACTTAATAATTTGCTAAGAATTGTAAAATAATAAATTTTATAAGTAATAGTATTTTTTTCTAAATAAGTCGATATGTATTGATTAAATTTATATTAATTTTAAATTTGAAAATATCACATACTTCAAAAATGATTAATAAATTAATTGTGATTTTATAATTAAAAACAAGACGTTTTGGAACTTTCAAATTTTAACTTTTAAATTTCATTGTTTAAGGAATCAATATAAGGAACATGTTGAGTACATAGTGAAAAAATTGAATCCCTATCATGCAGAATGATCCAATGACACTGCAGAGTAGGGATAAAGATAAGGAAACTATTGTGAATGTTGTAAGACTTCTAATTTGAGGGGGAGTAATAGAATATATTATTATTGTAACACCCCTTTCCGAATAGGAAAAAGAGGTCACGTGCAAAGCACAACAAACCTCAAAAATAAGTAAACATAACACTAATAACTTTAAAATATTTAATAGTTAGTAATCTATAAATGTTGAATTAAATACAATTCTCTAAAATTGACAGAATAATCAAAACCTAAAATTAAATAAACCTATATGGTCAAATGTAGCCCTCTTCACACGAAACCTTAAATCTCCCCTGCAAATCTACTAGAAGAAAAACATAGCATTAGCCAAATGCCCAATAAGGATATAGAGTACAAGAATAATGAAACGAAATAATTAACTCAATGAAATAAATTGAACTGAAACAAACAAAAGTATCAACTAAATAATAGGCTGAATCAAATGGCTGAGTGTTATTTCATACCAAACTCAAAACAAATAGCCAAAGACAAAACATACATTGGTACCATGATGTATGCAAATCAATCTGGATAGTACGCACGACATATACGTCACTAATCCGCCAATTAAATTAAATCAAATCAAATACTAGGTTAATCCAGACGTATCCTGAACAAAAATATCAATTGGCTAAAGCTCATATCCAGAGCAACATACAAAATCAAATGGCCAATGCTCACATCCATAGCAACATACAAAACAAATGAATACGCCATGGATTGATCAAATACTTGATGTGATAACCCGAGAATTTAGACGATTAATAAAATCTTAATTGATTGAATAAAGGTTGAATAATACGACCTAGACTATAAATAGGTATGGATTTAAAATTTTTGTGAAGGACTTATGTGGTATTGTGTATTATGATTATATGTGTGTTCAGTGTGTGGTTAAGGGTCAAGTATGAATCAGATAAGTGTAATATGGACAAACTCTAATGTTATGATAATAACTTCGATGTTCAGTTAAGAAACCCTAACGATTGGTTAGAAACCCTAATTCCAGCTTTGAAAACCCTAATTTTATTTTCGGGAATCCTAATCCCTAACCGGGAATTTCAAAACCGTAATTTGGGAACCCTATGCTAAGTATAAAACCCTAAGGGTTAAAAGTTATGTGAGTAAATGCGTATGAATATTATGTGTTTGTTTTTATTTGTTTAATATTTAAGCAAATAAAAGAAACTAAGGTAACCTAATTATATATTAGGAATGAAAAATGGAGTAACTTAAGTGTTATGGTATGAGAGAATAAAAGTATTTAAATATATACTAATGCTAAGAGATTTATTTTATACATCTCAATTAATTAATTTTATAACCTAATTATAACAAGTCTAATTGGGTTAAGAAATTAAGTGTACATGAATAAGGATTTAAATTATAATTGAAGTTAATGGAAACCCTAATTAAAAAATTAGAGAAAGATAATATTAAAAGTATTGGACCTAATCTATTTTCATGGCCCAAATATTTTTATTAGAAAGCCCAAAAGATTTAAGGGGTAAGCCCAAGTGTTGACCCAATCAAATTAGTTAGAGGCCCAAGCAATAAATTAAAAGACCCAAAACTTAGCCCAAATTTGAAGGACTTTATGGTCATTTGTTAAGTGAAATAAGAAACAAAATCAAAGCAAAACTTGGTGGATATAAAGGGCAACATGGCCGGTTAGTTAAGAGAGAAAAGGAGGGACTTTTTTGGACAAGGAAAGGAAAAGGAGGGACATTTTTGGACAAAAAAATTAAACCAAATGATGGGAGAATAAGAAAGCCACATAGATGGTTAATTAGAGGAAGAAGAAAGGGCCACTTGGGCAGCCATATGAGGAGAAAAGAGAGAATGACTTCATCATTTCCGAACCATACATTTCATAGATATTACACCAATTAAGATAGGTGTCAATTATATTAAGGAGCCACCACTTTTCCTAAGCTAGTAAGTAATTTGTGATGATTAATGAGAGAGAATTGGTGGAGAAGGGAAATGCCACATGGCCGGTGATATGTGAAGAGAGGAAAAGGAGAATGACTATAGATAATTGTTATATATCTATATCTAATAAAAAGTTATCTTATTTTTTCTCTTTCATCTCCTTCATTTAGGTAACATAAGAAACTAAAGAGGGAGAGAGAAAGAGGGGCGACAACTATTAAAGGAAGGGAGAGGAGAGAGTAAGGTCCTCCATGGAAGGGAAAAAGGAGAAGAGTTGGAGCAAAAAAGTATAATCATAAAAACTAGTTTATTCACTTTATTTTGATTATTTCAAATCAAAACTTGGATTTATGTTTCTAAACTTAAAAACCATGAATATACTTGTTGATGAGTGTTTTATGTTTAGATATACCCATATTGGGTGTTAATTTGTTCGGAAATCAAAAGAAAAGTAATTTTCTAGTTTATAAACCGTAAATTTTTATGTACTTTGGATTTCCACCGTTTTTGATCTACACCTTTTTGCGATCCGTCAAAGAGAGGTGCTAGATATGTAAGTTAACTACTAAACCCAACTGGTAGCACTTAAAAATGTTGAGTACACAATCCGTAGTAGCTGTTTTAGCCAGAACAGTTTCGTTTCTTTTAAAGAGACTGTTTTGGTCCAGTCAGTTCCAGGGGTAGTTTCGTCATTTTTCTGACATTCAAAAATTCTGAAAAAAATTGGGATGATAATATGACGAGTTTTCTAACATCTCCAAGGGGAATCACTGAAAAAGGAGTTGTAGATTTCCATATGAACTGTTTTTAACAAAACACGAAAAAGTGAATTTCGAAAAGCTACTGCCCAGAACTTTCCAAGGGCAGTTTCGGCCACTTAATTTATGAAATAAATTCCGGCCTTTTGGGACATGAAAATATATGATATAAAGTAGCTCATGTCCAAAAATGAGCTCATTCCGACTTAAAATGACAAAGTTATGACCATTTCAATTTTTATGATTTTTCGACGAAAATGGCTATAACCGGAGTTCTATAACTCCGATGGCCACAAAATTTAAATTGGAGGCTCACGTTAACACGTATAAGATTATGTCAAGAGATGAGAATTTCTGGAGTTTAGCATGATAGGGCTAATTTCTTAAGCTACGGACTAAAAATGATTTTTGAAAAATACTAAAGGGAGTTTAAAAATTATGAAAAAATTCTTTTTGTATATGAAATATATGTATATACGTTTGGACAAAGGATAGAAAAATAATAAGTTAATTTGGTATTTTCGTGAAAAGAATTATTGAATCCAGCCTGCTGGATTGAAAATCTATTAAATCCAGTTTACTGGATTGGAAAGCAGTTTACTGAATTGAAAATCTGTTGAATCCAGCTATATGGATTGCAATCTGGTTGCTGGATTGCAATTTGGTTTGCTGGATTGGCCATCTGGTTGTTGGATTTGGAATCCAGTTTACTGGATTGCAATCTGGTTTGTTAGATTGCAATCTGGGTTGCTGGATTGGTATGTTTGGATATTCCATATTGCTGGATTAGTATTTGACATATTAGATTTTAAAGAAGAACTTATAATATATAAGATTGAAGTGTTAAATCTAATGTATATGATAAAGTGATTAAAGAATTATCAACGGACGATAATAATGATGTTTTAAGAGTAATATAATATTTGATTATGTGATAAGTGTTTATGTTGTATAATGACTGTAATTAACAGTAGTGTATGTGATGATATTATTTTAATTGATAGATCGATATTATCAATAATAGGTCTTTCAACTGAAGCTAAAATAGCTTTGCGTAACAGTAATCTACAGATTAGACAAGTTCCTATACTTTTATTGTGCAAGTTCTCGAACTATACTCTTTTATTGATCAAGTTCCTATACTTTTATTGTACAAGTTCTCTAACTCAAACTCGAGTTATTGTAAAGCATGTTCGTGGTCAATCATTGTTGATTATACCACATCTATTATTTATTGATTCGCACGTTGTGCATGTTGCATATGTCATCAGGTATGAAAGGCTGATCACCTTCATTACCATTTGGTTCAGTTATAGTTGTTCATGTTTATTGTTGGCCATTCATCATTATTGACTCGGTCATTCAGTTATGAAAATTGATTCATGTTCTTTCACAATTATTATATTGTTGAAAGTTTGTTAGCTCATTCTTTTCCATTATGATATATCTTCTTTTGAACTTAAACTCGCTGGGCAAACTTGTTGCTCACCCTTGCTTATATCATGATAAAACATTCAGATTAAGACGAAAATTTCGGATACAGACAAAGACAAAAACAGTCCAAAATTGGATTGTGTTGCAGTTGAACTTGTAATAGAATTGGATGCTAATGACATTGTAAGTCATGTAGGATATGAATTGTGTATTAAGTTAAGTTTACCGACCTTGGGAGTTGTGTAAATGTTTAATATATAAACAATTTATGTTTATATCTTCCGCAATAGTTATAAAAATGATGTACCAGGTTCGTGGTGATTAGTACCCAGATTTGGGGACGTCACACTTACCATGATAACTTAATTAGCAGAGAGTACAAGTACGAGTTTTATGTATCAACTACAAAATGAAACTATCATATAAATTTCACAAGAAACAATTGTGTGAAATAAAAACAGAATTCGAAACGAGGAATAAAACGAACAGATTAAATTTCACAAGAGTATTGATGAAGGAGTACGGAAATTCGTACCTGATACGCAAAACCACTTTTAACAAGCTCCACAAAATCTTACCCTCAAATGTCAACGATATCAAATATGAAATGTTATTCACCACCTAAACATATTCATCTCGAATTAAATATACTCCAAACTAATAATTGCAAAATAATTCGTAATCCATTCAAGGTACCTTTAATTATCGCCTTAGATCACTATTAATACTCCAAAACTTATAAGCCGATAACAAAACTTAAGAAATCTTAAAATCCGAATTTAGCCTCAAGAATTAATACGTCAGTCCACTATTTTATCACCATTAACTAAAACTTCTTTGTCAAATTAATTAATTTTACAAAAACTAGACTTCAAATACTCCAATTTAGCCTCAAGAATGACCCAAATCAAATTTAAAATCATTAAGTTATACATTTTTGAATATTAAAACTTGTTGCTGAAAATTCTGCTATAAAAATTTCAGATCAGCCCTATTTAAAATTCATAAAAAAATCATACGTTAATCTTTAACGTTTCAAAATTGGTGTACATATTCTAAGGTTATATATGTATAACATATCAAAAAATTATAATGATCTAACAGTCGGATTAAAAGATATAACCCATGCAATATATCTTAAAATATAAAAATTGATTTTCAGATTTTATCGTTTGCATTCAATCAAATTATATTTCTTTATATAAATTTATCTCCTCTTTCCGATTATGATGGTATTTAATTCCATGCATATATTTTATTTAAAAATAATATCTAATTTAAAAACCCTCGTAACTAAACTTAAAATCAAAATATAAAATAGTATTTACCTTGTTCATCTTTCTTCAATATGTAGCATTAAAGAATTTGATTTTCGGATATTTTAGAGTCTTCAAAATCTCTTCATGTCTTCACGAAAATTATAACTCTAAAGAAGATACGAAATAGGCTTAAGAATCACTCGATTCAGAGTTAATATGATCGAGTTACAAATTTCAAAATTAGGGCTGAAAATAGTGACGGGAATTGAGATAGGTTGCGATTTTTAGCAATTTAAGGCATGAAGATGACGTTAAATAACTTTTCTTCCTTCACAATTGTAGAGGACGAAGAGCTGAAGAAATAGACTTTGAGTTAACTCTATTCTGACATCGGATGAATTAATTATGATTTTTCTAAAGGGCTGCAGTGCTTATAAATATTCTACTCGGGAATTCAACTAATCAAATTAGAATATGATTAGGGTTACACCTCCACTCTTTAAATATAAATAGGAAAAAATATAGGAGTTACCAAAACCTTATTGGACTCCTTAATTTTAATTAAATTAATTATTTAATTATCTATTAAAAGATTTTAACTTTCCAAACGAAACACGGAAGAAAGAAAAAAAATTAGTGACTAGCCTTTTTCAATTCAATTTCTCTTTTATAAAATAATATCAATTTTTTATTTATTTATTAACAAAAAATATGGGTTATTACAATTATTATCATTGACGGAGTCCTTCGTAGTTGTTTTTGAGTCTTTTATTTTGTTATGTAACAAATTATAAGTCGTGATATAAGACTTCCAACTTGAAGGGGAGTATTAGAGTATTATTTTTATTATTTCTGGGGGAGGGGGAGTATTAGAGTATTTATTTTTATTATTACTTGGTCACCAAGTATGCTTGGTGCCCACATATACTTGGCCACTACTTAGCTTAGTAGCGCATATATAAGACTTTAGTACTCTGTAATAATACAACAATATTCAACATATTTATTTTATCTTTAACCGTTCAAATGGCCAAATATTTCAATAGTCCGCCAAACTAATATGATAACGGAGACCCACCATGTGATTTTTCTGAAATACTCTTTAAAAATAATCATCATTCGTATAATTAAATTGTGGATTATAATTGTCGTTCGCATAATTAAATTGCGGATGACGATCATCATTCGCATAATTAAACATTCTTTCTCTTTACTAAAAGTGATAGATCCTTTGTTGATTATTCACCTAACTCCATGTACACTTTATTATACCCAAATATATCCTATGATATATACTCTGAAGTATTAAGGAATATGACAAAACAAGGTATTATGATTAAGTCCAAGGATCACTTGTACAACTATCACTATAGAAACTCCTATTGTTAGGCAAGTAAAACACCATTAGGTGTTCTTTGAGCGAGCCATGTTCAACCTACATACTTACTTTAGTGTCTCTACAAATGATTATGAGATCAATCATCTTATTCAACAGAGCAAGCATAGTATATACTCCCTTTGTCCCAGGATAAAAGTCCTGGTGGACTTTTCACGCATATTAAGAAGATGAATGAAATGACAAAATTGTCCATAATAATGTCATTAAATATAGAGAGAATTGGAATAAGAAAAATATGAGATATTTAATGCTACGGGTATAATAGAAAAATATATGTAAAAGTTTGGTTATTAAAGAAAAATAGACATTTAATATGGGACTACCCAAAATAGTAATAAGGACTTTTATCATGAGACGGAGGGAGTACTAATCTATCCGGAATCAGTAACCCCACATTACTGATCCAACGATTAGGAATATTTTAGTTTTTGAGCTATCTAGAATTTAGATCTCATTCGCATGATGATCATGATTCTAAAAGCATTGCTCCAAAACTATGGTTTTATCTCATTTATTTAATTCAGCCAATTAAAAATGGATAAAGAATGCTTTTGTATTAAATAAATTCTTTTATTAATAAATGAACAAGATTACAAATTAAATGCTTATCACATCCAATGTGGTTGGCTTGGGTCATACTATTTTCAATCTCCCACTTACACTAAAGCCAATAGCCATGGTCTAATATCCATCTTCTTTAAGTGTGATCGTTCTGATGTTAGATAATGCTTTAGTAAATAGATCTACAATGTTGTTCTGATGGTCCACTTTTTCTAGGGTGGCTTCTCCTCTTTCAATGATTTCTCTAATCAAGAGAAAGTGCGGCAATGTTTAGATCCCAGATGAAACTTAGGAACTATTCTTAGTTTTGTACTGAACTTTTTATCCAAACAACCAACTTTCCAGCATCATTTACAACTATATACTTTGTCTTTATCACTAAATCAGCAACTCTTTTCTGTTTGGAACCTTTCCAACTCACTGCACCACCGTTTAAGGTAAACACATACCTTTAAGTGAATTTGATGTTGTCTTGATAAGTCTGAAAAAACTTTGAGTTTTTATAGCCCTCTAGTTTCAAATTAGACCCACCAATTAATTATTGACACATCCTTGGTTCCTTTTCAAGTATTTTAGGACGTTCCTCACTGTCTTACAGTGATCTTCTCTAGAATATGACTGATCAACATCAAGTCTCGTATATTTCATTGCATACATGATAATTACTCACGGGATCTCTCTGTTCAGGTGTCTTTGGGTACAATGTCTTTGAGAGATACACTCAACATGAGACCTCTCTTGGAGATTGCCATGCTAAACCCCTTTAGCATCGAATGAATATACGTTATTGGGTCAAGCTGAGCATCCTTATAAATTTATCTATATAGATATTTATCCCCAAAATATAGGATACTTCTCCCAAATCATTCATAGAGGAATGTTTATACAACTTTATCTTTACCGACTATAGTATTGGTATGTCATTCCCTATCTGTAGTATATCATCATATAACATGAGGAATGTCACAGCGCTTCCACTGACCTTCTTGTACACACATGGTTTATCCTTGTTCTTGATAAAATCAAACTCAAAACTTTTGATCGTCTCATCTAAACAAATTTTCCATCTTTGAGAAGCTTGCTTCAATCCATAAATGGATCATTGTAGCTCATATACTTGATTTGCTCCAATCTTTGAAACAAATCCATCTGGTCGTATATACATTCTCCTCATGTCTCTAATGAAGGAAGGTCATCTTGACGTAAATTTTCCAAATTTCGTAATAATAAGTTACAGTCGCAAGCAAAATCCGAATAGACTTGAGCATTACTATCAGTAAGAAGGTATCATAGTCAACTCTTTGACTTTGTTTGAAACCTTTTGCAACCAGTCTGACCTTATAGATCTCCACCTTTTCATTTGCTTTCGTCTTTCTCTTAAAACCCATTAAACCAAAGTCCACATTTGGTTTTCATAAATGGAGTCCACTTCGGATTTCATGGCCATCTGACATTTCTCTGAGTCTTAACAACTCATAGCCTCATCGTATATAATTGGATCATCCTCCTCTATGATGCGTATCTCATCATCATCCACTAAGATGAATCCATACCTTTCAGGTATTTTCGAAACTCTTCTAGATTTACGATTCGTTTGTGGTACAATAGGTCTATGTACAGGTTTCTCTATTTGACTTATAAGTGTTTTGTGGTTTTTGAACTCCTTCATGATCTATTATCCTCCCATTGAGGATAAACTCCTTTTTCCAAGAAGGCAACATGTTTCACAATAAACTCCTTTTGCTCACTAGGATTATAAAATTAATACTCCAAACTTTCTTTATGATATCCCACAAATCTGCACTTGTCAAATTTTGTCTCAAATTATCATTCTCAAACTTTTTGACATAAACTGGACAATCTTGTCTTAACATGCTTAAGACTAGGTTTCTTCCCTGGAGTCTTAGGGATGGGTTTTGAGGGTACCTTATTCAGTAGATGTGCAAACATTTTTAGGGCATAACCCCATAAGCATATTAGAATGTCGGTAAAAAATCATTATGGGCCACACTATATTCAACAAAGTACGATTTTTCCTTTCAGATACACCAATCAATTATTGCGTATCAGGAGGCGTCCATTGTGAGAAAATACCATTATCTTTGAGATGATCTTGAAACTCATTACTCAAGTATTCTCCTCCTCGATCTGATCGAAGAATCTTAATACTTCACCAATTTATTTCACTTCTAAATTCTTTAAACCTTTCAAATGGTTCAGACTTGTATTTCATCAAATACACATTCAACTTCTGAATTAATCATCTCTTTTCTTTTATTAGTTTGTTCAATTTGCAAAATATTTTTATGCAAGTTAGGTATATAAAATCCATGAAGTAATTTTTTAGTTAAAAAAATATTATTATTATAAATAAAACAACTATTGTTCTTTATTCTAATATCAAAATCTTCCCTATCTAACAACGGAATGGAAATAATGTTTCTAACGAGAACTGAAAAATAATAACTTATTAATTTAATGGACCTGCCCATAGGCAATGCTAAACTATAAGTTCCTATAGTTAATGCAGTAACTATTGTTCCATTCTCCACACGCATGATTACTTTCCCTTTGATTAGATTTCTACTTTGTCCATGCATAGAATTATATATGTGAGAACCATAGTCGGTATCCAATACCCAAGTAGAACCTTGACTTACAAAAAGATTTATTTAAATCATGAACAAACCTGTATCTGTAACCGAAGCTTCACTAAGCTTCTTCTGGTTAGCCTCTCCAAGTCCTTGCAATTTATTTTCCAATGTCTAGGCTTCTTGCTGTGGAAGCAAACTCCTTTGCTACCATCAATTTTGTTCTTATTGTCCTTATTCTTTACCTTTCCTTTTGCCTTCTTTGAATTCTTCTTCTTTTCAGAAGATCCTTTGGCCCGCTTTCTTTTTCTTGGAAGGTTCATCTACGACTACCAGTAAGACTTGGTCTTTTTTAGTTGGAAAGTGACTCAATAGTTTTCAACATTTTAAGCAATCCAGACAGGCTGACATCAAGTTTGTTCATGTGAAAATTCACAACAAATTGTGAGTAGTCCAGGAGTGACTGCAAGATTTAATCTTGGCTCAACTCTCCATCCATTACAAAACCCAGTTGTCGCAATTGTTCAATCAGATTGATCATTTTAAGAACATGTGTTTGTATTGTAGTGTCATTGTTCATTCTAGATCGGAAGAGTTTCTTAGATATCTGATATCTGGCAGACCTACTCTGCTCACTAAACAAATCTTGAAGGTTCTGCAAGATTGTAGGCGCATCAATTTTCTCGTGTTGACGTTGTAACTCGTTAATCATGGATGTTAACATGATGCACTGAGCCACCTGTGTATCATCTTACCACTTTCTAAAAGTAGCAATCTTTTTCTTAGGCATTGTCTGCAACCGTTACAAGGACTGACAAATTTAAGACATAAGATAGTTTTTCAGCCGTAAGAACTATTCTCAAATTTCTTAATCAATCCGTATAATTCGGTTCGGTTAACTTATTAGCATCCAATATGATCCGCAGTGATAGTGAATTAGACATTTTAAAAGTCTGTAAATGAAATTTATATTTAACAACATTAGCATTCATTCATTTTATTAATCACCAGATTAATTTAGGTCTTTATTAAAATGGTTTCCCACTATTTTCTTCAAACTATATGGCCCTTCATATATAATTCGGTAGATCTTTTATAAACGACTTTGTAAAACCCGCTTAGTAAGAAAGGATCCTACATCCATAAATATAAAGTCTTGTGTGCACAACAAACTATATATTTATTTAATAGGTAGACAACTTTTGTCAATTACATCTCTATGTAACTCCTTTTAATTTTGTCTCTTAGATTATAATGGTCGAGTGTGTGCACATCCGAATTAGAATAATCTAAGTTAACTCTGACCTAGCATTTCCATATAATTGGAAAGAAAAATATAGTCTGTGTGTGCACAATAAAATATGTATTGTTTAATTCCTTATAAACATGTAGTGTAATAAAGGCAACATCTCAAATATTTAATACAAGGCTTGTGTGCTCACAACAAACTCATATTAAATATTCAATACTTTATTGCTTGATTCTAGTTTGGTTCACTGGAGCCACCATAAACGAAAAGGTCAAACCCAAGAATAAAATTTGAATATAACTATTACATTCAACCAAGGCTTTTTTACAAATGGGTCTTCAATGCTCCTGCTCTTCAACTCCAATTTTTTGAATAATTCTACAAAATCCTATTACAAACTATTTTTATAAAACAGGAACTTTGATCAGCTGTCAAGGGGAAGTACATAGGAGGGATATAAAATTTATATCAGAAAATTAGATAGTTGAGGTGTGCAGACCACACTTATGAAAACCTCATTCTTTCAAGTATTCATCAAAAATAAATTCAATTGCATAGGTCAATAGTCCATAATCATCCCCTTTATTATTATTCATATCATCATATGTATCAATAAAAATATTCATCTAAAGAAAATAAACATTCAATATATATATATATATATATATATATATATATATATATATATATATGAATATCATTTAATAGTCAATATTAGTTAACATGAAATCCAATTTCAAGTTCAAAATAAGCTCCTTTATTTTAACTTTAAAATTGCTGGAAAATAAAATATGGAATCCAATTTTGAATCAAAATAAACTCCTTTATTTTAATCCAATTTCAAATAAAAATAAACTATTTTTATTAATATGGAATCTAATTCCAAATTAAAACAAACTATTTATTTAATCCAATTCTAAATCAAAATAAACTCTTTTATTTTGATTTATCCAATTTTGAATAAAATAAACTCCTTTATTTTTAATTAAATTCCAAATCAAAATAAACTCCTTTATTTTAATTAACATGGAATCATATTCCAAATCAAAATAAACTCCTTTAATTTAGTTAACATGGAATACAATTTCAAATCAAAATAAACTATTTATTTTAATTAACTAAAACAAACTCCTTTATTTTAGTGAATTATTTAAAATTGATGAAATATGAAAACACGAGCTGACAAACAGAAGCCTCAGTGCTGCGGCTTTAAGGTCAAGCATCACGGCGCTCAAGGCCTAGCGCCACGGCTCCAATGGTAGCGCCACGGCGGTCTTGCTGTCATGTTCGATTTTGGTTTTTTTAGATAGCGATTTTTACTGTTGATTTGCAAAAAAAACATGATTTTATACCAACAATTATGCGGAAATAAATTGTTCTAAACACATCAATATATATTTCAAACTAAAACAATTAATAATCCGCACAAGGATGACTCTGACACCACTATTGGTTTGCAGAAACAAGAACATACATACAATCATATTGTAAAACAGCGGAAGCATGACATAAATCGAATTTAAAAATTTTATGCAATCTCAAAAATCTCCTAATGCAATATTATTAATAAGGATAAAAGATATACCTTATGAAAATGACACAACTCCTTGGTACGATGTTCAAGTTCCAATCATTTGATTCTTTGTGGTTCTCTAATTTCTTGGATCAAACGTTCACTACTCAAGTGTGAAATGCTCTAAAGTTGATCCACCAGGAGTATATTGATTCAAGTAAATTTAGGTTCTACAAGCCTTTGGGTGGCTAGCACTAATTCTCTCTCTCCCAACTCTTTAGGTCCTAAACCTTTTAAGTGTTAGGGTTTTAATTTAATTCCCAATCTAATTAGAAACTAAATTAATAATAATAATAATGATGATGATGATGATGATGATGATGATGATGATAATAAGACTCTTCTTATTAATTTATAATTTAGTATTTCTCCAAATACTTAATTATAAATATTAAGTTATTTAATTTATTCCACCAATAAATTAAATATACTTAATTTATTATTATTAAGCCAATTACATCTAAAATTATATTTCTCCTTTTGCGGTGCGACCCTTTAGGTTCAATATTAAGACCGTAATTAATAAATAAATTAGAACCATTCTAATATTATTTATAATGAATTAAACTCATTTAATTCAAATATAAATAAATAATATTTATTCTACATCAAGAGTGACACCTTACGACAGTATATCATGATTATCCGGATAATATGAATTCAACGTTTATTCACAAGGAATCTATTCCGTGAATAGTTACCGTATAAATCAATCATCTACCATACAATGTCCCGTTTAAACATAAGACATGGAATTACTGACGAGTCTTATTTATTTAATCATATGCATTTTGCATAACTATGATTAATGTAAATTAAAAACTTCTTTCTAATTTCCATTCACATTGGCCAAGGATTTTTAAGTTGTCATTTATCGAATCACATAAGACATTCTTTTCCTTTACTGGAAGCGGTAAATCCTTTGTTGATCATTCACCTACCTCTATGTACACTTTGTTATACCCAAATATACTCTATGTTATACTCTGAAGTATTAAGGAATATGACAAACTATAATTCAGAATACACAAGGTATTATGATGAGCTCAAGTCCAAGGATTACTTATACAACTATCACTGTAGGAACTTCTATTGTCGGGCAAGTAAAACTCTATTAGGTGTTCCTTGAGCGAGTCACGTTTTGTGAACTTATTCTCCAATAAGCACCTATATATTTGCTTTAGTGTCTCCACACAAATGATTCTAAGATCAATCATCCTCTTTAACAGAGCAAGCATAGTATGTACTAATCTATCCGGAATCAGTAACCCCACATTAGTGATCCAACGATTATGAACATTTTAGTTTTGGAGCTATCTAGAATTTAGATCTTATTAGCATGATCAACATCATGATTTTAAAAGCATTGCTCCAAAACTGAGTTTATCTAATTTATTTAATTCAACCAATTAAACATGGATAAAGAATGCCTTTGAATTAAATAAATTATTTTATTAATAAATGAATAAGATTACAAAGTAAATGATTATCACATCCAATGTGATTGGCTTGAGGGCATACTACTTTCAGTAATGTGTCCTCAACTTGTCCTTGTCTAATGTCGTACATTTCTAGAAATGTTGTCCGTGTGTCATACAGTGTCAGCGTATCCATGTTGGTGGTTCATAGCTGGAAATGAAGTAACAAGCTCTTTTGGAATCAGCCAGAACTATCACTTTCTGAATTACGAGTTTTAATTTTTCATCCTTTTGTTTACTACATATTTCATAAAATCCTAAAATCTTTCAATCACTAAATTTCCCACAAGATCTACTCTTAGGCTGCATATTATCTTAAAGCAATTGTACATGGCCCCTTTATCACAATAGACAACAATGTAAAAAGATTCATGCTATAAATGGTTCGTAAATAAAATAGTGATAAAATTTAAACTCTTACACGGGCAATACTATAAGATGTTCGTGCTCAAGATCTATTCTAAAGCTTGGGTAGTGGTCACTCGTATATTGCAAAAATGAAGGTAATTTAGCTTGCTTTTGGACTTTTTCTTTTTATATTGAATTATTTAAGATGCATTATTTAAGAAGCATCGACACTTTAATAAAGAGGTGCACTCCCAAATGGGTGAGAGACACTTCTTTGGTTGTCCATATATGTTAAGAGAAATTATTTACTCTTGGAAGATGGTCGATACTTTTTAGATATCAACCAAGCAGGTGACCATCATATTGGGAGTTGAATAAGTTTTTTAGCATATAAAAGAATAATACTACCTTTGTTACAATATTAGTGACATTTTTTGACTTTGTAAGTCAATCTTCTGTATTTTTCATTGGTAAAATGCAAATGTGATCACTGAATTTTAGGGGTTTTGGGTATTGAGTTCCTTTCTTTTGATCAACTCGAATCGAGCCCCTTTCTGTCAAGAAATTTGGATATTAAGCCCTTAGGTGCCACATGTGCGTTGACTTGCCTACGTAGCACCGCTGACGTGTACTTATACAAAACTAATTCCCAAAAACATGTTGCTCCTCAAAATTGAATTCAAGACCTCCAATTTGAAATTTTAGTCATGAGACCATCCGAGCACCACATGCCTAACTGGTATATTATCCCAAAGAATAACTTTTGTACTAAATCAATTCATTTCCCTAGCAGAATATTAAAAGACAAACGTACTCATTAATTTAAACAAGTAAAACCATTAACTTAATTTAAAAAACACCATTAACAAATTGTATAATAAACTCTATTAAGCAAATTAAATAATAAAAACAATTATTTACGACATTTCACCATTTCAAATCACAAACAGACCCAAAATGGTTTACTACCTTTGAATTATAAGATCTTCACCATTATTGCAGCCTTGCAGGCACCTCATCTTCGCAGAACCAAAATTTGGCTAATCATGTTGCAATAACTTTGGAGTCGGTAATTCCCCAAATTTTGAAACCCATATAGTCTCCATGTTCTAATAGTAGGAAGACATGGTGCCCACGACGGAGATTGAAACTACTGAACATACAAACATCTTAATTTTTGAAATTCATCGTCCTCTTCATCGTTAAGCTCGTTCACTCTCTACATATTGTATATATACGAATTGTAATTTTTGGGTTTGATTTTCACTCAAATTAGGGAACTTACTTCTTCTTTGATCTCGTTTTCACTTTTTTTTCAATCAGTGATTCTTCTTGATAAAGGTCTCGACATAGATTGCTCGATCTGAAATGGGAGTTATGATCTGTGATGATGAACAAATTTCTTCCTAAACACCCAAATTTAATTTTTATGTTGAAATTTGGGGATTAGGGCTTATTTGAAAATTTGGGGATTGAGGATTTTTGAATTTGTATTTGCATATGCATACACCCAGTTCTTGTTTTATTTATTTATTTATTTATTTATCTGTTTTATGTATTTAGATGGCAGATCTAATATCGCATTTGGTCGTACTTGTTGGGAGACTATGTACTAGCGTTTGTTGGTCATCGCGGGGGGATTGACGGCAGTTTTTTTTGTTGGATGAATAATTGTAAGTTTTTTTAATATCTATTTGTGCTCCAGATTCCACCGTCGCTATCGGACTTGTGCGAGAGGGAGGGATGAGGGATGATTAACAGTGTTTTGAGTTTATCCCCTATTTCATAATAAGGGTAAAATTGTCTAAAAAATTTAAATTGCCATTTTAATATTATTAAATATCCTCTAATTTAAACATCTATACAAATGTTTAAAGATATATTTAAATAAAACACAATTATAATTAAAAAAAAGTGCAACTCTTTATATATATATATATATGTATATATTTATACCATCTTTTTTTATACCAAATTTTATTTAAATTGCCCAGTTAATATATATTTGTCTTTTGTCTTTTAATATTTTGTTGGGAGAAATGAATTGATTTAGTATAAAACTTATTCGTTAGGATAATTTAACAGCTAGGCCCGTGGTACTCGGGTGGTTTTATGGCCAAAACTTCAAACTTGAGGTTTTGGGTTCAAATCTAGGTAACACCATGGTTTTTGAAATTGTTTTGGTTAAAGTACATGTTAGCGGTGTCACGTATGCAAGTCGACGTACATGTGGCACCTGAGGGGTCAATATCCAAATTTTTTGACAGAAAAGAGCTTGTTTCGCGTTAACTAAAAGAAATGGCTCATTACCCAAAAACACATGAAGTTTTGTGGTCACATTTGCATTCTATTCTATTTTTCATATATATTTTTTTTACAAATAAGTTCAGTGGGGTCAATTGATCCCACAACCTAGCACGTGACTTCGTCTGTGCTTCCACCCTGCAATCCTCTTCTCAAAACGCTCTAAAACAAAGTCCCAAATGATCTTTGACTTGTAAGCGGCCCCCAAAGGCACCCCCAAATAAGAAATCGAGAATTTGTCTATCCCATACGTAATTGTCATGGCGTCGTCTAGGCGTTTTGGTAATGAAGAAGGGCAAGGCAACGACTTGGACATTGAGGCCCGAGTTAATTGATTAAGTTATTTTTTATGCATGACTCCTCAATAACCCATGGACTTTTCCAATTACCTAACTCATGACCCTACTCCTTTGAATGAGAAGTGATGCTTGTGAGGGTGATGGAAATGACTTCATACTTGATGAATTTGCTTGAGCTATGATTAGTGACTAGAGTATAGAGTGGAGACTTCAATTTTGGCTTGTTATGTAGTGTAATTTTATTACTTAGTAGACTTGATTGTGTGATGGTTGATGACTTGGTTGATTCTTTATTTTCTACGTGGTATTTATTGACTTGTTCTACTAGCTTTTAACGTTTAGTGTTTTATTTTTGAATTTTGATTATGAAGTATTCATATAATTGTATTTCCAATGATATTCCATAATGTTAGTTATTATGTTTTGGGTTTTAATATATATAAAATTTTATTGTTCAGTATAATGTGTAAACTATACATTGTTAATGACTTGTCGCCAGCGGACGTCATGGTGGGCGCTTTAATCGCCTAGGTGTCCTGACGGTAAACTACCACCGCACCTCTCCATGGCGCCGTGACAACTACGACCTTACATCCCAAATTTGCAGCCAACACGTTTAGATTATCCACCTCCCAACTGGAATCAACACACTCTTACGCATATTAATTGTCAGGCTTGTCGCTGCTGCTAAACAAATCAAATAGTGAAGCTGATCTGCTGCTGCATCAAAATAAAAAACCGTGTTATCTGCAAACACAAAAGGAGTGACACCACCACATGCCCTCCTCCCAACCTGCCAGAAACCACTCCCGCTTAGGCTCATCGGGCTAAAATCCCAGATGTCTTCTGCAAGTCTTTGGAATCAAAAGTACAAACACAACATTCAAGCTTCTTTCAAATGCCCCATTTCTTTGAAACCCATGAATTACTTCCATCATCAGTTCCCAAAAAAAACCTCCAGTGATTCCTTGAAGAAGCCATAGAGAAACAAATTGGACTGGTGCCTTCTCTACCTGCAGGCCTGAATAGCTACCACCACTTCCTCTCCTGAAAGTGACCATTCCAAGCAGCCACTATCCTCCTCTTCAATAGTCTGAAAATGTAATCATTCAGTTTGGTGCTTCACGTTTCCTGTTCCTCACATTTTTTTTTTAAATTTTTTGGCTGAAATTTTGCTAGAAGGAAATGTGGATAACCCTAAGCAATCTTGCCTAGGGCTTCGTTTTATTTTAAACTAGTATGCACGCACACGCGATGCGTGTCATAATAAATTATTTTTAAAAATATTTGTTGATCTTAAAAAATATAATATAAGAGAGAAAAGTAGATACAGATAATAAATATAACTTTTCCAACTAAATTTAAAAACTATCAGGTAGTTTTGTTTTGCAACATGCGATAATTGTTCTAAAAATTAGTGTTGATGGAAACAAAGAATCCAAAAAATGAAAGAAAAAAAAAACTTATTTTGAGAGACCAAAGAGTCCAAAACTAACTTTTTCATCTCCCTCAATAATATAGATAACAATAACTTTGAAAGGGGCCCAAACCTAACCTCCTTTTACAAAATGAGGAGAGGGAAATCAACGTAACCTGTCTAAGTGGGATGAGAAAAGGTAAAATAACAAAAACCAACAACATAATTAAAAAACGCCAAACAAACTTATACAGAAAATACCAAAAAACAATAGCCATTGTAATGCAGTCTAAATGAACACGTTGATCTGTATATGCTTTAACAATGTTGAACCCATTTAAAGCAAGCTTATCAAGTTGTCGCCTAGGTGTCTAAACGCCATGAGACAGGTAAGGCGAATACATGACTTAGAGATGGCAGCAAAAGCAAGGGCCTTGGACATGTAGGTGTCGAAAGTCGTCGCCTAGGCGATGCCTTGGATGCCGTCATGACCAAGTTGTCACCTTAGAGTTGGATCTGGCTAAGAGAGAAATAAGGAACCTTGGATTGTTGTGACTTTTTCTTCTTCTTCGATCAACTGCTGCGACTTATTCTTCTTCTTCAATCACTGCCTGCTGCGACTTATGCGTTTGCTTCTTCTTTTTTCCCCCTTTTAAGTATGCTGGGCATTATGTTTTTTTCTGTTTTTTAAAATACAAAATATCCTGGGCTTCTTTATCTATTTTTATATTTTGTTTTAGATATGCTGGGCTGCAATATATGTTTTTATTTTCAAAATATGATGGGCAGCTTATTTGTTTGTGTTTTTTTACTAGTATTTAATACTGTTGTTTGTGAAATAGTAATTTTGAATATATATATATGGGCAATATGGTCATACACAACTGTGTATGTTTTATTTGTGTACAGTCTGCCAAATTTTATCCTTAATAGAATTTGACTCTTTGTAACTGTTCACTGTCGTATATATTAAGAAGCTAAAAGTGGCATTATCTGGTTTAGAAACATTATATTAAGATCCTCGTCATCTGTTTCTGAACCTGTTTTTGGTCTTTTTGATGGATACATGTACTTTGTGTCGTGCTAAAGGTGAATCTTGCTCACTATGGTAGGTTGATTGGGATGATGAGAAAAATTGCTTCCAATCAATTGCTGCTGCTCTAGGAAACTTCTATGCCATGCATCCTCCTTTGTTGCCCAATCCATCTGATGATGGTCTGCAATTTTATAAGAGGACACCCTCCAGCAATTCTGAAGAAGGAAATCACTCGAAAATTTTAGGTATGACTATTTTTCTGTAGAGACTATACATACTTCTAGTGATTTTTGTTCAGTGATTTATATGTTACTCTAGAAAGTCAATCATGCTAAGAATCTGAAAAATAATATTAAGACTATAATCAGTCCCAATAGTTCAAGAGGTGCAAATATATTTTGCTCCTAGACCTCCTTTAAAATCTGTACATCAGATGTATTGAAATCAACTCTGCACGAAACACAATATATAAGATTCAAACCTTTGTAGATATCCAGTTAATTGCAAAAAGCATAGAAAAATAAAATATATAAACCTGTAGCAACCATAGTTGTCAAGGCGTTAAGTCGAGCCAGTGGCCAACCGCTTAAATGACTAGCGATGAATTATTTATAATACGCATTTTATACATGAATATATTTTACAAACACACACATGTATATATTATAATTTAAAATTAAATGAAATATAAAGAAAAATATTCACAAATACATTACTATGTAAACAATCAACACTACTAAGTACCATTTCTCAACCAAATATTAAAGCATTTGATCACCAAAAGGTCTTAAAAGGAATGAATTTATATGTATGTTAACCCAATAAATTAAACACAATGTGAATCTTGTATTGGTAAAGTTCCAACAGTATATAACCATTTATTTTAGTGGTCGTATCCCAACAAATAACAGAAATAAAAAACAGGGTAGCACCAACAAGTAAAAAATAAACAATCCATATTTTGTACATAAACAATATTCTAATACTAAACAGTCCATCAATATAGTTACCAAATTAAACTTTGGGTTTAAAACTCTAAAACTTTTAAAAAAATAAAGATTGAAAAGGAAAAAAATAAGATAATTACCCACCAATTTACTTTTTGTTAAAGAAAAATAGTTATTATTTAATTAAAGAAAAGTTGATTAAAATAGAAAAGCATCCAAATATAAACAGGATTTTCAATATATTTAGCTACTTGAATTATTATTATGAAATTCTTTTTTTATTTTTTTAAAGGCAAAAAAGGAAATATTAATAAGATAATGATATTATTCCAACAGAATTTTAATAAAAGGTATTATGATTTGGAAAATGGAAAGTCAAATAAAATCAAAGCCAAGAATTAGAGTTTTTAAGAGACGCATCGTGTCATATCACCGCCACTTTCTCTCTCTTCGCTCTCTCGCATCTCTCTTCACCTGTTATCGAAATAAAAGTTCAAACCAAAAAAATTGGAGTTGAAGATTGTTAATGAATGGTGTGAATTCCTTTACACATTAGCAGGCTTGAGAAGAAGAGGAGAACTGAAGCAGCAACAATTAGGGTTTTCAAATCGCACAGTCGGTAAGCCTTTTGATGACGGGGATCTATGATTTAGTTGCCTTATTTATTTATTTTGTTTATTTTTTTATTATGGACTTGTTTAATTAGTGGGAGTATTTTAGTGATTTATTTTAATTAGTGGGATATTTTTGTCTTTTTGGCCCCAAGTCCAATTTAGGGTTATTTTGTTTAAATACCGGTATAATTCTCCTTGGAATGACATTCTGCATATTACAATTATTATTGGTTTTTCTTATATCGTTGAGATATTTATCTAGAGTTAATTAACGCCGAGTTGAAACTCTAAACCCTAGATCCTAGTTTTATTTATCCGTCAAGTAGTATTAAATTCATCTTACAAAGTTGTCCTACATCATTTGTGGTATGAGAGCCAAATCTTGGGAGTCACGTCGAAAACACTATTCATCGTCAGAAGCCGTACTAGAAGAACCAGACTTACTACATCTTTCTCTTCGTCATCATCATCAACAAAGTCGGCCGCCATCCGAACCAGTCATCACCGTCAACCCGTCTGATCGACAACTCAAAGATCGTCCACCCCAACAACGCGACTCAATCATTCCCGTAGAACCTAGCCACCGACCCAAACAATCCTCACAGCCGAATCCCAAATCGCGACTGGGAAAAAGGAAAAAAATTGAAGCAAAAGAGCAGAGAACGAAAGAAGGGAAATAGAGGAAGAAAGAACGAGAAGAAGCAAAGGAAAGAAGTGGATGTATCGTGTGTCACTGCCACAGTTTTCGCGCCACTGTCGCCGAACTCACTGTATCCATCTTCATCATTGCCATCACTGTTGCGTCTGTTTAGAAAACAAGGGAGGTACTTCTCACTTTCCTAATTCATAAAGCCTAGCCCCTTATATTTTCCTTGCTAAATTTCCACTTTAGCCCCATTGTTTCTGGAAAATTCGATTTATACCCTGACTTTTCCCTAACACTTGTAATTTTGACTATTTTCATCCCTGTTTCACATTCTATAATCAATTAGGTCCAAAAAAAAGTACAAAAACTTCTATTAAATTTTTCGTAAAATATAAGATAAATACTTCAATTACTTGGATTTTCTTTACTCGTTGCTTAGTACTAAAAAATTTTCAAAACTCATTTGGTTTTATTCTCTTAAATTGCACATTATTCCTATAAGTTGGACATCATATACTTGTGATTGTTGATATTTTGGAAACTGCGATTGCATTTGTTGTATGTCATAATTTAATTGCTACAGTTAATTATCTCAGTATTGCATTTGCATCATGATAACCCGTAGTGGAAATCAATATGGCCCGACCATGAACGACAAATCAGATTTCTTAGTCACTAAAATGGATACTATGTCTGAGGAACTTACCCGTGTATCTGAGAGGGTTCGAGTCGTTAAGAGACGAACACAACATGTTCCTGAGCCTATAGGAGAAAATGCACGAAATGATGGCATTCCCGTTAATGAAGAGATACCAGAGGGAGAACCTGAGCTGAATAGGCAAAGGGAACACCTTGAGCCTAGAAATGTTGAGTACCAAAACCTTGAGCCTCAAAATATTGATTACCCCAAGAGAGACGAGATGGTAGACATTAAGACATCTGGTATGGTGAACGTAGGGGTGATGGCTACCGTGAAGCTAGAGATTATGGATACCGTGAACCTAGAGATTATAGGTACCGTGGACCTAGGAATGTCGACCCTTATGACCGAGGTTATGATGATGACACTAGAAAAATTAAGGTCGATGCACCCTGTGACGCCCCCAAATCCGGGTCCTAAGAACCTCAGACTGGTACGTTATGGTACTTTATCAACATACATATTATATCATCTAATGCGGAACAAATAAGCATATATTGTTTATTTTACATAATTCTATAACATTTTCCCAGGTTTATTAACTTTAACTGAATACATACCTTTAAAATTACAAAGGTTTACAATAAGATAACTAAATAGTTATTCTTGTAACGATCTATTACTGTATTTTGCTTTTGTCTCTGTCCTTCTTCAAGCTTTCGCCTTTATCTGAAATTTATTATCATGATATAGCAAGGGTGAGCAACTACTTTATCCAGCAAGTTTAAGTTCGATAAAGATATATCATGATTAAAAGAATAATAAGCTTTCAAGTTTTCAACAATTTAATAATTGTGAAGGAACATGAATCAAGATGTCAATAATTGAATGACTGAATCAATAACGTTTAAAGTCAACAAGGACTAGAAATAACTTTATCTGAACCTTAGGGTAATGAATGAGATCAGCCTTTCATACCTGATGAACATATGCAACATGCACTAAGTGCGAATCAATAATCAGTTTAGACGTGAATAATCATCAATAATCATTCACTAATATGCTTTGAAATATAACTCGAGATTGAGTTAGGGAAACTTGCCTGCATAGTCGATTACCGCTACGCAATTTAATTTATTCTCTTTATTGAAAAGACCTATTAGATATAAGATTGATCTTTCAATTAGCATCTCATACCTTTTTCCATAATCCTATCTAACACTTAATCACATCGTCAAATATTAGATAATCTTACCACCATATTCATTTATTTACTTATAATCTCATGATATTATATTAACGTGTCTAACCTTCAATCACAAAGTTAAGTATTAGACATTACATCTTAATATTAGTATTATCATTATGCTTTGATAATCTTTTCATCATGTCTTAACTTATACTTATAAGTTTTACCTTTATGTGTTATCTTAGTAAATTAGATAACCTTTCAGAAAACTGAAATATCATTTCAGTAAATCGAATTACATTTCAGCATCCTGAAATTACTATTTCAGCAGACCAAAATCAGTTTAGCAAACTGAATTCAATTTCAGCAACCCAAAATCAAATTCAGCACCCTGAAATTACTATTTCAGCAGACCACAATTAGTTTAGCAAATTAAATTTAATTTCAGCACCCCAAAATCAAATTCATCATCCCGAATTCTCATTTTACTCTATTATAAACATAACATAGTTTATTGAATATCAAATTCAACAACCATATCGAAAAAAACGTAAATATCTTATTTTAATCTCTCGTCGAATATTATTATTTTTGTAATAATATTTTACGTTAAGGTTATCAACCTTTTAATAACATTTCAGTCAAATACTACTAATAATATCTTAATCCAATATTATTAGCCCTATAAAAATAATTTAAATCATTAATCACATTAATAAACAATTATTTCAATTATTTTACTTTTATTAAATAACTAGTTTAAGCATTCTAAAATTCCATAAACTTTATAACACCTCACACCCGACCCTAAAACTTCATCAAATACTTGCATAATCCATGCTCAAGGGTCTCAAGTCATAGATCGCATTTTTCATATTTTTGGACATCATATTTTTAATTAAATTCATTTATCCATTTCTCATCATTTAGATGAAAAATACCAAATCACATCCAAAAATATTTCTTTTCCAGGATTTGACATAATATAGTTTCATATTGAACATATATTTTTTTCGGAATTTTTAAAATAGACTTACTATATTTAAATTGTCCATAATAGCCGAATCTTCTCCGATTTTTCATAAATCGAGATTAGCTCCAAAAATTCTAAAATTTTTACAGTATGATCCTGATATACACATGTACCTCCAGTAAAAATTTTGTAATTTTTTGGACTTATATACAGAGAGTTATACGGGCGGTTTCATAAAAGAAGTACTTCACCGTAAAATTCATATCTCTCAAACCGTATGGCCAAAAATTCCCAAATTTTTACACAACCTGCATAACAACTGATATTATATCTCCAAATTTTCCCAGAATTTTTAAAGCCGAAAAAGTGGACGAAATTGCCCCTGCTACGGACTGCCCCGAAACAGTCTAAAAAAACGGGACTGTTTTCAACAAAATCCACCCCAAAATTTTTAGAAACATGATTTTTGAGTTCTACCACTTGGGTTAACTACTAAACACATATATCTAGCACCACTCTTTGACGGATCGCAAAAAGGAGTTATAGATTTAAAATGGTGAAATTTCAAAGTATATAGAAATTTCGATTTTCAAAACTAGAAAATTTATTTTTCTTTTACTTTTGGGTTCCACCAAATCAACACCCAAATTGTGTAAATCCATACTTGAAATCATATAAATCACATAGATTATAGGGGTTTACACTTCCAAATCAAAACCCCCCTTTTTCTCAAATCACAAAAATAAAGAAAAAAAGAAAAGCTTAGGAAGAAAAATTTTATACCTTCCTTTCTTCTTCTTCTTCTTCATCCATCTATGGAGAATTTTTTCCTCCTTTCTTCTTCTAGGGCTTCGGCCACTTCCTTTTTTCCTCCTCCATGGCTTCGGCCTCTTCTTCCTTTTCTCTCCCTTTTCCCGTTCTCTTCCTTTCCTTCTCTTTCTCTCTCTATTTCACGCTTTCTTCTTTCCTTCTCTTTCTCTCTTCTTGTTTCCTTCTTATCCTTATCTTCTTTTCTTATCCTTCTTTTCTCTAATATCCAATCCTTTCTCTCTTGTTTTTTTTTTAAAATCGGCACATGGCCTTCTTATTGCCACATATAATTCTTATTATTTAATTACTTTATTGAATGCCCAAAAATGTCCTCATCACTAATTGGTTTAAAAAAAATTGGGCCACTTTCTTAATCTTTTGGGCTTTTTAATTAATTTCATTGGACTTGCCAATTTTTATTATTTTGCTTACTAAATAAAATAAAATTGGGCTTCCTCTATAAATTAGATTGGGCCAATATAATACTTGTCCCACACATAATATATTAGGCTAGATTAATAATTTAATCACCCTTAAATCAATTAGTCACAAATCCATTACTTAAATAAATAATTGGACTACAAATTTAATATTTGATGGGTTTGCACTTTTATTATCATGATTGCTTACAAAATTGAACTTGGGTTTCCCCATTAATTCAATTGGACCATTATTATATATATCTTATACATGACTTCTTGGGCTAATTTAATAAACTATTTACCCTTGAATTAATTTTTATCTACAAGTCCCACACTAGAAATATAATTTGGCTTGTTTAAATAAAATAACTTCCTTAGTCCATTAAATTTAATTCTCTTGGACTCTATTTAAATTATTGGGCTATGCTATCATTAAAGTCCAATACTTTTAATTCTATTTTACCCTAATCATTTAATTAGGGTTCCACTACACCTTTGTAAATAAATTCCTTACTCATGTTTTTTTAATTTCATAACCCAATTAGACTTGGTTATAAAATTAATTATTTGAGATATATAAAATAAATCTCTTAATGTTAGTATATATATTTATATACTAATATTCTCCCATTTTATAACCTCTTAGGTTATTTAATTGCCACACCTAATATATATATTAGGTTATATAACTTAATTCTTAATTCACTTTTATATACAAAATAAATGTATTCACATTATATAATGTATATTTATTGAATCATACAAATAATTCACATAATCATAACATATTTCACTTCTCACATTAATTTTGACTTTTCTTCATAAAAAGTCAACTGTTGACTTTGACCAAAAATCAACATTTACACATTTTGTGTTTACTGTCCATTTTGACTAAACTTGACGTTCCGGACGCAACCAAGCAGTCCGTTCTTCAAAATTCTATCTCTAATTCAAATTTTGAGTTTTAAATTACTCCCTTCTTATTGCTAATCGTATTAACTAACGACTTTATTCTTATTCAATTCACATCAAATTTTACAGGTATCATAATACCTTATTCTTGATATTCATTCAAATACATATAAATTCATTTCTAGGGTTTCGGAATTTTTTAACCCATATTTTTTCTATTCTTATTCGAATAGCGAACCATATAGGTTTTACTTAAATTTTTTAAATAAATCCTCAAATTCTCTTCTAGGTTTTATTCTTTAACCTTTATTCTAATCATTCGAGATTTTATAAATTTTCGGGTTATCACATTCACCCCTTCTAAGAATTTCGTCCCCGAAATTAAAGCATACTAATCTCTGATTATTCGATTAATCAAAACTAGGTTTTTCAACTTAACCTTTACAATTTCCTCATTTGAGGATTTCTCTTCTATCTTCACATTTTACAATAACTACTCACTAAGTGTTTACATCTTCTAAACATTCATCAAAACTAGGTTGTCATAATAACCTTTATTCAATCTTTTCAGATTCTACTCGTATACAACGAGTTCACACTATTTCATATCCATAATCACATACTACCACAACATTACTCTGAAGAGTTTAAAAACTTTTCATATCTGTCTGAGGGATCATAAAAATCATGAACTTTGAGGTTTAGGGGTATTTCTACCTGCTACCTCTTTCAATTACGAAAGAAAGGTACTCTACCTCTGAAATATTTTATATTTGGTATGTTTACAATAACAAAGAAGGTAAACTACCGATGCGGGTACTTTAGAGGATCAGTCTGTTGTACCTTAGTAATCGGAACGACTATATGCGTTCTTAGATTGGAGTATTTTATCCAATTAGTATATCCCCATTTTTAGGGTTGTTCACCTCAGACTTGTCATAAGATTCTGCACCAAAACAATCTGGTTCGGCATAAGCTTTCAAAGAATATTTTGAATTTCATAAACATTTGTCTAGCTGAATCAAATAGCTTAGACACATCAATAATTCGAATTTCAATCGAAACATTGCTGGCCAAATTTAGTTGGCAATAATTTGTCTTTAAAATTCTTAAAATCATTTTATGACGTCATGATACCGCACTGTATTTACAGTCCGTTTGAGGATTCCGTCATTTTGTGACTTTGTCATACTACATCATACTATAGTGGGCTGACGATCTTTAGATCACATCCGACACTAAATAATTCTGCATTGATAACTCCATCATTTTTATCTTTACACCAGGTTGCATGATGCATTAATGATATAAAAATATATTTTGACATCTCAAATCATTTTTGTCTAGCCGAATCAATTAGCATAGACTCTTCTTTAAACTGTTCAAAAATATTTGAAAATCATCTTTGGTGTCATCAAGCCCCAACAGGTAACGATGTGTTTGTAGTACGAAGCCCATTTCTACACAGTTGAACCCTGTGTTGTTGATAACAAAATTCATTTTATTTCGAAAGGCACATCCGTGCGAATTTAGCTTGATGTCAAAAACTTCGAAGTCTAGCGTAGCTAGAAGATTTGAAATATCTGTGCTTCCACCAGCAACTTCACTTTCTCTACTGATCCATTGCTTAATAAATCAATCTATTCCTATAATCCTCAATGCTCCTTTTACAACTTTTCTATACCCAGTTCGTCAAACTTACCACACATTATGAGTTCAGGAACTTTCCACAATCATATGAGTTTCGGAACTTATCCTAGTCAGACCATAGGCGTCCATTCGCTGAGGAGTTGAAAACATACCATATGATTATGAGTCATGAACTTACCATAAGTATGAGTTTTAAGAACTCGCAACTAACCTTATATTCTCTACCTATTCATTATACAGATGAGAAAAGAATCACCTTCTCAACATTCATATAGCAAATAGCGCGACACCAGGTTCCAATGATTATCAATACCGAAAACTAAGTGGTTGTCAAACCAAACTCGGCCACTAATCATTATAGGAAGCTAAGCGAACAATTCACTGCCCATACAAAGAATTGGTCAACCTAACTACTATATCGATCAGGAAGCTAAGTGATTCTAAAACCAAGAACAAATTCCCCGCCCATACAAGTAATCATACAACTCAGCTGCTGACACGAGTCCTCAATTGAAAACCCTCATCATTCTTACTTTCTCTTTTCTTAATACGAATTTTCTTTAATCTGTATCTTAACATTTACCACTCTTTTCTGAGTTTACATCATATAATCTCATAGTACTTTCTCTTTATAGCGTCAAGCTATATCATACCAATCACTTAACATATCATATGTTATTCAACAATTTAATCTGATCACGTCGTGATCTTATTTCATAATCATTTCTCCTTATACTTGCGATCGTTTTATTTTACGATCTTCTTATTCTTCTCTTTAATCATATTATATTATGATTTTATTAATATTTCTCATCTTATATACATAGTCTATTTATTATCACTTTTCATCTCTATTACTGGAGTCAGATAACTCCGGATTCTTTTCCTTATAGCTCTTCAAAATTCTTCTTTGAATCTTATTTATCTTAATCTTTACTTAATAATGAATTTCTAAAAATTCATCTATTATCGCTTAAACTCGATCTGAGTTTATTCCTTATCATCTCCGCGGTTATAGCCTAAGGTACACCTACCTAAGGTTTATAACCTACAGCTCTGATATCAATCTGTGACGCCCCCAAATCCGGGTCCCAAGAACCTCAGACTTGGTACGTTACGGTACTTTATCAACATACATATTCTATTATCTAATGCGGAACAAATAAGCATATATTGTTTATTTTACATAATTCTATAACATTTTCCCAGGTTTATTAACCTTAACTGAATACATACCTTTAAAATTACAAAGGTTTACAATAAGATAACTAAATAGTTATTCTTGTAACGATCTATTACTGTATTTTGCTTGTCTCTGTCCTTCTTCAAGCCTTCGCCTTTATCTGAAATTTATTATTATGATATAGCAAGGGTGAGAAACTACTTTGCCCAGCAAGTTTAAGTTCGATAAAGATATATCATGATTAAAAGAATAATAAGCTTTCAAGTTTTCAACAATTTAATAATTGTGAAGGAACATGAATCAAGATGTCAATAATTGAATGACTGAATCAATAACGTTTAAAGTCAACAAGGACTAGAAATAACTTTATCTGAACCTTAGGGTAATGAAGGGGATCAGCCTTTCATACCTGATGAACATATGCAACATGCACTAAGTGCGAATCAATAATCAGTTTAGACGTGAATAATCATCAATAATCATTCACTAACATGCTTTGAAATATAACTCGAGATTGAGTTAGGGAAACTTGCCTGCATAGTCGATTACCGCTACGCAATTTAATTTATTCTCTTTATTGAAAAGACCTATTACATATAAGATTGATCTTTCAATTAGTATCTCGTACCTTTTTCCATAATACTATCTAACACTTAATCACGTCGTCAAATATTAGATAATCTTACCACCATATTCATTTATTTACTTATAATCTCATGATATTATATTAACTTGTCTAACCTTCAATCACAAAGTTAAGTATTAAACATTACATCTTAATATTAGTATTATCATTATGCTTTGATAATCTTTTCATCATGTCTTAAATTATACTTATAAGTTTTACCTTTATGTGTTATCTTAGTAAATTAGATAACCTTTCAGAAAACTGAAATATCATTTCAGTAAACCGAATTACATTTCAGCATCCTGAAATTACTATTTCAGCAGACCAAAGTCAGTTTAGCAAACTGAATTCAATTTCAGCAACCCAAAATCAAATTCAGCACCCTGAAATTACTATTTCAGCAGACCACAATTAGTTTAGCAAATTAAATTTAATTTCAGCACCCCAAAATCAAATTCATCATCCCGAATTCTCATTTTACTCTATTATAAACATAACATAGTTCATTGAATATCAAATTCAACAACCATATCGAAAAAAACGTAAATCTCTTATTTTAATCTCCCGTCGAATATTATTATTTTTGTAATAATATTTTACGTTAAGGTTATCAACCTTTTAATAACATTTCAGTCAAATACTACTAATAATATCTTAATCCAATATTATTAGCCCTATAAAAATAATTTAAATCATTAATCACATTAATAAACAATTATTTCAATTATTTTACTTTTATTAAATAACTAGTTTAAGCATTCTAAAATTCCATAAAATTTATAACACCTCACACCCGACCCTAAAACTTCATCAAATACTTGCATAATCCATGCTCAAGGGTCTCAAGTCATAGATCGCATTTTTCATATTTTTGGAAATCATATCTTTAATTAAATTCATTTATCCATTTCTCATCATTTAGATGAAAAATACCAAATCACATCCAAAAATATTTCTTTTCCAGGATTTGACATAATATAGTTTCATATTGAACATATATTTTTTTCGGAATTTTTAAAATAGACTTACTATATTTAAATTGTCCATAATAGCCGAATCTTCTCCGATTTTTCATAAATCGAGATTAGCTCCAAAAATTCTAAAATTTTTACAGTATGATCCTGATATACACATGTACCTCCAGTAAAAATTTTGTAATTTTTTGGACTTATATACAGAGAGTTATACGGGCGGTTTCATAAAAGAAGTACTTCACCGTAAAATTCATATCTCTCAAACCGTATGGCCAAAAATTCCCAAATTTTTACACAACCTGCATAACAACTGATATTATATCTCCAAATTTTTCCAGAATTTTTAAAGCAGAAAAAGTGGACGAAATTGCCCCTGCTACGGACTGCCCCGAAACAGTCTAAAAAAACGGGACTGTTTTCAACAAAATCCACCCCAAAATTTTTAGAAACATGATTTTTGAGTTCTACCACTTGGGTTAACTACTAAACACATATATCTAGCACCCCTCTTTGACGGATCGCAAAAAGGAGTTATAGATTTAAAATGGTGAAATTTCAAAGTATATAGAAATTTCGATTTTCAAAACTAGAAAATTTATTTTTCTTTTACTTTTGGGTTCCACCAAATCAACACCCAAATTGTGTAAATCCATACTTGAAATCATATAAATCACATAGATTATAGGGGTTTACACTTCCAAATCAAAACCCCCCTTTTTCTCAAATCACAAAAATAAAGAAAAAAAGAAAAGCTTAGGAAGAAAAATTTTATACCTTCCTTTCTTCTTCTTCTTCTTCATCCATCTATGGAGAATTTTTTCCTCCTTTCTTCTTCTAGGGCTTCGGCCACTTCCTTTTTTCCTCCTCCATGGCTTCGGCCTCTTCTTCCTTTTCTCTCCCTTTTCCCGTTCTCTTCCTTTCCTTCTCTTTCTCTCTATTTCACGCTTTCTTCTTTCCTTCTCTTTCTCTCTTCTTGTTTCCTTCTTATCCTTATCTTCTTTTCTTATCCTTCTTTTCTCTAATATCCAATCCTTTCTCTCTTGTTTTTTTTTAAAATCGGCACATGGCCTTCTTATTGCCACATATAATTCTTATTATTTAATTACTTTATTGAATGCCCAAAAATGTCCTCATCACTAATTGGTTTAAAAAAAAATTGGGCCACTTTCTTAATCTTTTGGGTTTTTTAATTAATTTCATTGGACTTGCCAATTTTTATTATTTTGCTTACTAAATAAAATAAAATTGGGCTTCCTCTATAAATTAGATTGGGCCAATATAATACTTGTCCCACACATAATATATTAGGCTAGATTAATAATTTAATCACCCTTAAATCAATTAGTCACAAATCCATTACTTAAATAAATAATTGGACTACAAATTTAATATTTGATGGGTTTGCACTTTTATTATCATGATTGCTTACAAAATTGAACTTGGGCTTCCCCATTAATTCAATTGGACCATTATTATATATATCTTATACATGACTTCTTGGGCTAATTTAATAAACTATTTACCCTTGAATTAATTTTTATCTACAAGTCCCACACTAGAAATATAATTTGGCTTGTTTAAATAAAATAACTTCCTTAGTCCATTAAATTTAATTCTCTTGGACTCTATTTAAATTATTGGGCTATGCTATCATTAAAGTCCAATACTTTTAATTCTATTTTACCCTAATCATTTAATTAGGGTTCCACTACACCTTTGTAAATAAATTCCTTACTCATGTTTTTTTAATTTCATAACCCAATTAGACTTGGTTATAAAATTAATTATTTGAGATATATAAAATAAATCTCTTAATGTTAGTATATATATTTATATACTAATATTCTCCCATTTTATAACCTCTTAGGTTATTTAATTGCCACACCTAATATATATATTAGGTTATATAACTTAATTCTTAATTCACTTTTATATACAAAATAAATGTATTCACATTATATAATGTATATTTATTGAATCATACAAATAATTCACATAATCATAACATATTTCACTTCTCACATTAATTTTGACTTTTCTTCATAAAAAGTCAACTGTTGACTTTGACCAAAAATCAACATTTACACATTTTGTGTTTACTGTCCATTTTGACTAAACTTGACGTTCCGGACGCAACCAAGCAGTCCGTTCTTCAAAATTCTATCTCTAATTCAAATTTTGAGTTTTAAATTACTCCCTTCTTATTGCTAATCGTATTAACTAACGACTTTATTCTTATTCAATTCACATCAAATTTTACAGGTATCATAATACCTTATTCTTGATATTCATTCAAATACATATAAATTCATTTCTAGGGTTTCGGAATTTTTTAACCCATATTTTTTCTATTCTTATTCGAATAGCGAACCATATAGGTTTTACTTAAATTTTTTAAATAAATCCTCAAATTCTCTTCTAGGTTTTATTCTTTAACCTTTATTCTAATCATTCGAGATTTTATAAATTTTCGGGTTATCACATTCACCCCTTCTAAGAATTTCGTCCCCGAAATTAAAGCATACTAATCTCTGATTATTCGATTAATCAAAACTAGGTTTTTCAGCTTAACCTTTACAATTTCCTCATTTGAGGATTTCTCTTCTATCTTCACATTTTACAATAACTACTCACTAAGTGTTTACATCTTCTAAATATTCATCAAAACTAGGTTGTCATAATAACCTTTATTCAATCTTTTCAGATTCTACTCGTATACAACGAGTTCACACTATTTCATATCCATAATCACATACTACCACAACATTACTCTGAAGAGTTTAAAAACTTTTCATATCTGTCTGAGGGATCATAAAAACCATGAACTTTGAGGTTTAGGGGTATTTCTACCTGCTACCTCTTTCAATTACGAAAGAAAGGTACTCTACCTCTGAAATATTTTATATTTGGTATGTTTACAATCACAAAGAAGGTAAACTACCGATGCGGGTACTTTAGAGGATCAGTCTGTTGTACCTTAGTAATCGGAACGACTATATGCGTTCTTAGATTGGAGTATTTTATCCAATTAGTATATCCCCATTTTTAGGGTTGTTCACCTCAGACTTGTCATAAGATTCTGCACCAAAACAATCTGGTTCGGCATAAGCTTTCAAAGAATATATTGAATTTCATAAACATTTGTCTAGCTGAATCAAATAGCTTAGACGCATATCAATAATTCGAATTTCAATCGAAACATTGCTGGCCAAATTTAGTTGGCAATAATTTATCTTTAAAATTCTTAAAATCATTTTATGACGTCATGATACCGCACTGTATTTACAGTCCGTTTGAGGATTCCGTCATTTTGTGACTTTGTCATACTACATCATACTATAGTGGGCTGACGATCTTTAGATCACATCCGACACTAAATAATTCTGCATTGATAACTCCATCATTTTTATCTTTACACCAGGTTGCATGATGCATTAATGATATAAAAATATATTTTGACATCTCAAATCATTTTTGTCTAGCCGAATCAATTAGCATACTCTTCTTTAAACTGTTCAAAAATATTTGAAAATCATCTTTGGTGTCATCAAGCCCCAACAGGTAACGATGTGTTGTAGTACGAAGCCCATTTCTACACAGTTGTAACCCTGTGTTGCTGATAACAAAATTCATTTTATTTCGAAAGGCACATCTGTGCGAATTTAACTTGATGTCAAAAACTTCGAAGTCTGGCGTAGCTAGAAGATTTGAAATATCTGTGCTTCCACCATCAACTTCACTTTCTCTACTGATCCATTGGTTAATAAATCTATCTATTCCTATAATCCTCAATGCTCCTTTTACAACTTTTCTATACCCAGTTCGTCAAACTTACCACACATTATGAGTTCAGGAACTTTTCACAATCATATGAGTTTCGGAACTTATCCTAGTCAGACCATAGGCGTCCATTCGTTGAGGGGTTGAAAACATACCATATGATTATGAGTCATGAACTTACCATAAGTATGAGTTTTAAGAACTCGCAACTAACCTTATATTCTCTACCTATTCATTATACACATGAGAAAAGAATCACCTTCTCAACATGCATATAGCAAATAGCGCGACACCAGGTTCCAATGATTATCAATACTGAAAACTAAGTGGTTGTCAAACCAAACTCGGCCACTAATCATTATAGGAAGCTAAGCGAACAATTCACTGCCCATACAAAGAATTGGTCAACCTAACTACTATATCGACCAGGAAGCTAAGTGATTCTAAAACCAAGAACAAATTCCCCGCCCATACAAGTAATCATACAACTCAGCTGCTGACACGAGTCCTCAATTGAAAACCCTCATCATTCTTACTTTCTCTTTTCTTAATACGAATTTTCTTTAATCTGTATCTTAACATTTACCACTCTTTTCTGAGTTTACATCATATAATCTCATAGTACTTTCTCTTTATAGCGTCAAGCTATATCATACCAATCACTTAACATATCATATGTTATTCAACAATTTAATCTGATCACGTCGTGATCTTATTTCATAATCATTTCTCCTTATACTTGCGATCGTTTTATTTTACGATCTTCTTATTCTTCTCTTTAATCATATTATATTATGATTTTATTAACATTTCTCATCTTATATACATAGTCTATTTATTATCACTTTTCATCTCTATTACTGGAGTCAGGTAACTCCGGATTCTTTTCCTTATAGCTCTTCAAAATTCTTCTTTGAATCTTATTTATCTTAATCTTTACTTAATAATGAATTTCTAAAAATTCATCTATTATCGCTTAAACTCGATCTGAGTTTATTCCTTATCATCTTCTCCGCGGTTATAGCCTAAGGTACACCTACCTAAGGTTTATAACCTACAGCTCTGATATCAATCTGTGACGCCTCCAAATCCGGGTCCCAAAAACCTCAGACTTGGTACGTTACGGTACTTTATCAACATACATATTCTATTATCTAATGCGGAACAAATAAGCATATATTGTTTATTTTACATAATTCTATAACATTTTCCCAGGTTTATTAACCTTAACTGAATACATACCTTTAAAATTACAAAGGTTTACAATAAGATAACTAAATAGTTATTCTTGTAACGATCTATTACTGTATTTTGCTTGTCTCTGTCCTTCTTCAAGCCTTCGCCTTTATCTGAAATTTATTATCATGATATAGCAAGGGTGAGCAACTATTTTGCCCAGTAAGTTTAAGTTCAATAAAGATATATCATGATTAAAAGAATAATAAGCTTTCAAGTTTTCAACAATTTAATAATTGTGAAGGAACATGAATCAAGATGTCAATAATTGAATGACTGAATCAATAACGTTTAAAGTTAACAAGGACTAGAAATAACTTTATCTGAACCTTAGGGTAATGAAGGTGATCAGCCTTTCATACCTGATGAACATATGCAACATGCACTAAGTGCGAATCAATAATCAGTTTAGACGTGAATAATCATCAATAATCATTCACTAACATGCTTTGAAATATAACTCGAGATTGAGTTAGGGAAACTTGCATGCATAGTCGATTACCGCTACGCAATTTAATTTTTTCTCTTTATTGAAAAGACCTATTAGATATAAGATTGATCTTTCAATTAGTATCTCATACCTTTTTCCATAATACTATCTAACACTTGATCACATCGTCAAATATTAGATAATCTTACCACCATATTCATTTACTTACTTATAATCTCATGATATTATATTAACTTGTCTAACTTTCAATCACAAAGTTAAGTATTAGACATTACATCTTAATATTAGTATTATCATTTATGCTTTGATAATCTTTTCATCATGTCTTAACTTATACTTATAAGTTTTACCTTTATGTGTTATCTTAGTAAATTAGATAACCTTTCAGAAAACTGAAATATCATTTCAGTAAACCGAATTACATTTCAGCATTCTGAAATTACTATTTCAGCAGACCAAAATCAGTTTAGCAAACTGAATTCAATTTCAGCAACCCAAAATCAAATTCAGCACCCTGAAATTACTATTTCAGCAGACCACAATTAGTTTAGCAAATTAAATTTAATTTCAGCACCCCAAAATCAAATTCATCATCCCGAATTCTCATTTTACTCTATTATAAACATAACATAGTTCATTGAATATCAAATTCAACAACCATATCGAAAAAAACGTAAATCTCTTATTTTAATCTCCGGTCGAATATTATTATTTATGTAATAATATTTTACGTTAAGGGTATCAACCTTTTAATAACATTTCAGTCAAATACTACTAATAATATCTTAATCCAATATTATTAGCCCTATAAAAATAATTTAAATCATTAATCAAATTAATAAACAATTATTTCAATTATTTTACTTTTATTAAATAACTAGTTTAAGCATTCTAAAATGTCATAAACTTTATAACACCTCACACCCGACCCTAAAACTTCATCAAATACTTGCATAATCCATGCTCAAGGGTCTCAAGTCATAGATCGCATTTTTCATATTTTTGGACATCATATCTTTAATTAAATTCATTTATCCATTTCTCATCATTTAGATGAAAAATACCAAATCACATCCAAAAATATTTCTTTTCCAGGATTTGACATAATATAGTTTCATATTGAACATATATTTTTTCCGGAATTTTTAAAATAGACTTACTATATTTAAATTGTCGATAATAGCCGAATCTTCTCCGATTTTTCATAAATCGAGATTAGCTCCAAAAATTCTAAAATTTTTACAGTATGATCCTGATATACACATGTACCTCCAGTAAAAATTTTGTAATTTTTTGGACTTATATACAGAGAGTTATACGGGCGGTTTCATAAAAGAAGTACTTCACCGTAAAATTCATATCTCTCAAACCGTATAGCCAAAAATTCCCAAATTTTTACACAACCTGCATAACAACTGATATTATATCTCCAAATTTTCCCAGAATTTTTAAAGCACAAAAAGTGGACGAAACTACCCCTGCTACGGACTGCCCCGAAACAGTCTAAAAAAAACGGGACTGTTTTCAACAAAATCCACCCCAAAATTTTTAGAAACATGATTTTTGAGTTCTACCACTTGGGTTAACTACTAAACACATATATCTAGCACCCCTCTTTGACGGATCGCAAAAAGGAGTTATAGATTTAAAACGGTGAAATTTCAAAGTATATAGAAATTTCGATTTTCAAAACTAGAAAATTTATTTTTCTTTTCCTTTTGGGTTCCACCAAATTAACACCCAAATTGTGTAAATCCATACTTGAAATCATATAAATCACATAGATTATAGGGGTTTACACTTCCAAATCAAAACCCCCCTTTTTCTCAAATCACAAAAATAAAGAAAAAAAGAAAAGCTTAGGAAGAAAAATTTTATACCTTCCTTTCTTCTTCTTCATCCATCTACGGAGAATTTTCTCCTCCTTTCTTCTTCTAGGGCTTCGGCCACTTCCTTTTTTCCTCCTCCATGGCTTCGGCCTCTTCTTCCTTTTCTCTCCCTTTTCCCGTTCTCTCCCTTTCCTTCTCTTTCTCTCTCTATTTCACGCTTTCTTCTTTCCTTTTCTCTTTCTCTCTCTTGTTTCCTTCTTATTCTTATCTTCTTTTCTTATCCTTCTTTTCTCTAATATCCAATCCTTTCTCTCTTGTTTTTTTTTAAAATCGGCACATGGCCTTCTTATTGCCACATATAATTCTTATTATTTAATTACTTTATTGAATGCCCAAAAATGTCCTCATTACTAATTGGTTTAAAAAAAAATTGGGCCACTTTCTTAATCTTTTGGGCTTTTTAATTAATTTCATTGGACTTGCCAATTTTTATTATTTTGCTTATTAAATAAAATAAAATTGGGCTTCCTCTATAAATTAGATTGGGCCAATATAATACTTGTCCCACACATAATATATTGGGCTAGATTAATAATTTAATCGCCCTTAAATCAATTAGTCACAAATCCGTTGCTTAAATAAATAATTGGACTACAAATTTAATATTTGATGGGTTTGCACTTTTATTATCATGATTGCTTACAAAATTGAACTTGGGTTTCCCCATTAATTCAATTGGACCATTATTATATATATCTTATACATGACTTCTTGGGCTAATTTAATAAACTAATTACCCTTGAATTAATTTTTATCTACAAGTCCCACACTAGAAATATAATTGGGCTTGTTTAAATAAAATAACTTCCTTAGTCCATTAAATTTAATTCTCTTGGACTCTATTTAAATTATTGGGCTATGCTATCATTAAAGTCCAATACTTTTAATTCTATTTTACCCTAATCATTTAATTAGGGTTCCACTACACCTTTGTAAATAAATTCCTTACTCATGCCTCTTTAATTTCATAACCCAATTATATAATGTATAACTTAATTCTTAATTCACTTTTATATACAAAATAAATGTATTCACATTATATAATGTATATTTATTGAATCATACAAATAATTCACATAATCATAACATATTTCACTTCTCACATTAATTTTGACTTTTCTCCATAAAAAGTCAACTGTTGACTTTGACCAAAAATCAACATTTACACATTTTGTGTTTACTGTCCATTTTGACTAAACTTGACGTTCCGGACGCAACCAAACAGTCCATGCTTCAAAATTCTATCTCTAACTCAAATTTTGAGTTTTAAATTACTCCCTTCTTATTGCTAATCGTATTAACTAACGACTTTATTATTATTTAATTCACATCAAATTTTACAGGTATCATAATACCTTATTCTTGATATTCATTCAAATACATATAAATTCATTTCTAGGGTTTTGGAATTTTGTAACCCATATTTTCTCTATTCTCATTCGAATAGCAAACCATATAGGTTTTACATAAAAATTTTAAATAAATCCTCAAATTCTCTTCTAGGTTTTATTTTTTAACCTTTATTTTAATCATTCGAGATTTTATAAATTTTCGGGCTATCACACACCCAAGTTTGACAGTAGGTCTGATCCTAATGTCTTCCTCGATTGGTTATCCAGTATAGATAAATTTTTCGATTTGTATGAGATGTCCGATGAGCGTAGAGTTCTCTTTGCTAAGATGAAATTAGTCAAACAAGCGAGTTTGTACTTGGCTAGTTGAGAGAGACATTGAGCGTTTGAGGGATCCACCTATTAGGCACTGGGCAAAAATGAAAGCGCGTCTCAGAAAATATTATCTACCCACCGGTTACAAGGGTATGATGTTTAAACAGCTGACAAATCTAAAGCATGGCAATTTGTCTGTCTCTGATTATGTCAATATGTATAGGGAGTTAATGGAGCGTTGTGAGCTAGTTGAGGAGACGAGGTTGACCATCATTAGGTTTAAGGAAAGGTTTAGAAATGATATTAAATTTCAAATTTTTCCAAGCCAACTCACTTGCCTAGATGATGCTTACCAGACTGCCTTAGATCAGGAATACAATGTGAAAAGATCCTCTTTTCGGAGAGCGACCTCTTATCCAGGCCAATTTAGTGGACGCAATGCCCCACAGGTGATGAGGACATGCCTAGCTTGGACTCAAATGGAGGTCGTGGATCGGATCCGGTGCAAGTTCCAGTTGGACGTTACGCGTGCAAGGGCTGCGATTCAAGGAAGGATTACTTTTTCTTATTAAATATTGGGATGAGAAAGGAACGAGTTCGAGAGCTAAGGAGATGGAGTCTACGTTCGTGACTATGATAGGAGTGATGGACCAAGACAATGAGTTTAGTGCAAGCCTTGTACCAAGCCAGGAAAGTAAGGAAGAAACAAAATTCAAAGTTGGAAATTCATCTAATTTGCCCCGGCGGATTCCTTGGGCATATTAAATTCGCCCCAGCTAATTCCTCTCTGTCCGGATGCGCCCCAGCGAATTCTGAATCAGCCCCAGCGAATAGCTCTCTGCATTTATCCGCCCCGGTGCTCAATCCGCCTCGGCGGATTCCCAGAGACATTTGAATTCGCCCCGGTGAATTGATCCATAGTTGGATTCTTTCACGCGCTTTTTACAGATTGGATGCGGATTTACTTTCTAAATTTGATATTTTAGCATATTTTCAAATTTCTAATGTAATTAGGACACTTTTAGTTAGAGATTTGATTCCAACATTTGTTTATTCCTTATTGGAATTGTAGGGTTTCAATTACTACTATTAAAGGCTTATGGATGTAATTCACATTAACATTCAATATTTAGATTTATCAATTCTTGTGAGAATTATTCTCTATTTTTTGTTCTTTGAAGAATTCTTAAGTTTTTTTCTTAGTTTTTCTTTGAGATTCAATTTGACTTATCATACAACAATTCATAGTTGTATGTGGCGTCTTCTACCGCATCAATCGTCAATTGTGACGATGTTCTTGTTTCAATATAAAAACGTGGTTTAACCCTCGTTGGTGTTCCATTCAACGCAGATCTCATTGCTTGATCGATTGTATTAAGGTTCTCGTCTCAATATAGACGTTGGGTTGAGGTGTCGAAAGAGTTCCATACTATCAGTTGTGCTAGAAACGATCCGTACGACGACCACCTCACGCAACCGTGTCGTGGAGTCCATCAACAAGGTAGGTCCTTTTTCACCCCTCAAGATACTTCTATGGCTAATAACACCGCGAATGGACCAAATCGAGACCCTAGACTAGGGAAGGGTACTCCAATACCCAAGCCTACAATCACTGAAAGGGATAGGTGTTTCTCCTGCAAAGAGCTTGGCCACAAGTTCTTTGAGTCCCTAACAAACACCGAGTGGGAGTGGTTCATGAAGGGCAGGGTGAAGAAATTGAGTCGGGGGAGGGTGAAGTGGAGGATGAATATTACACGGAGGATGAAGAAGCGGATGCACCCCTTGAACAAGTTGATCACCCCTTTAATGTTATGAGGTGCATTTTAGCTAGTCCAAAAAAGGAGGAAGATTTGAAGAGAACAACCATATTTCACACATATAGCAGAGGTGGTGGAATCTCTTCCAAGTTGATCATTGACAGAGGAAGTTGTTTAAATGTGGTTGCCAAGACAACTGTGAAACGATTGAAGCTAATGGCAAAACCACACCCTAGTCTTATAGTGTTACTTGGGTCAATAAGACATCTATTCCTGTAACGGTGTCTAGTACCGATCCACCTCAAGGGATATGAGAAAAAAGCTTGGTGTGATGTTCTTCCGATTGATGTTGCACACATTCATGATGTGACCCATTATAGGAAATCGAATACTTATGTGTTCACACACAAGGAGCAAAAGATTACTTTAGCGCCTGTGAGACCACGAGTGTCTCCCAAGGGTCAACCAAAAGAAAATAATTCGCCTATACAAGAATCCAAATATCTCCATATCCTTGGTCAGAAGGCCTTTGAAAAGAGTGTGAGAGAGGAGAAGGTTGTGTATGTTGTTTTGGCTATAGAGGTTAGGGATGTTCCAAAGAAGAGTAGTAATGTCGAATCTAGAGATGTTAGGCAGATTCTCCATGTGTTTGCTGATGTGATGCCTAGTGAGTTACCTAGCGGATTACCACCTAGCCTACCCCATTATATGATGAACCGTAAGGACCAAGAGGAGATGAGACGCCAAGTAAGTGACTTGTTGAGTAAGGGTTTGTGCACGAGAATCTTAGTCCTTGTGCGGTGTCAGCTTTGTTTACCCCAAAGGTTGATGGAAGTTTAAGAATGTGTTGTATATACCTAGGCTTTACGACATGTTAGATATGATGAGTGGAGCTCGTGTGTACACCAAAATAGATCTACGGAGTGGATATCATCAAGTCCGCATCTGCGAGGGAGACGAATGAAAAACTGCCTTTCAGACTAGTGATGGCCTTTATGAATGGTTAGTCCTACCCTTTGGTCTAACCAATGCACCTAGCACCTAGCACCTTTATGAGAGTCATGAATCAGGTGTTGCGGTATTTTATTAGCAAGTTTGTAGTGGCCTATTTTGATGACATCCTCATTTATAGTCAGACTCGAGAGGAACACTTCACTTGCGCCAAGTTTTGTCCGCTCTCTAGCGTGAGAAACTTTATATTAATCTGAAAAAGTGTTCCTTCGTGCAAGAATCCATCATGTTTCTCGGGTTTGTTGTCTCCAAAGATGGGGTTTTTGCTGACCCTAAAAAGGTTAAAGCTATTAAAGAGTGGTCAGAACCTTCTAATATACAGGAAACTAGAAGCTTCCACGGGCTTTCTACTTTTTACAGGAGGTCCATTAGGGGATTTAGTACCATTATGGCTCCCGTCACCAATTGCTTAAAGAAAGGGGAGTTTGTTTGGTCTAAATTGGCTGCCAAAGCCTTTGTAGAGATTAAGGACAAATTGGTCCAGACACCTGTCCTCGCGTTATCAGATTTTGGCAAGGTTTTTAAGGTAGCATGTGACGCTTCCGGCGTAGGAATAGGGGGAGTACTTAGTCAAGAGGGTCATCCTGTTGCATTCTTTAGTGAGAAACTAAATGAGGCCCGACAAGGTATTCTACCTATGATAGAGAGTTTTATGCTATAGTTCAGGCGCTTAGGTATTGGCAACACTATTTGTTGCCTAAGGAGTTTGTGGTATACTCCGATCATCAGACACTTCAGTATATAAACTCCGACTAGAAGTTGAGTCATCGACGCGCTAAGTGGGTTGAGTTTCTTCAAGACTTTTCTTTTATCCTAAAGCATTTTCGAGGGGTAGAGAACAAAACCGTTATACCCTCATTAAGGGCACCCGTTTGTGTATTCCTAGCACGTCTATGCGTGACCATCTAGTTTGGGAGTTACATGCAGAGGAATAGCAGGTCATTTTGGTCGCGATAAGACCATTGCAATTGTGGAGGATAAGTTCTTTTGGCCTAGCCTCAAGAGAGTTGTAGCTTGCATTGTTTTCGAGTGTCACACGTGTCAAACTGCTAAGTGTAGGAAGCAAAACACGGGGTTATATATGCCTTTGCCGGTACCCCATGGTCCTTGGGAGGATATTAGCATGGATTGTCTTAGGGTTACCGCGGACCCTTAGAGGTCATGATTCCGTTTTTGTTGTGGTGGGACCGTTTTTTTAAAATGGCACATTTTATTCCATGTAGCAAAGCTGATGATGCTTCACACATTGCATAAATTTTCTTTAGTGAGGTTGTGAGGCTACGTGGTTTGCCTTTGTCTATAGTTTCTGATAGGGATGTTAAATTCATGAGTTATTTTTGGAAAACCCTATGGAAGAAACTAAATACCACACTTAAGTTATCCATTGCCTATCATCCACAGACTGATGGTCAAACTGAGGTAGTTAATAGGAGTATAGGTGATTTGGTGAGATACCTTATAGGAGATCACGTGTCTAGTTGGGATAAAGTTTTACCTATGGTTGAGTTTGCTTATAATAGTTCGGTTAATCGCTCTACTGGGGCAAGTCGTTTTCAGATTTACACCGGTAATCAGCCAAGGAAACATATTAACCTAGTTTCTCTTCCCTTTGCATATAGGTCTAGTGAGTCTGCTGAAACTTTTGCACGACACATTCATGATTTGCATGCTCAATAAGAAAAAAAATTTGAGCAATGAAATTTATAAGTCTGCTGTAGATGTTCATTGCAGGTACCAAGAGTTCAATGAGAATTAGAGGTGACAAACGGGCGGGCGGGCGCGGGCCGGGCCGAGCTAAAACGGGCCGGGCCAAAAAGGCCCGGATTTTCACGGGCCAAAAAAAGTAAGCCCATAGCCCGCAGGCTCATGGGCGGGCCGGGCCAGCCCGCGGGCCGAAGGTGGTTTATGCCTATTTTTTTGCACATTTTTGAGCCCGCGAAGCTCCCGGGCGGGCCGGGCCGGGCCTTGAACGGGCCGGGCCAAAAAGGCCCGAGTTTTTATGGGCCAAAAAAATGCGGCCCAAAGCCCGCTTTTTGGCGGGCCGGCCCTGCCCACGGGCTTTGGGCCCGTTTGCCAGGTCTAATGAGAATGATCAGGTGATGCTTCGACACCGTGTCGAGAGGTTACCTCCCAACACATGGAAAAAGGTGCATGCTAAGCGGATGAGTTCATTTCATGTTAAAAAGAAGGTTAGTGCTAATGCTTATGAGTTGGATCTTCATAGTAATATGTGTATTGGTCCTTTATTTAATGTGGCTGATCTTACTCCATATCATAGATCTTCTACTCGGTTGACCCCATCTCTTACGTCTTCATCTAATAACCCTGTTAAGCCTGTACTTGTTCCTCCTTTATCTGTTCCACCTGCACCTCCTCTTGTTTCTTCACAATCTAAAGCAGATGGTATCGAGGATGTTTTGGATGAGAGGTGTCGACTAGGCGCGGAGGCTATCCCCAGTTTTTGGTTAAGTGGCGCTGCAAGCCTGACAGTGATTGCACGTGGATTAGTAGGGACGAGTTTTATCGCATTGATCCTACATTGTTGGCGCGTTACAAAGATTTCATTTCGACAGAGCCTAATTTTTCCCAACTGGGGAGAAATGATGGGGATCGATGATTTAATTGCCTTATTTATTTATTTTGTTTATTTCTTTATTATGGACTTGTTTAATTAGTTGGGATATTTAGTGATTTGTTTTAATTAGTGGGATATTTTTGTCTTTTTGGCCCCAAATCCAATTTAGGGTTATTTATTACCGATGTAATTCTCCTTGGGAGGACATTCTGCATATTACAATTATTATTGGTTTTTCTTATATCGTGGAGATATTTATCTAGAGTTAATAGACGCTGAGTTGAAACTCTAAATCCTAGAATTTAAATGCAAAGCTTAGATCCTAGATTTATTAATCTGTGAAGTAATATTAAATTCACCTTACAAAGCTGTCCTACATCATTTGGTGGTGTTGTTTATTGTTCAATCCAACTACAGTACGCCTTTGCCATTAGGCGCGTCCAAGGCGGTGCCTAGGGGACCTAAGGCGATGACTTTGTGGTCAAGGTGCCCGCCTTTGTAACATTCACCAAGTCGTTCACTCGCCTTACTCATTCTTGACCGCTTCGACGACGTCGCCTAGGCGACAACTTGACATCCATGGCAGCAACCCATAGAGTGCATCAACTTCACAACATTACTACCTTTATGGCTAACTCTTGACAATCAATCGGATGAAAAAATCATTTTAAAGAGTTCACTGAAAACCCAGGATTCCTCCATTTATGAAGGCAACGAAGGCCCACGAGGACAGAAGCAATTCAATGCCCATCACTGTAAACACTACAAAACCCATCACTAACATCATCTATAGACCAATAATCCGTGTGCAAATGAACTTTGATATTTGATTGGGTAAAAAATGATATGTTGTACACACTGTGTGTGTGTGTTCACATATATGAGGACTCATGCAATAGAGTTTAGGACTTAAGGTCCTTTTAGGATATAAACATTCAATTCCCATTTGACACTTCACCTTGATATTTGAGTGAGTTATAAGCTTTATGAGATACGGGGTTCATGAGTGGTCATGTTTTTAGGCACCGCATACTTGAAATATTTAGTATTTACGGGCTCATATATTGGAACAACATTAAAATTGTGATATACATGACTCAGAACAACATAGATTTCATCCACTGAAAATGTTCACTTCAATTTAAGTTTTAGTACGTTATTAAAAAAAATTGCAACTCATGAATGTCATGTATAACTTGTGATGTATAGTATATCTCTTCAAAACTTTCCCCTGAAAGAATTTTGTAATTAACGATTACAACTTTAGCGTTTGATGAACTCGTCACTGTGTCCTGATGTTACTGACCTGCGCATAAGGAAATATTTTGAAATTGTGTGTAAAGCATCTTTCCTGCTTTTGGTACACCCACCCACCCACCCACCCACCCACCCAACTAAAAGCATTGTATTCTTCAGGTGATGACGTGATGGAGGATGATATTGAGCATGGATTGCTTTCAGAGGCCGAGAATGCCTGGGCCCAGCGTGACTGGTCAATACAACACATCTTGTTTCCTTCCATGAGACTTTTCTTCAATCCCCCAAGTTCAATGGCTACCAACGGAACATTTGTTCAGGTACCTTTTTGAGTTATTCTGAAATTCCTTTCCCTGGGTTAACTTAATACAAGTCCAATTAATCCAGCAATGCATTTTTATCATCAATTATGATATAGAACATTTATCACAATATTATATTTCTCCGATTTTGTCTTTATGTAGTCAATTCACAGAATCCTAAAATTTAAAATTGATGTTGATATGTTTAATTTTTGAATATAACAAATGTTGTGATTGGTAGTATATAGTTTACAATATTTATGGAGTAAAACCAAATAAATATATATCAATTTTAATTTAATAAATATCAAAAAAATATCAAAAATTGACTTGAAAAAGTTAAAATATGACTCTTCTTGTGGAATGGAGGTAGTATCTTGTATTGTGTGGAGGCACCTGTAACCAAGTTCCTTCCTGTGTGCACAGGGTAAATCCCTGTCCCCAAAATGTCACTATAGAAGTTTTGAACTTGTGACCTATATTCCTGAGGCATTTCTCATGATGCTCACACAGCTTGAGCGACCCCCTAGGGTTCAATATATTATATTATCAACAACTATGGATTACCCAAGCTGGCATTTTATATGATGTTATCTGGTTTTTAGATATATGCCTCTCCAGTGGCTTGTATCATTCAGCTACATTTAACTGGACTCTCTACATCTGTTATGTATTGTATGTAGCATATACTATTTTTCCAATTATGAGAGTGCAATGATGTTTGAATCTACACTTTTAGGTGGCTTCATTGGAGAAACTTTACAAGATCTTTGAGAGATGCTGACAGGATCAGTTTTATAGAAATGTAATTGCTATTGTAGTTAGTTGGCTACGCTATGTAATCATCTGAAGGCCGTCAATTGTCACCAAACACTTGTAGGAGGAAATTGTAGTAGAAAGTAAGTCATGAACTTTGTAGTTATCAATGTATATTCCTGCATGTGTGTTTCTGTGATTTATGTCTTTCCTGTTTCCTTCCCCTCCCCCCACAACCCCCTCCCCCCCCCAAAAAAAAAAAGACAAAAAAATCAAATTAAAAATTAAAAAGGAAAATGGAAAAAAGGAAAAAGAAAAAGGGAGCTAAGGAATCTGATTAAAGCATAATTTTTTGGGTTAGCTTGCAAGTTGTGGCATAATTTAACAAACGTTCAAAGCAAGCTTCAGGGGTGAAGTTTTATATTCTAGTAGTAGAATTGAATTTAATAATGTGTTCAGTTATTAGATAATCTAGTCTTATGACCAAGATTTGTTAGCTTGTGATGGGGTGGCCCCTGGTTTCGCAAGTTCTTAGTGTCGATGTGGGAATTTTGTCCAAAAATACTCTTTAATTTATGAAATTGGTGTTTAGATGAGATTTTTGGAGAACTTCTTTTACGATGGAAAGGTTAATTTTAAATTGGGACAATGTGCCAGAGTAGCCAATTATTGGTTAATAGTTTAAATGGATGTATTAACTTATCCGAGTTTTTAAGCTTTGAATATGAAATGTCCATTAAAATGCGACTGTTAAATTAGCTCACAATCCAGATTCATAGATTCGAGAGGTTCAAGTAAGGGGTTGGTCTTAGGCACCATTGACTTTCGTTGAAATTTTGTTACTTCTTTTCTAATATATTCTCAAATTTTGAAGAAATTGCCTTGGTGTGTGTTCTAAGTGTTTGGTAACTAGATAGTCTTATTTAGGGTTGTAAATGGTAATCGAAAAATTCGTATTCGCCTGCATTCGTATTCGAAAAAAAACAGATATTATTTGTATTCGAAAAAAAATCAGATATATTCGTATTTTGTTTAAAGGTATCCGTAAATAAACGGATATGAATATAAATATAGGAGTATTCGTATTTATTTAATATCCGACTGTAAATATATCCGGCAGATAGCAGATATTCAGATTCGGATTCGTATCCGGAATTCGTATCCAAATAACTTGTATATATATATATATATATATATATATATATATATATATATATATATATATATATATATATATATATAAAATAAGCAAAATAATTTTTTTAAAGTGACATTCCTTATATAATAATTAGCTTTCATTATCATACGAAAATTATTTTAAAAATATATCATTTCATTCTAAAAAGTAGGAAATAACACTTTAATAATATTAATAAATTGAAATAAATTTATTTAAGTATAGTTAATATATTTCTACTTTTATAAAGTTAAAATATCTAAAATGTATCATTTACCAAGAAAATTATATACTAGAAGAACAAAATTATAGTTATTAGTTTGTTATATGTTTTTTACTTTCAAAACTTACTTGTAATGTTGGGAGGCAGGAACAATAAATAATATAATTTTATTGTTAAAATGTGTTAAATTCGAATTAATTTAGAATTAATCTAGAAGGGGGTTGAATAATTAATTCACATTTATGAATTTTCAGGTGGAGGGAGTATTTATCACTTTCATTTGCCCAATTATTTAAAAATTAGAAGTCCAAATATTTAAAGTAAGTTCAAAGTAAATTTTGGATCAAGTTAGATTAACTAGTTGTCACAAATACATTACAACTCACTATCTCCATAAATATAATGAAATAAAATAAACTTTTTATAACTATATAAATTGTAATCTATGTATTGAGGATAAACTATAAATAAAAGTTCTTATAAACATATTATTAAAGTTTTAATCAAGTATTTGAGAAAAAATAATTAAATATTCAATGTAAACTTGTTAATCTAATTATAAATTATAAATTATAAATATGCATACACACTACAATATTACTCAATACACATAAAATGGACATCTAAACATTAATAAGTAGAGCATTCATTTTGAAATTTAAGATTTCAAAAATGATGAAAACTTATTTGAATTGTAATTTAGAATATTGATTATTGTATTTAAATATTTATTAAAAACAAAAAAATTAACATTCATTCATTAATAAATTATATTTTAAAACTCGTTATTTTTTATTCTAGTTATAGTTAGGACTGTAAATAGTAACTGGAAAATTCGTATCCGTCCGCATCCGTATTAAAAAAAACGGATATTATCTATATTCGGTTTAAAGGTATCTGCAAAATAAACGGATACGAATATTACTGTATCCGAATCCGTATATAACAATTTACACCCGTGTTATTCTATAATTCGCGTCTTTTATGTTATCCATTGTGGGTGAATTCAATTTTCTCCTATTGGGGTTCAATTGGGCTAGAAGGAACTTTCAGATTTATTGGAAAAAAGGTTTTTTTTTCTTTCAGAGTTTTATGTTGAAGTTTGTTTTCCAAAGATAGTGCGAGTGTTTTCCAAAATCATATTGTATGTTTGCAAAATCCTTTTCAAAGAGTGTGTTACAAAATTTATTTCAAAAGCCATTTTGAATATATTTCAAAATTATTTTAAAAAGTGTATTTTTTTCAAAAGGTATTTTAAAACGTGTATTTTTAAAAATTATTTCCAAACGTGTATTTTTGGTTCCATCTAAAAGTTCCTTTTAGGCATTTAGTTTTGGAACAATTACACTTTCTAGTACAGTTTTTAAAATAATTACAACAATAGTGCACTCATAAAATATTTACACAATTAATGCATTTAAAGTTTTTATTTACATAATTAGTGAATTTATTCTTCCTTTTAATTTAGGTGTGTGCTTTAATGTACTAATGACATGGCAAATAAGTTTTTTTAAAAAATAAACGGGTTAAATGTTTTTTCAGTCATTGTACTATATGTCAATTTACAGATGACTAACTGAACTTTTTTTTCTTACAGTCAACTCACTGTACTCGATTTTACTAACAAAAAGTTAAAAGAACCGTTAAGTCAGGTTGACTTAACGGAACAGTACACCTAAGCAGCTGAGCTGTCAAAAAAAAAGCCTATGTGGCAGTTAGTATGCGACGTGGCAGTGATGATGTGGATTTGGCGAAATTTTTTTATGAAAAAATAGAAAAAAAATATTTTAAAGTATAATATAAATTAAAAAAATTAGCCAAAAAATAAGAAAATAAATAAAAAATATATTTAATTATTTTTTAAAAAAAATAAAAAAAATAATTATTTTTATTAAAAAAAGCTGCGTTTTTTTTATTTTTATAAAAAAACTGTTTTTTTATTTTTATTAAAAAAAATTGCGTTTTAATTTTTTTTTTAATAAAAATAAAAAAAAATTATTTTTATTAAAAAAAATTGTTTTTTTTTATTTTTATTAAAAATAATTATTTTTATTAAATAAAACTGCGTTTAAATTTTTTTTAATAAAAAAAACTGCGTTTTTTATTTTTATTTAAAAAAATGCGTTTAATTTATTTTTTTAATAAAAATAAAAAAAATAATTACTTTTATTAAAAAAAACCAAACAACGCTCTCTCTCTCTCTCCTTCTCCGTTACAACAACGCAATTTGGTTTTTTTTTTATAATAAAAATAATTATTTCTTAAATTTGATTTAATTAAATTATAAAATTTAAATAAAGTATAAATTGAGAAAATAAAATTATACTTTATTTTCTCAATTTTTTATAATTTAATTTAATCAAATTTAAGAAATAATTGAGAAAATAAAATTATACTTTATTTAAATTTTATAATTTAATTTAATCAAATTTAAGAAATAATTATTTTTTATTAAAAAAAAAACCAAACTGCGTTGTTATGACGGAGAAGAAGAGAGAGAGCGTTGTTTGGATCTTTTTTTTTAATAAAAACAATAATTTCTTTTATTTTTATTAAAAAAAATAAATAAAATGCATTTTTTTTAATAAAAATAATTATTTTTAATAAAATTTAAAAAACGCAGATTTTTTATAAAAATAAAATAAAAAATACAATTTTTTTTTTATTTTTTATTAAAAAAAAATTCAAACGCAGTTTTTTTAATAAAAGTAAAAAAAGCAGTTTTTTTAATAAAAGTAATTGTTTTTTTTATTAAAAAAAATTTAAATATATATTTTTTATTTATTTTCTTATTTTTTTGGCTAATTTTTTAAATTTATATTATACTTTAAAATATTTTTTTCTATTTTTTCATAAAAAATTTCTTCCAAATCCATATAATCACTGCCACGTCGCATACTAACTGCCACATAGGCTTTTTTTTGGACAACTCAGCTGCTTAGTGTACTGTTCCGTTAAGTCAACCTGACTTAACGGTTTTTTTAACTTTTTGTTAGTAAAATCGAGTAGAGTGAGTTGACTGTAAGAAAAAAAAATTTAGTTATTCATCTGTAAGTTGACATATAGTATGATGACTGAAAAAATATTTAACCCTAAAATAAACTGTTCACATTTTTTGTGGCATTGTGTTTCAATTTGAATTTCGTGTATATCTATTTGCCGTTTATTTTTCTTTTGGAAACCCTTATTTTGTATTTTGGCATGGGAACTTTCTAAGCAAACCTATTTTCTTCTGAGTTGAGTCGCTCGTTCTCTCCGGTAGGTCTTTGTCGTCGCCGTTTGGTTCTTTAGTTCGTCGTTGTCGTCTTCTTCTTCAGTTCGTGGGTATTCATAAGTTGTTCGCTTGGTTCTCCTTTATTGGTACTACATTTTTCGATTTCTTCTATTTTTGTTTTTGATGGTTTCTACGAGGAAGAGTATGGAGGGAATGGGGGGATAAGAAGAGTGATAGGAAGAGGAAATGAATTAGAGATGAGGATTATGTGAAGGATTTGAAGACATATGTGAAGCTGAAGGATAGTCTGTCAAAGTCCCCAAAGTAGGGGAAGAAGTTAGTGGTGAAATCAGATGTTAAAGATAAGAAATCGGGGAGACATATGGATAAGAAGGCTAAGAAATTGATATATCTTGATTTTGATTTTGAAGATTCGCCAAAAAAAGTTGGGAAAGCGGATGAAGTTGAGGCTCATAGCCGAAAAATTGTTCCCCGCCAAAACATCTGAAGATTTGTTATTTTTAATTTTTTTTAAGAATATGGAATTTTTAGTTGTTTTTGGTTACTTGTGTTTTTGTTTTTGTGCATGGTGCTGTTTAATTTGGCTTCTGAGTAGTGTCATTACTGTTCAAATTGTAGTTGATAAAATGATTGTTTTCATTCCGATTGGAGTTTCAGATACTAGTATATTCTGTTTTGGTTACTAGATGCCCTCTTTTTCATTATAGAGGTTGATTATGTTGTGTTGGTAACTTGTTGATTGAGTTTTGGTTACGAATGTTTATATTTTTGGAAACTAATGATTATATAGTTGTTAAAATGTATTTTATTACACTAGAGTTGTAGATTGATGAATGTTTATACTGTATGTGGTAAAATGGTTATGTTGTTTCCGAGTGGAGGTTTTGTTACTATTATTTTCTAAATTGGTTACTATATAATTTGTTATATATTAAATAGTCAGATTATTTTGGGTTTTGGTAACTTGCTGATATTGTTTGGTTACTAATGCTAGTAGATTTGGATACTGTTGATTGTATAGTTTTGGTTTTAAAGTTTTATGGATGTTCTATTCTGATTTGGTTAAAATGTACGTAATGTAATTTATTGTATTTTCATATTTGGGATCTATTTTATGAGGAGCATCATCGAAATTTTACAGCAAAAATCATTTATTGGTGTGATATGGAAGTGCCAACTATTATTAAGAATAAATTGTCTGAAGTTCAGTTGAATATGTTTAAATTGTCTTGTTTTGGAAAATTTTTAGATTTTGGGCAGCCTCAAATGTTTTCATAGATAGTCCATAATGTTTTGGTTAGAGAAGTTTATCAAACAGATAATGGGGAGATGTGGTTTCTTTTTGGTGAGAGAAGGGTAAGATTTAGATTGCCAGAATTTTGTTTAATTTCTGGTTTGAGTTGGCAAGGAGATGAAGATATTGATGGTTTCAAGGGAATGGAAAATATGTTGATGGAGAAGTTTTTTTGGAAATGAGGTTGTAACTCGTTCTAATATCGGAAGGATATATAGGAGTGCTGTTTTTGATGATGATGATGAGGCTGTCAGGATGTCCATCATATTCTTAGTTTTTAATTTCATTTTAGCTACTGTGTCTAATAATTATGTTGATGAAGCTTTGTTTAACTTTTTGTCTTATGGTGACATTGAAAGTTATCCGTGGGGAAAATTTGCATTTGAAATGACGAAGAATTCATTATCCCTTGCTATTAAGGTACATGTAAAGAAGGATACGAATGGTGGGCTGATATACAATTTTTACAAGGAAAGTTATTGTAAATCTTACAAGCTGAATGGATTACCTTATGTTTTTCAAGTTTTTTTTTGTTTGAAACAATTCTTACACTGAAAGTCAGGGGCTTTTGTATTGATGATCATGTTTCAGAATTCAAATTATTTAGATGGAGGGAGTTAAGAAAGACTCCTAAGAATGAGAAGTTGAATGATTTGGTTTTTGGTTCTAGTCAGGTATGCTGGTTACTATTTACATTATATTTGGTTACCTTTATATATGGTTATGGTTACTGACTTAAATATTTAGTTTTTTTGTATTGTTTTGTTTTTGTTATATGTACAATGTTTATGACATGATATATTTGTTGTTATTAATATGTTTCAGTTGATTATTCAAAATCTTATTCCTACGGAGGATGAGAAGGTGCGTTTGGATTTGGGTGGTTTTCATTTTTTCAGTGGAAGTGATAGCGAAGATAATATTGCTGATATTAAAGTTGAAACATCCAGGAAGGATAAAGACCTTAGATTTTCTCTTTCTGATTAGAAAAAAATTATTGATGCACGGGTGAAGCCTTTGGAAGAGATGGTGACAGAGATTAAGAAAGAAATTGAGAAGTTGGGTGTTGAATTGAAAGATGAATTGCATGTGTTTCATATTCAGATTTGTAGGGATATAAAGAAGATTTTGAGAAAGCAATTATATTGTCAGTCTAGTTCTAGCAAATGGAGAAATGTAATTGTTGATGATGATGATGATGATAATGATGATGATGATGATGGTATTGAGTTGGATGAGAATGTTGAATGTTAATGATGTAGTTGATAATGTTATGTCTGTTGAGGATGATGTTGTAGTCGAAGGATCCGACAATGCAAAACAGTTTCATGGAAGTGTTGATGCCGATGTTGGTGAGTTTGGTGGGATTCAGTTTGAAGAAGACGATGCAAAGGTTTACATATATGTTTGATTTTCATTTGTTTTTCATGTTTTTTAAATCATTGCTTAATTTTTTATATTTTTTTTAACAGATTGATAAACAAGAATGACAACTCAAATTCTGATATTTTAAGGCGTAGTCATGGGAAAGAAATTGTTGTTTTTACCCCTAGTGTAAGACCCCGAATTTTATGAAATAAAAATATTCAATTTTTCTTATAATTACAATTCAGTAAATGGTTAAATTGATAAAAAATTAAAGTTATGGGTGAAATGTAAAAATTTTTCAAAATAAACAAGTGGTTATAAAATAATTATTGTTGTCAGGGAATATTCGTTGGTCGTGGAATATTCTTTCTGTCGGGGAATATTCGTACGACGACACAACTATTTGTGGGCCCCATAACGAAAAACGGTCGGATGAAGATAACGACAAAAATTGAGTTTTTATAATTAACGGCGTAGTTGTTACCGTTAACACTGTTGGAATACCCGATGATTAAAATACAGTAATATGCGTTATTGCATAGTATTTTTGAAATTATTAATTCTTGCGTAAGAAGAAACTACTGAATAATTGTCACAGTAATTACTGTTCAATATTTTATTTTATTGATTCAATAATTGCTGCGTTGATATTTTATATTATTGTTGTTTCAATAATTGTTGCTGCACAGTATTTCCCATTATCAGATCAATAATTCATATTATTTGAATAATATTATTAGATAACATTATTGGCAATGTCTAGAAAGTTCTGTCTAAGGAGAGATTTGGTCATCTAATTGCGCGCCAGTAAGAAAAAATCCTTATTGGAAAGCCCTCTCTTTCCTGGGAACGGCCTGGTTGTCATAAATGTGATTCCGTAATATTATTTGTGAATAATTAATTATTCATTCATATGATAAGGAAATATTTATTTTACGTGGATATAAATGAGGGATATATTTTTGTGGCTAAAAATAAAGGAGTTAATGTTGAGATTTTTATCAGTATTTTTGTCGGAATGGAGGTATTAAAAAATAGGGTTTTTGAGATATATTGCGAGGGTTATAATTTTTAATCCGACCGTTAGATCGTTGTGCCTTTTGGATATGTTATACATATATAAGTTGAGTATATGTCCACAAATTTTGAACCGTTAAAAATGAACGTATGATTTGTTATGAATTTTAAGAGATGACTGATTTAAAAATTATTGAAGTTTCGAAATTTATCATTTTGGTAGAAAATTCCAGAATTGGTGGGCCCCACTCTTGGTTGGTAAAGAAATGTGTTGAGATTTTTATTCAAATGTGGTAGGTGGGAATAATAGCAGGTAAAGCCATCAGGTTGCAGGTTAAGTCTGCTTCGGCGTGCTAATATTTTCCTATAAATAGAGGGCTAAGTTTGAATTAAAAATCACACCAGAAACATAAGCTTTCTCTCTTTCTCTCTCTATATTATGAAGCATATTTTGTGAGTATTTAGATACTTTGAGAGTTGCTATTCAGTGCAAGTTTCTTTCGGTTTTGCATTCCAGTCTGAAATACTGCACTTTTGAGGTAAGGGATAGTAAGGGATTTTAAGGGTTGTTATGTTTTTCAGTTTCGCAATTTTTTTGACCTTCAAAAATTTTGAAAAATGTGAAATGATATTTTGATGAGTTTTCTTGACTGTGTCCAAAAATGGTGATTTTTGGATGTATAGATTAAGAGTTATGAATTTTATGAGAAAAGACTATTTTAACCGCTTATAACTCCTTGTGGTTAACTCCAAAAGTGATAAAATTTTTATTAGAAGTATATCTATATAATATCAGTGTACTCTATGAATTTCGGGGTTTATGGATAAAAGTACAATTTATGATAAATATCTAAATATTCGGCGGTTTTGGCCATATGAAAAATAGTAAATGAATTTTAAAAATTCTGAGAAAAATATATGTTCAATATGGGACTATATTCTGCTAAAACTCAGAAAAGAAATATTTTTAGAACTGATTTGGTATTTTTCATAAAAATGGACTAGTTATGAGTAAATGAATTAAATATATTATGTGAAGTAAAAAAATTGGAAAATATGATTTTATGGCTTGAGAATCTTATATGAGGTATATGCAAATTTTTGATCAGGGTTTTTAGTTATTGGTGATAAAATCTTATGAGTTTGACATTTTAGGATGATTAAATGCATTATTTAGTAAAGTGTAAACAATTAAAATAAATTGTTTATAAGCTTAAGAAATATTATTCTTTCAATATCATTATACCGAAATATTGGTATGTATTTTATTGTAGAATTTCTACCTTTTTGTGTCGGGTTTACTATTCACTAGTTACTATTCATGAGTTACTATTCACAAAGTTACTATTCATGGGTTACTATTTACGAGTTACTATTCATGACAAAATTGGTTTCTTTTTCTAACCAAATTATAGTTGATTTATGAATATTGCTCTTGAGATTAAATCTAGATGTTTTGATTATATTGATTTTACTATTATATATAACATTTTTATAACCCTAATGATGATATTTCTCTTTAACTTGAGTGTAAAGATGGGTAGATTTTTGGTATGATCATGACTATGGGTTCCCTTTGGCCAGTAGTGCAAAGTTGAATTATTGACTGGTATGATCATGACTATTGAATTTATAATTGAATATCTTTAACTTAAGTGCAAAAGTGAAATGATCAACATGGTTATAATTATTGTTTATATAAATTCTGAAATGATTATATATTCTTTGAGATATGAATATATTTGGCCTGTAGTGCAAAGATGAATTGTTAAAGAATATCTTTGGCCTGTAGTGCAAAGATGAATTGTAGATGAATATCTTTGGCCTGTAGTGCAAAGATGGTCTGTTGATGAATATCTTTGGCCCGTAGCGCAAAGATGACATGTTGTTGAATATCTTTGGCCAGTAGTGCAAAGATGAACAGGTGTTGAGATGAACATGACCAATTGGTGATACAAATGAATATCTTTGGCCGTAGTGCAAAGATGAAGTTATTAGTATGATTATGAACAGGAAATATGATTTGGTGTAACCATGATCTTTGATGTTTCAGGTAAAGATAGGTGATGAAAATTATATTCGTCCTGGATGAGGAGAGGAATTTAGAACTACAGTTATGATTATGAGTTATTCATATGATTGTGGACTAGAATTGTTGATTGATATTACAGGGATAAAACATTGTTGGTGGATTTTTAACATGAAGAAGATAATAAACTTTATAGTCTATTTGAATCTTCTAATGGATTGCTCGTTCCGCTGCAACTATGGTTGAAATTTTTATCATCTACCATATGTTCTAAATCTCTGATTTAATTCTGTTGAAGGCTATTGATAACTTATTTATCTTTAGTCATGATATTCTTTACTAGGTTAGTTGTGCTCACCCTTCTGTTTCATAATTCCTTTCAGGTAATAAGAGTGTAGCTGGGTCGAGCGGGGGTAACAAGGGAATAGAACGGTGGTTATCATTTAGTAGTTATATTTGGTGAATAAAATAGGGTGAGGCGAACCCAACGTTGGAAGGGTGTTTTGTCACTATCATACAAGATGTCTAATGACATACAACCTCGTGTCATCATAAGACAGGGTTGTGCTCATCCACTTGCTGAGTATCTTTACGAGCACTACCTATATAATCTTGGTATTTGTTTGAAGTATAATTTTCAATTAGAGACAGTGTTGATAATGATATGTCAAGAGAAGACTTACCATTGGGAAGAATATGATTGTAAACTTCTTGTTTTTCTTTAGGGTCTATTGGGTCAACCAATGATAGTTCTGTGGCCATATGATATCTATCATAACCTAGACGCATGACCTCCCATGTACGAAGGTTTCCTTGAGCACTTCCCAAAGATTCTAATTTCTAAAACAGTTTTTGACTATACCTTTATGTAAGGTGTCATTGTGAGGTGTTGTCCACGGTTGGGACATGAGTCACATTTGGTATATATTTGTATCCAAACTTACATCATATGTATTGTTATATTTTGCACGACAATTGTTGTAATAAAGTTGTAGTTATTTTTTGTACCATGTATTTGGCGACTCAGAATAGGTTGAATGGAATGGACCTATTTTGGGGTTGTCACAGTTGGTATCAGAGCTTAGGGATATGATCTCTGGCGGAGATCGGGGAATATAACTAGGAGGGGAGAGATGAGTAAATCCTTTGCTAGTGTGTACTACCTAAGCTTAATTGTTGATTGGTCATAATATATGGATATTATGTGATACGTTAATTTGCTTAATTAACCCTTATTTTATGGCAGTATTTGAGAATAGCAGCTGAGAATGCTAACAATAGAGTGAATGAGACTGTGGGGATACCTCTAATCACTAACCATGATAATGTGATGTCAGATGAAGAAGGAATTAGAGAAATCCATGTGGTGAGTGAAGAATTGATAGTTGCACTCGAAATGGTCACAAAGGTAACAGCTGAGAGTGAGGAAGAAGAGGAAGAAGAGGTACCTGAGGAGAGTTTGTTAGAGGTATTATATGATCAAAATGTAGAATTACAAAATCGTATTCATGAGTTAGAAGATCAGGCTGAAGAACGACAGGCGGTCGTGGAGCAAAAGGATGCAACAATTCAAGCTTGTGTTACCCGATATGTGATGCTTGAACAGAAGCATTCTTTGGCAGAGTATAAGATGATAAAGATAGAATCTGAGCTGAAAGAAGAAAAAACTGAATGAGTGAGAATAAGTGATGCATGGGCAAAAGCCGCACGACACGTGGATATTGTGGAAAGAGATGTCCGATCTAAGAAGGCTAAAATAGATGATATGAATTTTTCTTTTTGGAAAGCAATTGGGAGCGGCGGTGTTAGGACTTCCCGTTTTACAGCCAATTTCGACGCTTCAGTCGCAGTGATGGCTCGGACCTTGGTGAGCCCGTCGGTAGTGATGGCGTACGGCCTGAAAGACGCTGCTAATTGGTGGGACCTCGTAAACGAGTCTCAAGAATGGCAGAATCGAATATTTCACGTTCTCGCGGCTATTTACGGCATCGTAGCGGGTGTTGCTCTGGTAATTTTGTTTCCTGTTAGTTTGCTTTGTTAATTTTGAGTAATTGATGAGTGTTGGGGATTCACATTGCTTCGTTAATCTTAATGTTTTAGGTAGGAAATTTTAATCTTAATGCTTCGTTAATCTCGCGGCTCTTAGCGTTGGGGCTTCTTTTTTTGTTTCTGAGGATGCATTGATTGTTTGATTAAACCTTTTTCTTTGAATATCTTCCAGATTGTCTTGTGGATGGTTATATGGTGGAATCCTATCCCAGTTTTGGTCATCCTGTCGAAGATGTTCTTTACTGGTTCGTGTTTAGATAGTATATTATATTTTATTGTTGTTTTGGTAAATTATGCTATAAAACTGAAACTTTTTTAAGCTTCTCCTTATCTACATGCTTTGGCAGGTGTATCTTTGTTTACAGCCTTAGGATTTCTCCTTTATGGTGGAAGGTAATGCCCATTTCTTTTCTTAATTTATATATTCTTCGTATGCTCCTACAATAATTTTCTATTGGATCGTTTATTTTTGCAGTTCTAAGAATTTTGCTTATTAATATATGATGGAATTTACATCTATTTAGTGATTATGTTGAATAAAGTTTCCAAGTCAAATAATAATAATTGTTTTTACATAAAAGTCTATTTAGTGATTATTTTTACTCCGTTATGAGTTTGGCCTGACTTGCTTATTTCGAACATCCATTGATTTTTGATCATTCAGAGTTTTGCAGTCTTGATGAATGTAAACCTTGTTTACAGGTTAATCTTGTAAACCTTTTTTACAGGCCGTAATAGTGCGCAGAAATGCCATATTTCTATGCAGAAATGCCAGAAATTCCAGATTTTTGTAGTTCAATGTGCTTTTGTTTGTGCTTATACCCTTGTACTCCTCTATAGGTTCTGGCATTAACTGAAGATCTACACGACGTTCACAGCTTGGGGAAAGAGGCTACTGCTATGTTCACAGGTTTTGTGAGAGTTGCATGCGCAAAAGAAATATAAACATGGTAAGTCAGAGGTATATCTACAGTTTTGTTACTGATAATGCTTGACATGCTTCTGCAATTTTTTTTAACATTTTGCCGCTGCTTAGGCAATTGTTGCTGCTCAAGCTCTTCAAGTCCATGCTACTCAGGCTCAAGCTCAATCACATTATAACAAAGATTTTTCTGGTATACTTCGTAATTGCTTCTTAGATAGTCAATATTCTCAACGGTTTATTTGTGGTGATTATCCTACTCCTAACCATACCTTGGTCTTTCAATTATCATTCGCCAATGGTTGTTTAGAACTGAGAATTGAAAGAAATCTTTTTATAGACTTTGTTCTTACAACACATTTATGTGATTAATTGATTTTTCTGATAGTTTTCACCGACTATATGGTGACACTTAAAATTTTGTTTCTGACTTTCTTCCGACTTAATATTTGCAATTGAGTTTTCTTTTTTCTGCTTTATGTCTGTCTTTACCAATGATATATAATTCCATCTAATATGTCTACGAGTCATCTCATAGGAAAAAGGTAGTGTAATAAAGCATCAGCACTGTTTCATTCATAATTAAATGAATCTGTTTATAAAATAAAAAAAATAAGAGCTTCAAGCCAATAAAGACTAAGAATATTGACTCAAGAAAAAATAAATGCCTCTATTAAGATGTTTTTGGAGTATTGCATAGTACTATATGTTAATGCAATATCTCCTCACTGTTCATGTTTCTGTTCTTGCAGGATCAGCGGACAAAGAGAGGAAGGCTGATTCCCTGAAAAAAATTCTACAAGTCACCAACCTCAGTCCACTTCTCACAGTGGATCAATTGAAACAACTTTTTAGTTTTTGTGGTATAGTTGTAGAATGTACTATAACTGATTCAAAGCATTTTGCTTACATAGAATACTCAAAACCTAAAGAAGCAACTGCTGCTTTGGCATTGAACAATATGGATGTTGAATGTTGAAATGAATGTTGAAATGGCATTGAATAATATGGATATTAGTATATTGCAGGTGCATTGGTAATGTAGGTGAACCACAACCTTTTTTTTTAATCTACAACATTTTAAAAACGTTGTGTAAATATGGCTAAACGTTGTCTGATATATTAAACTACAACATTTTTATCCAGAAAACGTTGTGGAATCATACATTCTACAACATTTTTAAGCATCTGCTAATTTATGGAAAACAAATCTACAACGTTTTTTTCTTAAAAACGTTGTGTAATGTGCTTAACTACAACGTTTTAAAAACATTGTGTAAGTGTGTCAAATAGATAACACCCTTAAACACGACGTTTTTCTGACTGAAACCACAACATTTTTTCCGCGTTGTCTATTTACTGTTTCGTAGTAGTGATTGATTTCGATAGTGAACCATATCGCAACAAGGGGGAACATGATATTATTGATCTTGAATTTGCTGAGGGTTTACCTGAACAAGTTGATGGGTAAGGTTTACATTTTTTCTAATTTTTTTAGTATTCCATATATTATGATGTTTGTTTTGATTTGCTTTTTATTTTGATTATTTTTGCAGTGACTGTGGAATGTTTACTATTTGTTTTGCGGAACATATTCTTCACCAACAGATTTCTGAAATGCCCAATCCATTTTCAATCATGCAATACCGTAATAAATTATGCGTTAACTTGTTCATGCATGTGAGGAACAAGCAAGTAGGCGGATACGAATTCGATACAGAATACCCAGGCAGATTCGTCAGAGAAGAATAGTTTGGTTATGTATCTTGTTTTTTTTGTGGACATTTGTTACCATTTGTTATGGTTATTGACTGTGAACTGTTTTGTAAATTTTCTTATGATGGAATTATGTATTAGTTTTTACTATGAGATGTATGACATAGTTTTGTTGGTTCACATTGGGTTTTTTGGCAACTATTTTATTTTTTACAGTTAACCAAAAGTTGATGGTTATTATTCACAAATAATATTGAACAAATATTTTTTATATGGTACAGTTCGTTGCCAAATTTTTATACAAAGGTAACAATTTTAGTTGTTGTTGGTAACCAAATAGTCGTAATAATAAATTCTAAAACAACTAAACAATTTCTATCATGTATGTGTTTTTATGGTTCAGTTAGTAGCCAAACATTCATACAAAGGTTACAATCATCAGTATTTGTGGGTAACCAAATAGTTATAGTAAATTAAAATTCAGTTAAACAATTCTCGTTTGTATGTGTTTTATAAGGTTCAGTTGGTAGCCAAGCATCCAAAGAAATGTAAACATTTTATTTTTTATGGTTAACAAATAGTCATAAAATTTTTTTTACAAAACAATTATCAAGTTTGAAAACATCTGTTTTTTATATATGACACAGTTGGTAGCCAAACCTTCATTCAAAGGTAACCTTTTTAGTTTTTGTGGGTAACCAGTATTTATAAAAAAAATTACAAAATAGTTAACCAATTATGACATGTATATGTTTTATGTATATTGTTATTTGAAGATAGAATTACTTTATGTTAAAGGGAAATTAATGCAAAAAATCATCCTTCAATATTGTGCAAGATAAATTTGGTTTTTTTACACCAATAAAATGATTACCATATGTATAGCTATTGATTAATCATAGTAAACATCAAGGAGTGTGTCACAATTTTTTTGCTGATGTATTATATCAGACCTTTTTTGGTCGTAAAATTGGTGGATTATTGCATGTTTTCCTGTTGTGTCCTTTTTCTTAGCATCTGCTGCATTTATTTTGAACTTTGCTTTCAGATGCATGCTTGTTCCTACCTATCTTTGGTCTTCCAGCTGGTCTTCTTGTATTTGGTGGTTTGACACATATAGTTTTTATCTCGTCTAGCACATCCCAATTATCTTTTTCATCTAACGACATGATGGAAGTTGAATACATGTCTACCAAAGTTGTTTTTGAATAGTATTTTGAGCAAAAATCATAACAACTAAAATTCCTTTTGCTAATAACAGCAGCGGCATGTGGGCAAGGCATCTCATAGTACAGAAATTTATGGCATGTGCATGTCTTTTGTTCCATGTCCACAATAAACTGTTTGGTGACATCGTAAATAGTGAAAATCACTTGGTTTGATGTCTCAACCTACAACACAATTTATTGGTGTAGTTAGTATGTATAATAATTTTGTTTATGTAATTCGGAATAATGAAAGGCATATGTACTGTTGGTAACTTTTTTAGTTTATACTGGTAACCAAAAATGACTAATGTGGTTTCTTTTAAATACAAATGCAACTTTTGGTAGGTATGCATCTAACAGTTTAAACGTTATATGACTGACGTTAAGTTTCTTTGACTCAATGATATTTGTTGTAATCTTCTCTCAGCTGTTGTGGAAAGGGTAGTGAATGTTGATATTGCTGCTTGTTTATTTGTGAAATACCATCTTTGAACCATACAACGTAGGTATTCAATCATTGACGCAACTGGTAGATCTCTGATTCCCTTGATTGCATTGTTAATAAATTCGGTTGTATTTGAAGTCATTGTTGAGTACCTGCTTACAGTCCTATGGAGCCTTGTGCACTTATCTAGCTTAACATCTTCCTCCAAATATGTCCTTATTCGAGCATCAATTGCATCAAGTTCAACCATATGTATGTTGAATCGTTCAATAGTGTAAGCTCTACAAGCCCTGTTGTATGCTTTTTTGAGTTCTTCTCCTTTCTTTTTGAATCTATTTTTTATATTTTTCAAAATATGGTATGTGCATGAACCGTGCATGACATCAGGGAATACAGAGTTAAATCCCTTTACAATTGCTTCATGTCTATCTGAAATAATATATTGTCCTTCCCTAACTCCACAAGAATCTCTCAAATTGACGAAAAACCATCTCCAGAATAATTCATTTTTATTGTCAACCACTGCAAAAGCAATGGATAATGTTTCTATTTGCATCCTGTGTGCTTGCTATGAATGTGCCATCAATTACAATGATTGGGAAACAATGATGTCATGCTTCAATGGATGCTCCTATTGCAAAGAAGAGATACTTGAAGCGACCATTTTTTTCCAACTCCATGGATGTGATGGAGCCTGAAGTGAATTTTCAGTAGTGTTAATGTAAATATATGTAACAAATGTTGTCCAAATTTGTAGTTTAGGATAACATGTGTATGACTACTGGTATCTAATTAGTTAGCATTTAATATTTTCCATATGGTGTATATGGTGTCTAAAATGCTATTTAATAGTTACATTTCATTTAGTTATTGATCGCCTGCAAAAAATAATTTTTATTTATATTTTAATATTACAGTTAGTAGCCAAACCTTCATACAGAGGTAACCAAATCATATATATTGGGTAACTGAACAATTTTATTAATTTAATGAACAGTTTTCAATTGTTACCTGGATTTTTTTTCCAACATGTGCAACCATGAAGGGATCAGAGTGTAGTTGTGTGGATTTTCTCTTACTTTTTCCAATGCTTTTTCCTTTGATCTCCATGCTTTTTGGTAGGAGATGGACACATTATACTCTGTCATCATGTCTTCCACAATATCTGTTGGTGTGTAAATTTTCTTTAAATTTGTTAATCTATGCATTATGCATTCACTAACCATCTCACTATTTGCTTGTCTGTAATCTCCAAGCAGTATGTCAGACGAACAAGTGTGTAAATCATTGAATTCTCTCACCTTGAACATAGTTATTTTCCGAAACGTTGATGCTCTTAGTTTCCATTTGAAATTTTCATTGTCTATGCATACTAGGACAAAGTCTCTACCACTTGTTCTTTCAACCTTGTGTTGTCTGTTTTGCCTTATTGAATGTAGCCTTATTGCTTGTGCTAGAATTTTTTTGTCTTTGTAAGTTTGGTGTATTTTGACTTCAAACTCATTCGGATCTGATATGACCGAATCACATTGTTCTCCAGTGTATGCTATGTCTTATTGTCTGCCTTGTTCTTTATCAATAACTTCGATGGCCAGGTGCTTAACATATTGTGATCCAATTTGGTAATCTTGTGTTGCCAACGATACAAGTTCAGAATTCCATTGTGTCAATCTCATTGGCGTTTCAGCTTGCATCCTATTTTCTTCTTCATTTCTCAAGTTCTGTAAGATTGTAGTGCCTCCAATATTGTAATCAGAATCTATAATTAGTGGAAACTTGCCATGTTCATCTGATTTTCTACTGACTTACATATAGAATCTTAAGGTTGCTTCATTTGTCACACTGATCGGAGGAATGTTGCTTCTAATATGAATTTTGACTGACAATTTTGTTGTGTTGAAGTCTAGACTTAATGCACTGCATATCAAGTTGTGCATTTCTGTGAATGAACAAGTTGAAGGGACTAGTAGGCCAGTAACTTCAAAATTTTGATATTGGCTACTATCAGTCCACGTCCCGTTGAAATAAATTACAACTGAAATCATCTCCATTGTCCGATAACTGAAACATTAAAATTAATTCAATAATGTAAATAGTGGCCAAAACAACATTATATGTGACGCCCCCAAAATAGGTATACATTACCCATTCTGAGTCGCCAAATATATGGTACAGAAATAAATACAACTTCATTAATATAATTGTCGTGCAAAATACGACAACGCATATACTGTGAGTTTAAATACAAATATTGTCTAATAGACAGTATTCAAACTCAAATGGAGTCCTCATTACAATTATTGATACACTATTTTATAAAATAGTGAGGACTACTAAAACAGCTATCCTGAACCATTACTCCATACCCCGGCTAGTTCCTGCTATGTTCTCACCTCCTGACAAGAAAAATGGAACAAAAAGAAACATGGTGAGCTCAACTAGCCCAGTAAAGAATATTATGACTAAGATAATATACAATAAATTATCATTACTCTTCAATAGGGAAAAATCTGATAGAATATAATAGACAACCAATTTTAGATCAACAACTGCAGCGGAAACAATAATTCATTAGAAGAGTTAAGTAGAGAATGAAATCTACTATCATCTATGAATTTAAAATTCCATCATCAATATTGTATCCCTGTAACATCTATCAATATACATTTTGAATCAAATATTCATCTTTGCATTACGGGCCAAAGATATTCATTTGTATCACCAGTTGGTCATGTTCATCTCAACACCTGTTCATCTTTGCACTATGGGCCAAAGATATTCATCAGGTAATCATTCATCTTTGCACTACAGGCCAAAGATATTCAGTAACATCATCATTTAAGACCGAGGATGATGAAAAATATTTTAAAGAAAACGAATCCAGTGAGACAGAAGGACAAATATTAAGGATTCGTATTACAGTTTATTCAAGATCAATAATACTTTATAATAACAAATTGTGAAGCAGAATTCAAAATAAAGATCAAAACATGGATACAATCAAAGATAGTAGCCATAATAGACATCTTGGACAAAAAGAAAAATTTTCATTTTTCGGTGAATAGTGCCGTATTCGTGAATAGTGCCGTATACGTGAATAGTAATCCCAACATAAAAAGGTAAAAATTCCACAAGAAAAATTATACTTCTTGAACAATACTCATGAATAGTATCGTATTCGTGAATAGTGCCGTATACGTGAATAGTAACCTCGACACAAAAAGTTCTAAATTTGATAAAAAGTTCAGACCAATATTTCGGCATAATGATATTGAAAGAAATAATATCATTTACGAAAAAATAACATCCCTTACCTCAAAGAAACAGTACTTCGGAATGAAATGTCGGATATGATGCTGAATGAAACTTGTACTGAATAGCAACTCTCAAAGTATCTAAATACTCACAAAATACGCTCAATAATATAGAGAGAAAGAAAACATATGTTTCTGGTGTGATTTTCAATTCTAACTTAGCCCTCTATTTATAGGAAAATGTTAGAACGCCAAAGCAGACTTGACCTGTAACCTGATGGCTTTACGTACTACTATTTCCACCCACCACATTTGAAATAAAATTTTAGCACATTCATCACCAACCATAGGTGGGGCCCACTCATTCTAGAATTTTCCACCAAAATGATAAATTCCAAAACTTTAACAATTTCTGAACCAGTCACCTCTTAAAATTCATAACAAATCATACGTTTATTTTTAACGGTTCAAAATTTGTGGACGTATACTCAACTTATATATGTATAACATATCCAAAAATCACAACGATCCAACGGTCGGATTAAAAATTATAACTCACCCAATATATCTCCAGAACACTGGTTTAATTTTTAATACCTCCATTTCGACAAAAATACTGATAAAACACCTCAACATTAATTCCTTCATTTAACCACATAAATAAATCCATCATTTATATTCATATCAAATAAATATTTCCTTATCATATAAATTAATAATTAATTATTCACAAATAATATTATAGAATCACAATTATGACAACCAGGCCGTTCCCAGGAAAGGGGGGGCTTTCCAATAAGGATTTTTCCTTACTGGCGCGCAATTAGATGACCAAACCTCTCCTTGACAGAACTTTCTAGACATTGCCAATAATGCTATCTAATAATATTATTCAAATAATATGAATTATTGATCTGATAATGGGAAATACTGTGCAGTGACAATTATTGAAACAACAATAATATAAAATATCAATGTAGCAATTATTGAATCAATAAAATAAAATATTGAATAGTAATTACTGTAACAATTATTGAGTAGTGCCTTCTTACGTAAGGGTCAATAATTCATCAATACTGTGCAAAACCGTGTGTTACTGTGCAACCACGCGTATTACTGTATTTTAACCACCTGGTATTCCAACAGTGTTAACGGTAACAATTACGCCGTTATTTATAAAAACTCATACTTTGTCATTTTTCTTCATCCAACCGTTTTCTGTTATGGGGCCCACAAATGACCGCGCCGTCGTACGAATATTTCCCGACAAAAAGAATATTCCACGACAAAACGAATATTCCCCGACAAAATGAATATTTTACAACCACTTGCTTATTTTGTAAAATTTGCACATTTCACCCATAACACCAAAGTATTATATCAAATTAACACCTTATTAATTTAGAATAATGAATAGAGGAAAATTCAATTTTATTTATATAAAAAATTCAGGGTCTTACATTATACATGAACCAAAATTCATGTTTGTAGTAATCATACATATTCAACCCAGTGTTTGCATTCAGTTTATAAACAAAGCAGCGAGTATCATGATGCGGTGACAAATTAAAGAATGAACAAATAAACGAAGGTAACCAAAGTATTATATGAATGCAGCCAAAATATGAATGTGTAACAAATACACTCTGATAACTGAAATTAATATAATTCTTTAATTGGTGACTAAATCAACAGTATACAGTAACCAAAATACACGTTATTAGTATCCATGCATCTGCAACATACGGTTTTCATTCAGTTTATAAACAAATCATAGATGATCATGACGTGAAGGTGAAATATTAAAGAATGAACACTTAAATCAAGGTAATCAAACCTTTATATGAATGTAGCCAAACTATGAATGTGTAATAAATACGTTACAAAATTGTATTGAACCTGCAAACACTAATTTCAAAGTTCCATTAGACAATTGTTGTTCATACTGAGTTAAAAGCCATTAATAAAAAGCTATTAATCCTTATATTTAGTTTTGTTATGGTTACTGTTCAAAATCTTACACCCTTTGTTGGATTTAAAGTTAAATTAAGAGATTTCAATATATAGATTCATACTAATGGATACGTACCTTTGTAGTCACTTTCCAGATTTAGTTTGCAGTCTCAGTCTCAATGTTTTGATTCTGTTTCAGAATCCTTAGATCGGTTCATGCATGCCGATTTCGGCTACTCTATTTTTGCTTCTTCTCGAATTCGAATTCGGCTTCTTCTCTTTTAATGATTCTGTTTCTTCTCGATTGCTCCTTTGTTACAGATTTTACTGATCTATGGTTTATTCTATTATTCTTCTATGAATTCTTCCGTTTTTGACATGAATTTTGAATGTTTGGGTTGGTTGGTAATTGCCGCATATGCTGGAGTAATTTTCTCCTTGATTTAAGGGTTTTCTATTTTTATTGAGTTGGATAATATGACATGTTTATTGTATTGCACTATTGTTGTAATTATTTTATTGATGCTCTATTCTTGTAATTATTTACTAATTGTTATATATTATTGTAAAGAACCCTTTAGTTTTTACCTTTTAAATTGCAAAGTCTAAAGCAAGTAAATGGGCTAGGGTTCAACCGAGGAGATGAAAGTCATCCCATTGGGCTCATTGTCAAATTACACTATTAATTTACTATTTGGTCCTTAAACTCCACATTGAGAGGTAAAAGTCATCTAAATAGTTTAAAGACCCATAAATAATATACATTTACTAATGACTATTTACAAACCCAAATCAAAGGTCCATCATTCAAGGAATGTTGAAATTCCTCCGAATATAAATTTAGAGGACTTGGACTTTTTCCTGGGCTGACAATTTGTACCAATTAAACCTAACAAGGAATTTTATAATTAAAATCAAAAGTTCATCATTAGAAATGGATCTCAATTCCTTCACATATGAATTTGAAGGCCTTGGGCCTTTCGTAGGTGATAAGTGGATTTCATATCCACGAATCGTTGTCCATTTCACGCTTAATTGTTGTTAGTTTCTTGTTTTCATGTTCATTGTTTATTTGTTTTGTGTTCTTTTATGTGTAGGGTGGTTGTTGTGGCATTTAACGAAGAATTGGAGTCATTTGGAGCATTTCTGGAAGTAATCATGAAGTTAGCAAAGTCATCTGGCAGAATAGACCCCCGCCGGGGCGGCCCCTTTTTGCCTATGTACCCCCGTCGGGGCGGGGGGTCTTTAACAGCAACTAGCAGAAAGGGTGCCCGCCGGGGCGGGCCTGTTTTAGGCTTGTACGCCTGCCGGGGCGGGGGGTCTCGACTGGTGAACTCTCCTATTTTGTTTTGGACTCTGCTGGGGCATGAACTCTAGCATTTGGATGGCAAGTGGACTCTATTGAGCATGGAATTAACCAGAAAAACGTGTGTTGGATGTTTATTACTTAATTAACAACGAATTAAACGATACATAAGGCATAATACGAAGATCAATTCCAGTTTTTCCTAGCAAGCATTAGAGGAAGATTTTGAAGAGATTTTTGAGACGATTGCAGATTTAGGCTACGTGAAGGGTGTTTTTAACTATTCTTCTCCTTAGTCTTTTATTTGTCATTGAAAGAATGTTATATTTGAATTATTCAGTTGTTATTTCATTTATGATGAACTAATTCACTTTTTAGGCTTATGGTGGATCCTTAAGTGAAACGATGATTTTGTAAACTTTGATTTCCAGTTCAATAAGCTATTTTCCAGTTTATCTATATTAATTTGAGCTTGAATTTATGAATTGCCTGATCAACAATTCTTTGTGGATTTGTATGGAATCGAGAGAGGATATTCGAATCTAGACTTAGTTAATATATCGTGTGTTCATGAATTTTGTGAATAGCAGATTCTTGATGAATGTTAAGGTGGAGATATGCTTGACATCGCATGTAATCAGATAGAGAACTTAATCTTAAACCTTCTTTAAATATAATTTACATAGAGATATAGTGAGTTAGTTGATTGAGGTGTTTAACTTGTTTCTATCTAATTTGTGGATTTAAGTTCATACGATATTAGTGCATCGAGAGGTGGCTAGTATTACATTCGTGTTCTTGATTAATGAACCGGGATAATGATTTGAATTGGAATAAAGGTGTAGAAATCAGAATGAAGCTTAGGGTAAAATCATAAGTCTAATTCTTCATTAATTGTTTGAAATTCCAGATTTTGATATTTGTGATTGTTTTGTGGTAGTTTATTTGTTTCTTAATTTAGTTTCTATAATTTTAATCATTGAATTGAATAGTTTAATAAAATTAGGATTAATAGGAAATTGGTAATTGTAAGGTTAAGTTTCTTACTAATTTGTCTCTGTGGGAACGATACTCTACTCATTACTATATTACTTGTTGACCACGTATACTTGAGTGTTGTGCGTATATAGATTTTACCCAACAAGTTTTTGGCGCCGTTGCCGGGGATAATTTAGTATAGATCTTAATATTTTTACAATATCAGTTTAATTAGTCCAGTTTTACTTAAACATTTTAATTTTTTTTGTTTTGTTCTTCTTATTTCAGGTTTTTAAGTGGTTTATGCAAACTCGGTCCAAAAATCCAGACTTGCTGCCTTTTGAGGACAACATTGAGAAACGGTTCCAGAGGTTAAGTAAGTGGATCAAGGAAACAAGGCAAAACTTTGAAAATTTTGAGAAAGAAGAGGCAATGGCAACTGAAGATCAGAAAGCGTTAAGGGACTTCGCCACACCCAAGGTGACTGAACTACAGTTGACCATCACCAGGCCCGCAATTGATTCAATTACATTCGAAATCAAGCTTGGGACGATTCAGATGATCCAGAATTCAGTTCAGTTTGGGGGATTGGCAAATGACGATCCGAATAAACATCTAGTCAACTTTCTGGAGATTTGCGACACCTTCAGGTATAATGGGATGTCGGATGATGCGGTAAGACTTTGCTTGTTCCCATTCACCTTACGGGACAAGGCGAAGAGTTGGTTACACTCTCTACCGTCGGGATCGATAACTACGTGGAAATACTTAGCTCAGAAATTCCTTGCCAAATTTTTCCCACCGGCGAAAACTGCAAAAATGAGGAATGAGATAACAATGTTTGAGCAGCAACATGGGGAGTCGCTATATGAGGCATGGGAGAGATACAAGGAGTTGCTCAGAAAGTACCCGCATCATGGATTGCCTAAGTGGCTGCAAATGAATACTTTTTATAACGGACTACATGGGAATCTCAGGACCAGCATTGATGCAGCGTCAGGTGGAGCATTAATGGCTAAGAGTTATGAGGAGGTCTACAATTTGATTGAGACCATGGTGGCTAGCAACTACCAGTGGCCCACAACAAGAATGACACAGGCAAAGGCCGCTGGGGTGTTAGAAGTAGATGGGGTGACATCAATACAAGCACAAATTTCTGCGCTGTCCAAGAAGTTGGATGCCATGACAGGGGCTCAGGTACAGCAGGTGGCGGTTGTGTGTGAATTGTGCGCGGGTGACCATCCTACAGATCAGTGTGCAATCAATCGAGCGTCCGTCCAATTCGTAGGTAGCTACAATAGGGGTCCACAGAATATGTACCAAAACACTTACAACCAGGGGAATAGGAATCACCCAAATTTCTCATGGAGCAATAATTAGCAACATCAAGCTCCACGACCATCATATCCCCTTGGTTTTCAGAATCACCAACAACCGGCTCAACATCAGGAAAGGAAATCCGATTTAAAGGAGCTGTTGTCGAAGTACATAATAAGCAATGAGGCAGCGATAAAAAACCAAGCAATGGTCATCAAGAATTTGGAAAATTAGATGGGGCAAATTGCCTTAGCATTAAATAACTGGCCACAAGGGACCCTACTGAGTGATACCGAGAGAAATCCGAAGGGAAACCACGAACAGTGTCAGGAAATTACGTTGAGGAGTGGAAAACATCTCGTTAGTAAAGATACAGAAAATTCAGCGATATTTGATGAAAAAGTTGATGACAGTAAAGTGGTTGAAGGAAACAAGGGTGAGGATAAGCAAAGTGAGAAAACAAAGTTAGACGACAAGCCAGTTGTATATCCTCTCCACCACCGTTTCAGCAGAGGGTCCAAAAATAGAAATTAGATAAGCAGTTTACGAAGTTTTTAGAAGTTTTCAAGAAACTTCAGATTAACATCCCATTTGCAGAAGCCCTAGAGTAGATCCCGAGTTATGCGAAGTTCATGAAAGGGATTCTGTCAAGGAAAAAGAAATGGGAAGACTTTGAAACAGTGGCATTAGCATAGGAGTGTAGTGCGATGTTACATCAGAAGTTGCCACCAAAGCTGAAAGACCAGGGGAGTTTCACTATTCCATGCACGATCGGGAACATATCTTTTAATAAGTGTTTATGTGATTTGGGGGCGAGTGTGAATCTTATGCCATTGTCAGTATACATAGAATTGGGTTTGCCCGCGCCAAAGCCTACGAATATTTTATTACAGTTGGCAGATAGGTCAGTCACATATTCGAGAGGCATAGTAGAGGACATATTGGTTAAAGTGGATAAGTTTATATTCCCCACATATTTTATTATTCTGGATTTTGAGGAGGACAAGAACATCTCGATTATCCTAGGGAGACCTTTTCTTGGCTCGGGTAGTACACTCATCGACATACAAAAAGGTGAACTTACTATGAGGGTCCAAGATCAAGAAATCAAATTTAACATTTTTAAGGCCATGAAATTCCCTACGGATGAGGAAGAATGTTTTAGGATATAATTGAGCAGATTATCAGTGAAGATAGGGGAAAGAGTTTGGTCAACGATCCATTGGAAACAACATTATTGGGGCATGAAGAGTTCGATGACCCGGAATTTATGGACTACTTGCAGATGTTAGATTCATTGCCACGAGTTAGCCGCTTCAGAGCACCATTTGAACCATTACATACGGAGGAGAAAGCCACAACAAGGATGAAACCATCATTGGAGGAGCCACCAACTCTGGAACTTAAGCCACTCCCTAAACACCTCAGGTATGCATATTTGGGCAATTCAAATTCTTTATCTGTGATTATTTCTGCTACACTTAACGATTTGTAGGAAGAAAAGATGTTGAGGGTGCTTAGGGAACATAAATCAGCGATAGGATGGACGATAGCTGATATCAAGGGAATCAGCCCTTCGTTTTGCTTGCACAAGATTCTGATGGAAGACGATGCAAAATCGATAGTGGAGCAACAATGACGACTTAACCCCATTATGAAGGAAGTTGTAAATAAGGAAATTCTGAAATTGTTGGATGCCGATATCATCTACCCGATTTTTGACAGTAAGTGGGTTAGTCCGGTTCAGTGTATGCCGAAAAAGGGAGGAATGACTGTGGTACAGAATGAGGATAATGAGTTAATACCTACAAGAACAGTGACAAGTTGGAGGGTTTGCATGGATTATAGGGAGTTGAATAAGGCAACCCGAAAAGATCATTTTCCGCTGCCATTTATCGATCAAATATTGGACAGATTGGCAGGACATGGGTACTACTGTTTATTGGATGGATACTCGGGTTATAACCAGATCGTCATCACTCTTGAGGATCAAGAGAAGACTACATTTGCGTGCCCTTACGACAAATTCACGTTCAGGAGAATGTTATTCGGGTTATGTAAGGCACCTGCTACCTTTCAACGGTGTATGATGGCTATCTTCTCAGACATGGTGGAGAAGAATGTGGAAGTCTTTATGGATGACTTTTCTGTCTATGGGGACAATTTTGATACTTGCCTAGGGAATTTGGTAATGGTGTTACATCGATGCAAGGATACGAACCTTGTACTTAACTGGGAAAAATGCCACTTCATGGTTGAGGAGGGCATAATTTTGGGCCACAAGGTATCGGCTCAAGGACTAGAGGTTGATAAAGCTAAGCTGGAAACAATCGAGAAACTGCCTCCACCAAGCTCAGTAAAGGGAATTAGAAGTTTTCTGGGACATGCTGGGTTTTACAGAAGATTCATAAAGGACTTCTCTAAAATTGCAAAACCTTTGTGTAGTCTTTTAGAGAAGGACTCTGTTTTTAATTTTGATGAAGAATGTAAGTTGGCTTTCGAGTTGTTGAAGAAAAAGTTAACTACAGCCCCCGTGATCGTCGCACTGGATTAGAATATGCCTTTCGAGCTAATGTGTGATGCAAGTGACTATGCAGTTGGGGTTGTTTTGGGTTAACACCGAGAGAAGGTGTTTCACGCCATATATTATGCAAGTAAAACGCTCATGGGGACACAAATTAATTATATAACAATGGAAAAGGATTTGCTTACAGTGGTGTATACGTTCGACAAATTCAGGGCATACTTGATCGGAACTAAGGTGATAGTCTACACGGATCATTTGGTGATTCGGTACCTAATTATGAAAAAAGATGCTAAGCCACGCCTTATCCGATGGATTCTTCTTCTTCTTCAAGAGTTTGATATAGAAATAAAGGATAGAAAGGGGACGGAGAATCAAGTCGCCGATCACTTGTCTTGGCTGGAAAATTAAGGGAAATTGAAAGAGGACAAGTGTGAAATCAACGACTCATTCCCGGATGAGCAATTGTTTGGGATAAATGCAGAATTCCCTTGGTACGCGGATTATGCAAATTATCTAGTGAGCAACATTCTTCCACCTGATCTCACAAGACAACAGAAAAAGAAGTTTCTTCATAACGTAAAATGGTACATGTGGGACGAACCTTATTTATTCAAGCAGTGCGCCGACAAAATGATTAGAAGGTGCGTGCCCTATAGTGAAGTGAAGAACATACTACATGAGTGTCACTCATTTACATATGGCGGTCATTATGGTAGTGAGAGGACCGCAGCAAAGGTGCTACAATCTGGGTTTTATTGGCCTACACTATTCAAGGACGCCCACCAGTTTGTCAAAACATGTGATAGATGTCAAAGGGTGGGCAACATTTCGAAAAGGAATAAGATGCCTCTACAAACAATTCTTGAAGTTGAAATTTTCGGTGTATGGGGCATCGATTTCATGGGGCCATTCCCTTTGTCACTTAACAATCAGTACATTCTACTCGCAGTGGATTACGTATCAAAGTGGGTTGAAGCTATAGCACTCCCAACTAATGATTCCAAGGTGGTTCTTAAATTCCAACAAAAGAACATTTGCACGAGGTTTGGCACGCCAAGAGCAATTTTAAGTGACTAAGGTAGTCACTTTTACAACAAATCATTTACAGCTCTATTGGCAAGGTATGGTGTCAACCATAAGGTAGCTACGACTTATCATCCCCAAACTAGTGGGCAGGCTGAGGTGTCGAATAGGGAAGTTAAGAAAATCTTAGAAAAAGTGGTGAACCCAAATCGTAAGGATTGGTCGCTCCGGTTGGATGATGCATTATGGGCATATCAGACTGCGTATAAGACACCGATCGGGATGTCACCATATCAACTACTATACGGAAAGGCTTGTCACTTACCAGTCGAACTATAGCATAAGCCTTATTGGGCGATTCAAAAACTGAATTTTGATCAAGCAGCTGTAGGGGAAAAGCGATTATTGCAAATAAATGAGCTCGATGAATTTCACCTTCAAGCTTACGAGAACTCCAAGTTATACAAGGAAAAGGCTAAGAAATGGCATGACCAAAAAATTATGCATAGAACATTCAAGCCGAGGCAATCAGTCCTTCTGTTCAACTCACGGCTGAGATTGTTCCCAGGAAAGCTTAAGTCCAGATGGTCGAGACCATTCACTATAAAAAGCGTGTTCGCTCATGGCGCCATTGAACTTTACAGTCGGAATCCTTTAGAAACTTTCAAAGTCAACGGTCAACGATTAAAGCACTATTGGGGTGGCGAGTCCAACACCGATGTCATCGCCATCACATTGTCCGACGTACCATGAATAGGAAGTAGTCAGGCTGAACGACTTAAAATCAAACGCTAATTGGGAGGCAACCTAATCATGCATTATTTTTCATATTTTCATTCATAATTGCTAGAATATAGTTTTATTAAGTTAATAGGTAGGTATTATATGGTAAAAATCTTGTTATTCTCTCAATCATACTCCAAGTGATCAACAATCTAATAATTTGTATATTTCATGGCTTGCAGGATGGGGAAATGGACATTTATTGGCTTAGCATAAAGAAAAGATGAGAATCAGAGTCAATTAGCAGAAGGCACCCCCGCTGGGGCTAGCCTATTTAACACTGTACCCCCAGCCGGGGCGGGGGTCCCTCAACTAGATTAACAGAACACATGTTCGCTGGGGCGGGCTTCCCAAGGCTAATACCCCCCTCCGGGGCGGGGGTCCTGAGTATGAAGCAGTTATTCGGCAGTTATTTCACATCATCCATCATAAACCCAGTTCCTCATTCATCTTGAAATTTAACTAGGCACACTTAGAAGGGGTGGTTGAATAAGTGTGAGAGCAATCTATGACCAATTTTTATACTTTAGATCAAGCTATTAAATTCAAGCTACTATATTGATTAATTCAGTTTGCTGAATTAATATAGTCTACTGAATTGACAAAATATCCTGCAGAATTTATAACTTAAATAAAAATACTTGGTGTTAAAGAATTATCTTAATATAATGCAAACATTCAAATTTTAATTATTAAGATAATTAAATAACTTACATGAGTAATTTAAAGCAAAGCAAGCAGTAAAATCAACACCAAGATTTTTTGCGTGGTTCAGCTATTACCCTCTATAATAATAGCCTAGTCCACGTCCAATACCAACTAGTATTGGAGACTCACTTTATTTATATCTTTATAAATAAACACCGATTAAAAATCAGATTCTTACAAAAATTAATTAACAATTAATTTCTCTTGAGCACTCTTGCTCCTTGTGCACCTATGCACTCTTCAAGCACCTTTGCTTCCTTGAACCTGTTTGTAAACCTTTTCTCTAATCCACTAGGATTAACACCTTTAGACTACACTTAGTCTAAACAAAAAATTCAATACATATATAGAGGTCTATGATCAATGCAAGAATAATCAATTTAACAATTTAAAGGCTCAACTATATGCAATGATCAATTAGCACAAAAAGATAAACAATTAATTTCTTACCAAATACCAGCTCAAATAATATCAGAAATTTAATTGCTTAGCTGCTCAACGGTTGCACTGATTAAATAAAATTGCTCGATAAATAATCAGTAATTAGTGCAAGTATATTTTCGTGAGTTGTAGTTTTTCATCTATGAAAATACTATATTTATAGAACAAAATATATTACCGTTTAATTAAAGATAAATCTTTATTTGTTCAAGTCAATCGGTAAGAAGTTGTCAAAGAGTACAACGGTAATAGAGTTAATATTTATCCAGCAAAACAAATTTTTGTTAGATACTCAGTTTGGATAAATTAAACCTTTTCAAAATGCAACCCACTAACCACTTTGACTTAATCTTTCTTTATCATTTAAGGTGGCGTGTGGCTAATAAAGTGGAACACCATATGTCATCAAACTCCTTTTCCAAAGATGTTCAGAATTCCAATTTATAAAAACTCCTTGAAAATTGCATACATAACAAATCTCAATAAAGTATATCTGCCGTCCTTTAGATTTTCTAGGAATTCTTGATTACTTAGATATCCTTGAAACAAGCACATGCATAATAACAAATAGAAGATAGCTACTTTTCAGTTTCTAAGCATACTCATATATCCACGTGTAGGATGTGTACATATATCAAGTAACTTCAATAATGCATTTAAAAATCTTTGTACTTTGATAACATATTTTAAAGTATTTAGGAAAATCCTTTTTCAAAACTTTTAAAAACATTTTTCATTTAAGACATATAATAAAATGCATATGATATGTCCTAGAGCCTTTAAATGAAAATTAATTATTATGCAGTTGACCTTACATTTGGTTTTCCTAGAAAAAAAGAAATTCTTCACCCACTTGAATATTCCTTATCATCAGATACCCGAAATACCATAAAACAATTTAGCATACGAATAATTCATCATCAAAACATAAGGATAAAAGATGACTAGGTCAACATTCTCCCCTTTTTTGATGATGACAACCAAAAACCTTTTAATTCCCATTAACTTCCCCTATGTTCATGCATATCATATAAATAGCTCCCCCTAAATTTATGCATCAATATCATTTCAGGAATCTCATAATAACCAACTGAAATTCAAATTTGATTTTAGTAAACTGAAATTTTAAACCCCTATTATCTGGCATGTACCTGCAATCATGTTAGTTCAACATATATTTATCAAATATCAAATTTCTAACATATTAATTAAAACACAATAGTCTGGTAAATCACAAATTCAAAATATTTTTAGTCTTAAAATAACTAAAATACCCAAATTTCTCCCCCTTTGTCATCAAACAAAAAGGGAAAGATCCATTACTCGAGTTCTACCACTGCTGCTCGTTGTTCGTCCCTCATGGTTAAGTATGGGCGATGATTGGCACTATGAATTCTTTCAGCGAGGGTAAAGTCAGTAGCAAAGTGAGGAGGACGGGGAATAAAAGTTCCAGGGGGTAATGGCACGTCAAGAATTTCACCAATGTACTCAGCCAGCCAGTTATAATGCACCCATTCCGTGACTGTAGAATGTTTACATTACATATGGAGCTTCGATCCCACATCATTAAAACGTGTATACATAAACTCAGCCAATTCTCCTACCTGATTACTGACAAACTTGATCTCCTGACTTAATTGATAGGAATTCCGATTAAGCCTTCGCTGCATAACCTCTGCCAAAGCAGTGGTCTGTAATTCGAAACCTGCCTGTAAGTCAATAAACTCATCAAGATTGTTATAAAGTTTGTTAATTTCCGGAGCACCCAAAGGCAACTTGCCTTTTTTCAACTGAGTTATACGAGTGTTAAGGCCAGACATTTCAGCTTGCAATTTTTCTTGATTACTAAGCACCAATTTCAACATATCAATGATTTCAAGAGAAGATTGAGTGGAGGGCTGAACAGGAGAGGATGGAATTGAGATTGGAGGAGCAGGATTCTCAGAATTAACACGAACAAACATACCATCAAGTAACAGAATACGCGACATTTTCAGGGACCCAATGCTGATGGAATCAGTAATAGAAACAGAATTTTCATTTTCAAAAGAAACTTTAAAATGTTTGAATAAAGTAGTGAGAGTAGCACTGTAAGGCAAACATGTCTTGGTTTTTCTCAGACAACTTGTCATTTGATGAAGCAACATTTGGGCTAAATTAAAAGACAGATCTTTTAAAATCATGGCAACAATGATCAAATCCTGATAAGTAAAATCAGCACTACCACCTAAACGAGGCAAAAGATTAAACCTAACAAGATGATGAATCACACAAGCAAGGGGAGAAACATCGACAGTTTTGGGAGTTAAAACATCACTCAACAGAGGATTATCCATGACAATTTTTAATTGTTCCAAAGGAGAAAAAGGAGAATGAACAGCTCCTTTTCGAGTGAATGGACAATCACCAGTGAATGGAATGTTTAAAATGCTACCAAAGTCCATGACAGTGAAATACAAAGATTTTCCTTTAATAAATGAAGTATAAAACTCCCCATGACATTTCGGATTAGTATAAAACTGTTGAACTAATCTGGGATATGCAATAGAAGGAGGAAAGAGCATGGAAGAGATACCACAAGACTCAAACAAAGCTTTCAAAGGAGACTCATGAAAACAGATTTGATCCACTGATTTTTCATAAACCAACTGTTTTGGAAAAATAAAATTTTTAAAACGTACCTCATAAGCATTACTCCGAAAGAAGTTGTTAGGGAGATCAGAGGAAAAATTAAGGTTTACCAAAACTGGTGGAGGTGTAACTTCTGGCTTAAAAGATGGAGTCGATGGTCGACGTCTCCGAGAGGGTCCAGTGGAGTTAGACAGAGAGGGATTAAAAGTGGATTCGTCAGAGGACGAAGAGTTCACGTATCCTATCTCTAATGACACAACTTTCTTCAGTTTCCTTTATTTGCGAGATGGTCCGATAGTCGATTGGGGAGGAACTGCTGTCTGGTCGTCGTCGTAATCGACAAGCGATCTCTTATGTGTACGAGTTCTCATGGTGAGTTTAGTGTGTGAGTGAAATACATGATGAAAAGATAAGTGAGTATCCGAAACTAGAATAGAAACAGAGTTAGAAAGAGTTGGAGAAGATGTGGAGTGAAGAATACAGAATGAGATCTTAAAAAGAAGGAAGGTGTACACTCCCACATACTTACGTCTTTCAGTCGACTTGTCATTTTAAGTTTTAAAAACTCATTATGAGATGCATGTACTCGTACGTCTCCCAATAAACCCTTCAGCCGTCTAGTTTTTTTTTAGTTTTCAAAACTAATTATGATAGACGCCTTGATTCTCGCGTCAATAAATTAAGTGACCAGCCGAAAACATAATTATCCTAATTAATAACAGTCAATACAATATACATGTAATACTAGTATAACACTAATACAAAAAAAATTATGTCGTACACATCCCAAGTTCTCTTCGCAACATGCAAAATATATCTTCACTTAATGGTTTAGTAAAAATATCTGCAATTTAATTTTCAGTAGGAATAAAAATTAATTTTATAAATCCTTTGGACACATTATCACATAAAAAATGATGCCTTACTTCTATATGCTTTGTACGTGAATGTAACACAGGATTTTTAGAAATATCTATAGCACTAGAATTATCACAGTATATGGGCACATTATCAGATAAAATATCAAAGTCACATAGAGTTTGTTTTAACCATAAAATTTGAGAGCTACAACTCCCTGCAGCTAGATATTCACCCTCAGTGGTTGATAAAGCAACTGAGGTTTGCTTTTTACTATGCCATGTAACAAGACTGTGACCTAAAAATGTGCAAGCACCACTGGTACTCTTTCTATCAATTTGACACTCTGCATAGTCAGCATCTGAATAACCCATTAGTACAAAATAATTGCAGATTGGATAAAATAATCCCGAATTGATTGTACCACTTAAATATTTAAAAATCCTTTTAACAACTTGTAAATGAGATTCTTTAGGTTTTGCTTGAAAACGTGCACATAAACAAACACTATACATTATATCCGGTCTAGATGCGGTTAAATATAATAAACATCCAATCATATCTCGATATTTAGTTACCTCCACATCTATACCTTTTTCGTCAGACGTAAGCTTTATTAAAGTACTCATTGGTGTAGCCTTTGAATTAGATCCTTCAAAACCAAACCTTTTGAGAAGTTCTTTTCTATATTTGGTTTGATGGATGTACATACCGTTCTTTATTTGTTTGATTTGGAGTCCCAAAAAGTAATTACGTTCTCCCATTAGACTCATATCGAACTCCCTGTGCATGCACTTAGAAAACCACTCACAAAGAAAATTATTAGTAGCACCAAAAATTATGTCATCTACATATATTTGTACAATAATAATATCTTTATTTTCATGCTTAATAAATAATGTAGAATCAATTTTTTCCCTAATAAAACCATTTGAAAGCAAATACTTACTCAACCTTTCGTACCAAGCCCTTGGAGCTTGTTTTAGCCCATAGAGAGCTTTCTTTAGCTTGTAGACATGATTTGGATACCTCTCATGTTCAAATCCAGGAGGATATTTTACATATACCTCTTCATTGATGTATCCGTTGAGAAAGGCGCTTTTTATGTCCATTTGATAGAGTGTGAACTTCTTGTAACATGCGAATGCTAATAAGATGCGGATGGACTCTAGTCTGGCGACTGGGGCGTAAGTTTCTTCATAGTCAATCCCTTCTTGTTGATTGTATCCTTGAGCTACTAGCCTTGCTTTGTTACGAGTGATAGTCCCATGCTCATCAAGCTTGTTCTTGAATACCCACTTTGTTCCAATGATAGATACATCTTTAGGAGGGGGCATAAGTTCCCAGACTTGGCATCGTTCAAATTGTTGAAGTTCTTCCAGCATTTCCATTAGCCAGCTTTCATCTAGAATAGCTTCCTTAGCATTCTTTGGCTCGACTTGTGATAGGAATGCAGAAAAAGTACACTGATTCTGCAATCCTCTTCTTGTAGTGATTCCTTTGTTTATATCTCTAATGATATTTTTTTGTGGATGATTCTTGAGATATCTCGCAGTCTTTGGCATTTGTACATCATGTATCACTTCTTCTTGTTGAGGGAAATCTACTTCAAGCACTTGTGTTATTTCTTGTTCTACTCCTGGCGAGTTTTCCAATTCAGTTTGCTGAATTTGTCCATTCGGCTCGCTGAATAAACTCTTTCGGTTCGCTGGATTCATTGAGATCTCCAAATTACCTGTATCCTTATCTCTTTCTTTTGGAAGATCATTGTGAGTTTCATTAAAACTAATATGAACAGATTCTTCAACACTCAACTTGTTAATGTTAAATACACGATATGCTTTACTATTCTGTGAATATCCAATGAAAATTCCTTCGTAAGATTTAGCCTCAAATTTTCTGAGATTGTCACTAGTATTTAGAATAAAACATTTAGATTCAAAAACTTTGAAATAACCTATGTTTGGACGTTTATTATTCAAAAGCTCATATGGTGTTTTCAAAATAATAGGACGAATGAGTACTCTATTTAAAACATAACATGATGTACTTACTGCTTCGGCCCAAAATTTCTTTAGAAGCTTACTTTCTTGTAGTAGAGTTCTTGCTGTCTCTTGTAGAGTCCTATTCTTCCTTTCTACCACCCCGTTTTGTTGAGGAGTCCTTGGTGCTGAGAATTCATGGCTAATACCTCTTTAGTCACAAAAGGTTATGAAATCTTTTTGAAATTCAGTATCATGATCACTTCTAATTCTAACGAGTTTATAGTTGTACTTGGTTTCAAGATTCCTTATTAATTTTTCAAACTCTTTAAATGCTTCATCCTTAGTTCTTAAAAATAATACCCATGTGTATCTTGAAAAGTCATCAACTATTACAAATGCATAAAATTTACCATTAATACTTGAATGTCTTTCTGGTCCAAATAAATCAAGATGAAGTAGTTGCAAGGGAGATGAGGTTGATACCATATTCTTTGCTGTAAAAGAAGTTCTTACTTATTTTCCCAGTTGACAAGGAATGCATATTCCTTTCTTTTCAAACCTGATTTTTGGCAACCCTTTGACGAGATTCTTTGAGGATAATTTCTTGATTAAGTCCATGTGAACATGTCCCATCCTTTTATGCCATAGATAAGCTTAATCTTGTACTGAAGTAAGATATAGTTCTTCATCCTGTTGCTCAAAATCAATAGTATATATATTTCCCTCTCTTTGTGCAACTAGAGTAGTATCGTTAGTACCATGAAATATTGTGCATTTATCTTTTTCAAAATTAACTTGATGGCCATTATCCATTAATTGACTGATACTAATTAAATTAAATTCTAGACCGTTAACAAGATGAACATTATTTATACTTACCTTGCCGTTGCCGATTTTACCTTTTCTGATTATTTCGCAGGTTTTATTGTCTCCAAAAGTGACCGTTCCATTCTTCTTCTTGACACTTAGTTCTATAAACTTTGATTTATCACCAGCCATGTGACGAGAGCATCCACTATCAAGAATCCATTTTTGAGATGGAACTCTTGCCTTTAAACATACCTGTCAAGAAATAATAATTTATCCTTTTGGTACCCATATCTTTTTGGGTCCACTTATGTTAGTAGCAAGTAAATCACACTTTTTAATCCATACCTTTTTAACATTATTTCGTTTCTTAAAACAATTTATATCTAAATGACCTTTAATACCACAATGTTTACAAGTTGTGAAAGGTGAGCAATAATTTAAACTAAACGTGACTTTGATTTTAACATTTTGATATTACTCTTTTTATGCATAGAATCATAACCAATTCCTTGTCTTTCAAAACTAGGTCTTTGTTTACATAATATGACATTTAGATTTTCTTCACCTTGAACAAATTTAGCAAGAGATGATTTTAATGAGTCTATTTCTTTTTGAAGTTCATTATTAGGAAATGTTTTAACAGGATATTTATCACTAAATACATCAATACACACATCTCTTATTTTTAACTCATTAGTCAATTTTTGGACTTCATTATTTAAGAATTTTACCTTATTGAAAAATATTTTATTATAATTGTCTAAATAATCAATCTTTGCAATCAAAACCTTTTCTTCTTTACATGTAGATTCCTTTTCAATTTCTTTCTTTTTATCTATTAGTGAATCTACTTCATCCATTAGTGTATTAACTAATCCTTTTAAGCTTGCATTCTTTTCTCTTAATTTCTAATTTTCTTGTTCTAAAGAGTTTAGTTCATTAAGAGATACCTGATTAGATTCACCTTCAATTCCCACAAAGCATACTTGTGCTATCTCATCTTTAGCATCGATCTCTACTTCAGATTCTTCATCACTCCAAGTAATAAAGACTTTGTTCTTCTTGTTGTCTTTGAAGCTTGGCTTCCCTTTATTCTTTAATTGAAAACAGTCTTTCTTGAAGTGACCAGGACGTCCACATTCAAAGCACGTCTCTTCAGTTTGTTTTCCTTTGACTTTGTTTGAATTAAAAGTGTTTCTCCTCTTGTTTTTCCTTTGTAGTAACCCCTTGAGTTTCCTTGACATCATTGCTATTTCTTCATCGGAGTTATCATCAAGTTCCTCCTCATTATCTGCAGTAAGAGCTAAGACCTTTCTTCGAGGAGTTTCCTCCTCATCATCATATCTTTTTAACTGATGTTCATATTCTTCTAATTCACCAAACAAAGTTAAAGTATCCATGGATGAAATAGTAGCAGAATCTTGAAGAGTAGGGATTTTAGAAGCAAACCTATTGGGCATAGCCCGAAGTAACTTACGGTTGATCTCACTTTGAGGATAGTGATTTTAGAAGCAAACCTTTTGGGCATAGTCCGAAGTAACTTACGGTTGATCTCACTTTGAGGAATAGTCTTGTCCAGCAATTTTAAGGAGTTTATAAGGACTAGAAATCTTGCTTGAGCTAGCTTGATGGTTTCATCTTTTTTAAGCTTGAACATTTCATAATCGTGCATAAGCATGCTTAGCTTGACTTCTCGTACTTTGGAAGTACCTTCATTACTTACCACTAAAGTATCCCACATCTCTTTGGCAATGTTGCATGAGGAGACTTTATCTATCTCGGATTATACCATGCCACTGAGAAGTGTGTTCATAGCCTTTAAATCATATGAGACCATGTAGATTTCAGTTGAACCCATTTCTAGAAGAATCTTTGGTGTCCCATCATCTCTTCGTGGAATAACTGGTCCGTTCTCTACAACCCACCATTCCCAAGGATCTCTTTTAAGATAGATCCTCATTCGGAATTTCCAGAAGTTGTAATTCTCTGTTCCAAATAGCAAAGGAGGTCTATTGGTTGATTGACCTTCTTGATTGTTGTTTCCGAATTGTGCCATGTCAGAATCTTTCCCTACAAGTCACCTTTAAGACCAAGATAAGTAGAGCCAAGCTCTGATACCCAAATGAAATTTAACTAGGCACACTTAGAAGGGGGGTTGAATAAGTGTGGGAGCAATCTATGACCAATTTTTATACTTTAGATCAAGCTATTAAATTCAAGCTACTATATTGATTAATTCAATTTGCTGAATTAATATAGTCTACTGAATTGACTAAATATCCTGCAAAATTTATAACTTAAATAAAAATACTTGGTGTTAAAGAATTATCTTAATATAATGCAAATATTCAAATTTTAATTATTAAGATAATTAAATAACTTACGTGAGTAATTTAAAGCAAACCAAGAAGTAAAATCAACACCAAAATTTTTTACGTGGTTCAACTATTACCCTCTATAATAATAGCCTAGTCCACGTCCAATACCAACTAGTATTGAAGACTCACTTTATTTATATCTTTATAAATAAACACCGATTACAAATCAGATTCTTACAAAAATTAATTAACAATTAATTTCTCTTGAGCACTCCTGCTCCTTGTGCACCTATGCACTCTTCAAGCACCTTTGCTTCCTTGAACCTGTTTGTAAACCTTTTCTCTAATCCACTAGGATTAACATTTTTAGACTACACTTAGTCTAAACAGAAAATTCAATACATATATAGAGGTCTATGATCAATGCAAGAATAATCAATTTAACAATTTAAAGGCTCAACTATATGCAATGATCAATTAGCACAAAAAGATAAACAATTAATTTCTTACCAAATACCAGCTCAAATAATATCAGAAATTTAATTGCTTAGCTGCTCAACGTTTGCACTGATTAAATAAAATTGCTCGATAAATAATCAGTAATTAGTGCAAGTATATTTTCGTGAGTTGTAGTTTTTCATCTATGAAAATATTATATTTATAGAACAAAATATATTACCGTTTAATTAAAGATAAATCTTTATTTGTTCAAGTCAATCGGTAAGAAGTTGTCAAAGAGTACAACGGTAATAGAGTTAATATTTATCCAGCAAAATAAATTTTTGTTAGATACTCAGTTTGGATAAATTAAACCTTTTCAAAATGCAACCCACTAACCACTTTGACTTAATCTTTCTTTATCATTTAAGGTGGCGTGTGGCTAATAAAGTGGAACACCATATGTCATCAAACTCCTTTTCCAAAGATGTTCAGAATTCCAATTTCTAAAAACTCCTTAAAAATTGCATACATAACAAATCTCTGCCGTCCTTTAGATTTTCTAGGAATTCATAATTACTTAGATATCCTTGAAACAAGCACATGCATCATAACAAATAGTTGATAGCTACTTTTCAGTTTCTAAGAATGCTCATATATCCATGTGTAGGATGTGTACATATATCAAGTAACTTCAATAATGCATTTAAAAATCTTTGTACTTTGATAACATATTTTAAAGTATTTAGGAAAATCCTTTTTCAAAACTTTTAAAAACATTTTTCATTTAAGACATATAATAAAATGCAAATGATATGTCCTAGAGCCTTTAAATGAAAATCAATTATTATGCAATTAACTTTACTTTTGGTTTTCCTAGAAAAAGAGAAATTCTTCACCTACTTGAATATTCCTTATCATCAGATACCTGAAATGCCATAAAATAATTTAGCATACGAATAATTCATCATCAAAACATAAGGATAAAAGATGACTAGGTCAACACATCTCTACTTATTCCTCCATTACATCTTCAACCCCACGATTTCGCCATCTCATTCATTACTACTCCACTACTTTCCCCCACCTCTTCAATCCACCAATTCACCCCATCACACCTCCTCTATATATTTCCCCATCTCATCCTAAATTCCTCACAAAACTCTTCAACTATACCCCACAAGTCTGTGAATTAGGGCATCCATAGAGGCTAATTGAGAGCAATTGAGGGTCAAGCACAACACTATATATTATTCAACTTCTTTCACCCAATTTGCCACATCAAATCAACAAGTTTGGGGGAAGAATTGTTTGTGCCCACCAAGTGATCGATAGTGTGTGTGAACCAAGGTTGGGGAGGGAAGATACTGTGATTAAGGCAATAGAGAGCAAATGTCTTCGCAACCCACATCGAAATGCTAAAAGGGAGAGAGTTCAAGGCCCGAACAACCGACACGGACCTTCGATCGTCAAAAATTTGTAAGTGCTGCCGCCGTCGACCGGTATGATTATATGATGAGAAAAGCACTTACATCAGAGCGGGGGTTGGCACCAGATCACGTTGATGGGGAGATGATGCAGCAAATCTATTAGAAAGGTTGGAATAAATTCACTGAAGAACCAGAACCCGCCGTGGTCAACATAGTCAAGGAGTTCTATGCGAACGCCGAGGACAAAGCCCCCTTCAACGCTTATGTGCGGGGTCGCTTGGTCCCATTCAGTGCCAATGTGATCAACACCTTTTATCAATTGTGTGTGCCTCGATAATGCCAATATGCCCACCTACGTGATTTTGATCCGGACTATGAAGCAATACTCAAGGAAATGACTAAACCGGGAACAACATGGATCAAAGGTCGAAAGGGAGGCACAGTGTTCAATAGCAAAGATCTCAGTCGGTATGGAAAAATTTGGTACGCATTCCTATGTGCTAAACTGTATCCATCTCAATACACCTCAAACGTGACCAAAGAGAAGGCGTTACTTCTATACACGATTGTGCAAGACTTCATCATTGACGTCGGAGCCATTATTTGTTTTTTCATCCGCCGGTGCTTACGAGGAAACATTTCAGGCGGCTTGCCACACCCATCACTCATATGTGGGTTGTGTTGCCAAACGGGTGTGAGATGGTCTGACGATGAGCCCACACAGCTGCCGCTTGCGGTGCTAGACTTCAAAATGATAGTGCGGTATTCAGTATGGGCCGGGGGTGATTCCCATTCGCGAGGACTGGGTTTTATTTTTCCATCAGCTTCGGAGGACGAAGTTGATGCTGCAGACACGTTAGAGGATGAGGATGAGGCTATGGGAGATCAAGGAATCGAATAGGTACCGAAGACCGAGGCATTATCCAGTCCTCAGTTCCTTGACTTTCAACATCAAATGGATGCGCACAACAAGGCAGCACGTCAGGAGATACGACGACTTGCATTGAGGCAAGACCACATATTTGATGCTATGAACACGTCGTTTGCTTCACTCAACACGACACTTCAGAGCTTCAATCCAGCTGCACACTTCCCATATCAGCCACCCATGCCGATGCCGAGGTTTCCACTAAGTGATTCAAAAGAAGAAGATCAACCACCACCTCCCCAGACTTAGGCGATTGCAGGGAAGTCCTCCTACACTAAATTGCGATTATTCAACCAATGAGGGCATTGTATTACTTATGTTTGGGGGATTTAAATTCTTGTTTGCATGCATATGTTATTGGTTAGGCTTATAGTTGTCATTTCATTCTAGTTTTGCATATTAGTTAGGAATTATGATGTTGCATACATATAAGTCACATAATTGCATGATAACTTAAGTGCATACATAGTAGCTTAGGTTATTTTTGTTATTGCATTGTTTTTAATTCCGTTATTAATGCATTTTGTTATGTTATGATATTAAAAAAAGAAGAAGAAGAAAGATGAAAAAAAACTATATTTAGTTAAATATTGTGTTTGCATATGTCCAGCAGTGTTGTAGTTCATGTTAGTTATGGGCCAATGATGAGATTGAGAATAAGTTAACCAATACATCATTGATTATTAGAACTGTGATATAATTTCTGTTATGAATCGAATCTTGTGCTTGTTTGAAACTGGTATAAAAAGGTTAGCACGATAATAACATCTTTGTTGACTGGTCAATTCAAATTGATACATAAATAGTTTCTAAAGGATAATGCTAGGGTAAATGAGAAAATGACAAGGATAGGCAGTAAAGACAAAAATTAGGCAAGAACCTAAGTTTGAGGGATTATATGTGGGGTATATAAGCTTTATCTATAAAAAAAAAGAGATTATATATCGTGACTAGTCTTATTTCGGGGCCTTTGTTACTTGAGCAAGTACGCCCGAGGGGATTATCTTTACACCTAGCCCCCTAAGGTCTTTTATGGTCTGGGAGTCGTTGGTCGAAAGCTCACTAAGGGGTAGCACTGTTAGGCTAATGGGATGAGACATTGCACAGTCATGTGTGTATTTTCCAAATAAATAAATAAATAAAATAAAACAGGAAAAGAGAAAAAAGCCCCCGTGTGATTTTTTTTTAATATAAATGAAGTATAAGTACCCTGCATGAACCCTTGATTTTGGTATTGCTTAGTTTTAATTGGAATGTGCTTATTTTTGAAAATTTTAAGTTTGTGCTATATGATTCCTTCTAAGAAATTGATTATGTATTGAATTTGAGTCCATATCTTTTATCATGGGTGTTGAACACACACACACACACATTATACTAGTGATGATGGTTTAAGATTTGAGAATTAATACAGAATTGTGGATTGATTTTGGTGATTAATATTGTAGAGTTTGCTTATTTTCTCTGAGGCCGATGAGATAATTTTGATTCTGCTAGACTGTAGGATTCGAAAGCATATAGATTATATTTATTCCATCTCATTGCATTGCATTGCATAGCATGTAGTTTGTTCTGTGCTCGAGGACTAGCACGGTTTAAGTTTGAGGGATTTTGATAAGTGGATTTCATATCCACGAATCGTTGTCCATTTCAAGCTTAATTGTTGTTAGTTTCTTGTTTTCATGTTCATTGTTTATTTGTTTTGTGTTCTTTTATGCGTAGGGTGGTTGTTGTGGCATTTAACGAAGAATTGGAGTCATTTGGAGAATTTCTAGAAGTAATCATGAAGTTAGCAAAGTCATCTGGCAGAATAGACCCCCGCCGGGGCGGCCCCTTTTTGCCTATGTACCCCCGTCGGGGCGGGGGGTCTTTAACAGCAACTAGCAAAAAGGGTGCCCGCCGGGGCGGGCCTGTTTTAGGCTTGTACGCCTGCCGGGGCGGGGGGTCTCGACTGGTGAACTCTCCTATTTTGTTTTGGACTCTGCTGGGGCATGAACTCTAGCATTTGGATGGTAAGTGGACTCTATTGAGCATGGAATTAACCAGAAAAACGTGTGTTGGATGTTTATTACTTAATTAACAACGAATTAAACGATACATAAGGCATAATACGAAGATCAATTCCAGTTTTTCCTAGCAAGCATTAGAGGAAGATTTTGAAGAGATTTTTGAGACGATTGCAGATTTAGGCTACGTGAAGGGTGTTTTTCACTATTCTTCTCCTTAGTCTTTTATTTGTCATTGAAAGAATGTTATATTTGAATTATTCAGTTGTTATTTCATTTATGATGAACTAATTCACTTTTTAGGCTTATGGTGGATCCTTAAGTGAAACGATGATTTTGTAAACTTTGATTTCCAGTTCAATAAGCTATTTTCCAGTTTATCTATATTAATTTGAGCTTGAATTTATGAATTGCCTGATCAACAATTCTTTGTGGATTTGTATGGAATCGAGAGAGGATATTTGAATCTAGACTTAGTTAATATATCGTGTGTTGAATTTTGTGAATAGCAGATTCTTGATGAATGTTAAGGTGGAGATATGCTTGACATCGCATGTAATCGGATAGAGAACTTAATCTTAAACCTTCTTTAAATATAATTTACATAGAGATATAGTGAGTTAGTTGATTGAGGTGTTTAACTTGTTTCTATCTAATTTGTGGATTTAAGTTCATACGATATTAGTGCATCGAGAGGTGGCTAGTACTACATTCGTGTTCTTGATTAATGAACCGGGATAATGATTTGAATTGGAATAAAGGTGTAGAAATCAGAGTGAAGCTTAGGGTAAAATCATAAGTCTAATTCTCCATTAATTGTTTGAAATTCCAGATTTTGATATTTGTGATTGTTTTGTGGTAGTTTATTTGTTTCTTAATTTAGTTTCTATAATTTTAATCATTAAATTGAATAGTTTAATAAAATTAGGATTAATAGGAAATTGGTAATTGTAAGGTTAAGATTCTTACTAATTTGTCTCTGTGGGAACGATACTCTACTCATTACTATATTACTTGTTGACCACGTATACTTGCGTGTTGTGCGTATATAGATTTTACCCAATAGTAGGTTGACAAGCAAGGAGATCAACCTAAACAAAGCATTACACCCTTTATAATTAGAGATACAATTTGACTTTTGAAGTCAAACGATGACATATTAAACTTTAAAATTGATTTTAAAGTTTAATATGTCATCATTTGATCTCAAAAGTCAAATTGTATAAATAGTTTTGGATTGGAGGGAGTACATGGAATTAAACCCCAAATCCGTCATTGGTTATGTGACGCTCTCAAATCCGGGTATCTTCCAACCTGAGTCCGGTGGTACACGGTACTACAACATTCACAAACATCTTAACATAAAAGCTTAATAACACAAATGTAATCTTTGTATTATTACATCATATCGCTCAATTCCTGTTTCTGCAACCATTACATGTTATTGCATTATAATAATTCACATTACATAGAAATTTTAATCTATTACACGATCTTCTATCCATCTTTGTCCTCCTTCTTTTATCCTTAATGGGTGCTTCTAAACACTTGTCCTTAACTGAATTCATATAGTTTAAACAAGGATAAACATTAAATTGCCCAACAAGTAAAGCATTTCAACAACAAAATCAAGAATCATATGATTTCATTCAACAACTAAAAAATAGTTGTGAAAATAGTTGTGAAATACTTCGAATAAGCTGGAATAATACACAGAATAAACCAGATTAAAATTGTTCATTACTCTAAAACATTTTTGAAATGACATAGTGGTCATTTGAATAAGATGTCATCACACCAAAAACTCTGTTTCTTCTTTCCTTATTTCGTTAAAAAGGATAACATAGTCATTAAGACCATAAATCCGATATCACTTACAAGTACATCTAGGGGATCACCCAGTAGTACCCTATGTTGTACAATACTCATCCATTAAATTTATTTACGTTTAAATTTTGACACCTTGCGTGCCAGTCAAAAACTCGGCTAAATACATTTGTTTGATTAAGTTCAAACATACGTTTGAATCAATACCAAAGCAATTGTGTGACGCCCCCAAAATAGGTTCATTTCACCCAACCCATACTGAGTCGCCAAATACATGGTACAGAAAACAACAACAACTTTATTATTACAATTGTCGTGCAAAATACGACAACACATATACTGTGAGTTTAAATACAAATATTGTCATCTAGACAGTACTCAAACTCAAATGGAGTCCTCATTACAATTATTGATACACTATTTTATAAAATAGTGAGGACTACTAAAATAACTATCTTGAACCATCATTCCATACCCCGACTAGTACCCGCTACATTCTCGCCTCCTGAGAAGAAAAATAGAACAAAAAGGAAAAGAGTGAGCTCAACTAGCCCAGTAAAGAATATTATGACTAAGACAATATAGAATAAATTATCGTTAGTCCTCAACAGGGAAAAATCTGATAGAATATAATAGACAACAAGTTTTAGATCAACAACTGCAGCGGAAACAACAATTCATTAGAAGAGTTAAGTAGAGAATAAAATCTACTATCATCTATGAATTTAAAGTCCATCATCGATATTTTATCCCTGTAACATCAATCAATATACATCTTGAATCAAATAGTCATCTTTGCATTACAGGCCAAAGATATTAATCAGTCGGTCATGTTCATCTCAACACCTGTTCATCTTTGCACTACGGACCAAAGATATTCATCAAGAAATCATTCATCTTTGCACTACAGGCCAAATATATTCAGTAATATCATCATTTAGGACTCAGGATGATGAAAAATTTATTTTAAAAAAAACGAATCCAGTGAGACAAAAGAACAAATAGTAAGGATTCGTACTTCGATTTATCCATATTTAAAAATACTCCATAATAACTATTGTGGAACAGAATTCAAAAATAAAGATCAAAACATAGATCCAATCAAAGATAGGAACCATAACAGACGATCTTGGACACAGAAAAGAAAATTTAATTTTTTCTGTGAATAGTATCGTATTCATGAATAGTGCCGCATACGTGAATAGTGCCGTATACGTGAATAGTAACTCCGACACCAAAAGGTAGAAATTTTACAAGAAAAATCATCATGCTTTGTGAATAGTACTCATGAATAGTAATTCGTGAATAGTAACTCGTGAATAGTAACTCATGAATAGTAACTCATAAATAGTAACCCCGACATGAAAAGATAAGAATTTCACAAGAAAAATCTTATCAATATTCTGGTATAATGATATTAAAAGAAATAATATCATTTATAAAAAAAATATCATCCCTTACCTCAAAAAGATAGTACTTCTGACTGGAATACTAGTTATAGTACTGAAAGAACTTGCACCTTATAGCAACACTCAAAGTATCTAAATACTCACAAAAATACGATCGATAATATAGAGAGAGAAAACTTCAGTTTCTAGTGTGATTTTTAATTCTAATCTAAGCACCCTATTTATAGGAAAATGCTTAGAACACCAAAGCAGAAAATTTAATAAAATAATAATATATTATAAAAAATTTTCTACGCCCACTTAGACTTCTGAATTCTGCATGTTTACAACACATGTGGGGCCCACCAAAACAATAAAAACATTTTTGTTAAAAAAAATATTTAAAACTTCAAAAATCAATTATTCCGGAACTTCAATAATTCATAATAAATAGCCCTTTTATCAAAAAAATTTGAATCTTATGTCCTTCCATAGGAAATTCAATTCTCTACAACTTTGTAAGTTTAAGTTTTTCCAAAATTCAAACAAAAATTGACCGAAATTCACATACGGACGATTTTGCAGGCTATAATCAAATTTCTATCAAAAATGGGGTCCATCAACACACAAAACATGTGTTAAATATTTTTTGTAACAAAAATACTCTTTCTCCTCGTTTATTCATATATCACACATTCATTGTAAAATATCACCATTATTATATTATTATAATATAATAATATATTTAAATAAATTATTTTATCATAAAAGATAAAATATCAATTTTCAACAATTGTCACATTAAAAATTTTCTCCATCTATATCTACATAAAATAAATATTTTTCTTATCATATAAATCATAAATCAATAATTAATTATTCACAAATAATATTACAAAAGCACAATACTGACAACCAGGCTGTTCTCAAAAAAGAGGGGGCTTTCCAATAAGGATTTCTCCTTACTGGCGCGCAATTAGGTGACCAAACCTCTCCTTAGACAAAACTTTCTAGACATTGCCAATAATACTTTCTAATAATTTTATTCAAATAATATGAATTATTGATTTGATAATGAAAAATACTGTGTAGTGACAATTATTGAAACAACAATAATATAAAATATCAACGTAGCAATTATTGAATTAATAAAATATTGAACAGTAATTACTGTAACAATTATTGAGTAGTGCCTTCTTACGTAAGAATCAATAATTGGTGCAATACTGTGTGCTACTGTACAACAACGCGTATTACTGTGCTTTAACCACCGGGTATTCTAATAGTATTAACGGTAACAACCACGTCGTTATTTATAAACAACTTATACTTGTCGTTTTCGCCATCCAATCGCTTTCTATTATGGGGCCCACACAAGGCTGCGCCGTCGTACAAATATTCCCCGACAGTAAGAATATTCCACGACCAAACGAATATTTCCCGACAACAATAAATATTTTATAACCACTTGCTTATTTAAAATATTTGCGCATTTTACCCATAACTTACCACATTAATCAAATCAACCCTTACTATTTTAAAATAATAAATAGAGGAAAATCAATTTTATTTATAAAAAGTTGGGGTCTTACAAATTGACATTATATATCTTAGCTTTTCATTATTAACATTGGTTTGTTTAAGTTCAAACCTACCTTTGAATCAATACCAAAGCAATTGGCGTTAGATACCTTAACTTTTCAGAAATGACGTTGTAAAAGATTTACTAACAAATCCACAAAACATTTTAGCATTGGCCTAGCCGAACAATGGCACAAATATTTTCTTAAATAGTTTATATCATAACATCGCATTGAATACTTATACAAATACTAAAAGATTTACATAAGTATGTAATTCACACAATCATAAAAGAATTGTGTTCATTGTATTTTAAAACATCACATAGGCTTTATAAGAATAGAAGTAAATGAAGTAAAAACTTGCTCAAATAAATCAGAGTAAGTTTAGGGAACTTGCCTTAAGTGTTCTTCTATAAGTTTATGCTAATTTGTCCATCAAACGGTCTACGCAGTTACTAGTTCCTACACATACCAATTAAGCACATACTTGATGTCAAACATTGGTTTATATTAAATTCACTTCTTACTTTACATGTCCGCGTTATTAAACTCAAAATACTTTTCAAGTTTATTATTACTTGTTATAACGTTTTGACTTTTATTCGCCATATACCCACTCGTGAACGCTCAAGCTATATGCCCTTGCATATGCTCAACATGATCTTGACATCTTTTATAACACTTGTTGATTTAGTTAAGTGTTTTACATCAACTTTCCTTACGAGTATTCATTCATTTCATTAGACTCAAGTTATACTTCGAGTTTATTATCCTTCATTACAATCTTATTATTAAAATCGAACTTTATTCTGTCCATTCCATTCGTTATGGTTTCCTAACGTTTATATCTTTTACTCCTATCTTCGTTATACGAATATTCAAGTTGTACACTCAAATGTACTTCATACACTCCTGTTCTATGTGTATAGTAAACATTTACGTCCCTTTTTGGTATTTTACATTTACTATCGTTCATCTTTTCAACCTCCGTTCAATCTCTTGTTGACGTTTTAATCACTTGTTATTGTGATACATTAGTTAAACATTTATGTTCTTAATTGTTCCTTTCAATTCCCTTCTTTTTGTGTTTACAAGCAAACTTTTCTGCGCGATGACCTGACCGGGTGTTGCGGCGCCTGATTCTAGGTACCGCGCCTGCCTTGTCTAGGTACCTTACTAACTGACGCTGCGGCACTAGTTTTAAACTAGAAAGCCGGCGCTGCGGTGCCGGTTCTGGGAAAATGTTGCCCAAATCAGTGTTTTATAAAAACGATTCTGGCATTCACTTCGTTAACTTGTAACTTCGTAAACCCATATCAGAATGAGTCCATTCCTGAGCCTAATTCTAGCTTTCAAAATATACTTCAAATTCATCCAGACAGAATTTATTTCCAAATCCGTTAACTAACCTATTCGTTAACTTGAAAGTCCTTTGACGTTTACTTTCTTAACTTGGTGTTCTTGACGTTTGTTCATCCGTTCTTCATAATTTACTCATCCTAACCCGAATTGAGTTCGTTTTTGATTCCACGGCTCATATTTTCCGTGTTCTACAACGTTTTTATGAAATCCTACATATTTGGGTTCATTAACTCATATCATAACTTCGTTTGGAAGTCATAACAAACCATATTAACGTCTTTTACTCAATTTTTTCCCATAACTTCGTTATAGCTTGTTCTTAATCCATTTCACATGAAATTTACAAATCTAACTACAAATGATAGTTTTAAACTTGTCCATCAACAACATCTTACGAATGATTTTCAATTTGTCCATCAACAACATCCTACGTATGATTTTCAATTTGTCCATCAGCAACTTTTACTACGTTCTTCGTTTTTTAATCGTTATTTTGATTACGATTCACTTGAACACATAATTTAACGTTTTTAATCCGCTAATTCTTCCTTATTTCTCCATAACACTCATACGATTCCAACGAATTATCTAACCACCAACACAACACTTCATAACATGCTAGAAAGCGATTAAGGGATGAAGAGTTTGAGTTTTAAGTTTCCTACCTTATGATTCTTCGCGTTTCTTCATTAACAAACTACTTGATCTTATGTTTTCTTCCTTCGAGGCTTGCTAATATGAGTTTCTCACATCCTCTCGTTAATTGTCTATAGTTTTCTTTCTTAGATTTTCGAAAATAAAGAGAAATGAGCTAGTATATATAGATTTTCAAGACCAAGGGTATTTTGGTCTTTTGGTGGCTTTTACCGTTTTGTCCTTGGATGTTTTCTTGTAAATATCTTCTAATACTTAGCTTGTAAGCTTCCTCGATAGTTCCAATTTAATTCGAAATTTGTCCGACAGTTAAAAAACTGCGGTTCTCTGTTTATAAATATTTTTGGATATTCCGTCTTTCCTTTATAGATTAACTTTTACATATTCGTCAGAAATTGAAAAATACGAAAAGCGTTTTTGGTGAATAGTTTTTTCAGTGACATTTTTCCAGAAAATGGTTAAACGATCGAAAAGTCGATAAAAATAATTTTCGTCTTTTTCCTATTTCATCTTATTACGATACGTTTTTTGAGAAAAACTTTAATCAAATAATATGACTCTTCACGACATATAATCGACAAATCTTAAAACGAAATGTCGTTAGGACATACCAATCTCTCTAAAAGGCTTAGGGTTAAGCCCTAACTCGCATCGTTCTTCGGGTGAATAGTGTTTTTACGCAAACTTTCTCGATTTTTTATTATTTTTGTCTTCAAAATTCTTACTCATTAAATCATATACATAACCAAAATACTCCCATATTAACATCATCCTAGGTCATAAAATGACATTTAAACATATAATACAAATTATATTCATTAAATATTATTTTATTCATTACTATTCCATAAAACTTAATTTTTAAACTAAATGGAATTTCTCGGTCGTTACATTCTTCCCCCTTATAAAAATTCTGTCCCCTGAGTCACGATACACATTACCCATAAAAGAGGTATAGTCATTCTTCCTTTTCTTTATCTTTACAGTCTTACTTTGCTTTAATCCCACAGATTTGGTGTTCACTATCCAATTAAATCACAACTAACTTCCCATATATAAAGGATATAAATGAAACTCACAACTTAAATAGAAATCCTCCCATTAAAGGGTTACAATGTAACACCCCTAAAATCGGGACTATTTTCCTTCCCGATCTTGTGCGTTAATATTATCATGTTCTAGCTTTAAAACATTATTTAATGTTAAAATAAACAAAAAAATGCGGAATAATTTTTTTCTTTCTTTCTTTCCATTCATTCATTCCCTGAATCACAACCTTTACCATTCTTCATTATACTAGAATCATATTTAATATATGATTTGTATAATCTGTGTAAACTTATTAAAAGCTTAAGTTTCAATACTTCATATCTTTTCTATCAATGATTCATTTATTTTAGAATCATATCTATTCTCATTTCAGAATAAACATTTTTTATCCATTCACCATTTCAAACTATACATAACTGGCAATTACATTTGACAAAACTATCAATCATAGATTTATACCATTTCTAATTCAATGAAATGTATTTATTTTGCACATCGTTCAATCTTCATCATCCGTATAGCAAGTAATATTGCCTAACATCATTAACCTGTAAAAAGTTTGTGTTTGCAAGATTGAGCTCGACAGCCCAACAAATTTAATAGTCTATCATGTTTCATATAGCACACAATTCCATATGCACTACATTTCCTTTAATATGTTTATCCGCATGCAACATATATTTTTTTCTATGCATATCCTACATGCATCAATAATTCCTTACAAATCATACGTTCATGCATTATACATTTCTAATTTATCGAATTACATCTTACAACATGTGCTATCACATATCACATATAAATTGAGTTCCATAACCCAATTAACTTAGTCATATTTTGACTTTAACAATTCATAAAGCATAGTATGTAACTGACCACATAATCACATTTAATCCACAAAACATAATAAAACTGGAAAACTTGCCTTGATTGGAGACTACCGCAAAAGTTAACCTAGAGTTTCTTCACAATTCCTACAGAATTATATTTACATGTACACACATATTAGATAATTGAATATGTTACAAAACATGCATGTATATTCATCAATAATAATTATTAGTTTCATACAAACTAATATTATTTATTCCTACTCAAAATTAATATTAGTTTATTTAGAAACTTAATTCGTTTTAACCTTTTTACACCAAATAAAGGTCCCTCACATTTTAGTATGTAAATATTTTACACTTTGAAGCTTCAATCATTTATATTCGACTTTAGGAATATCTTATGCCTTTACTCATTAATTCGGGGCTTAAACAACTAATAAATAGCTTTTATAGTAAAATTCAATTTACTATATTATTCCTTTAATATAAATAATTTTTATATTATTACTTTGCCTACTCACGAGTCAACTCGGACCATTGTTTCATTTATAAACATTCTATCCCGCTAACACACTTACTACATTTTTTGTTTTGCAATTATTCACATTTTCACTATATATATATATATATATATATATATATATATATATATATATATATATATATATATATATATATATATATATATATATTAAGTATATATAAATTTTGGCTCTAAAACTCCATTTTGATCCCCACAAATCTTCATTGCATCACTTTTATGATTATTACAACTTTTTAATGGTTCCATACTTTTCGTTTCGTTATAAAACCATTTTTCATGTCAATTCTGACTTACATTCACTTAAATATGCAAATTCATATTTATATAATATTTTTATTGCATTATTTATGCCCGAAAAGAAGTTTCATGACGTAAAATATCACCTACAGTCAAGTCTCTTCTCTTGGAAATTTATTAGATATAATATTGTCTTAAATTTAGCCAAAACACACTTTGGAACACCAAATGTAAAAACAACCCATCATGACTACATTCGGCGTCACCCAAATTGTAGTTCTGACATGCTTGTTCACCTATTTTTAATTCTCAACCCATAAGTCGGGTTAAATTCTTTTTCAGTCACTGTACTATATGTCAACTTACAGACGGATAACTTGTAACGCCCCGAAATTCGGTCTATCTTCACACCCGAATTTCGTACGTCACGAGTACATCATCCATCCAGCATACATCATTATATACTGAAATATAACAACGTACACTCTCAAATCCCAGGTTTTGGAAACCTTATAACCTCTTTCATTACAAATAATAATAAATACATTATTCATTTAATCTTATAAGAGTGACTTTTATCCGCCACCAAGGATACATAATAGTTCATTAACTAGTCTATAGTTCAGTTTTCATCTTTATATATTACAAGCCTTCACTTGATCTTCTCGCTCATTCACATTCTGAATGGCATTTCATCTGGATACCGTCAGCTTGATCTTTACGGGATCTTTAAGTTCTTCTAACTTTGTTCGCTGAAATTTTTTTTCATTTAAAGCAAGGGTGAGCATTTAATTGCCCAGCAAGTCATAACAGTTAAACAAACAACTTTAGAATTAAAACATTTCTTTAGAACTTCTATAACTGAACAAATGTTATGAAGCAGCTTGAATAATAGGAATAGTCCCGATTCCTATCATCTTAAAACATCTGTCATTTTCACTTTGAAATACTTTCATTCCTCTACCTTTTTCATACACATCCTGTCTGGCTAGAATCATTAGCACAGACTTAACAATAACGATTCATGTATAAACAAAATATACTTGTATTAAACAGCTCAATCATAGAACAGTTCATATCATAGAAACACCGAAGTGTTCAAATTGCGGTTCAAGGCCTCATACATACTACCACCTTGTACATATATCGCACATATGTACATAGAGAATACTTCTCAAGTTCAACATCTGAGAAGTTTAAGAAACTAGCATTCATGTAATATGAATGAAGTTAGGAAACTTGCCTTACGCCCAGCTACAACTTACGCTGAACTGCTCATTCCAATTCCTATATAACACATAAAGAGAAAACATAAACACCAATTAGTTATATATTGAATTTACACATTGGTTTACTTAACTTTACTTCTTAGGGTTCGCGTTCTTGCACTGTAAGTTTACGCGACTAACCTCCTTTACCAATTTACAGCTTCATGACATACAGAGATGTCTTACTCAAAACTTTCATCATCTTAGATGATTTATATTCTTATCTGACTCACATTCGGCTTTCATTAATCTTATTACCGTTCATTACGGTTTTCTTGGTAATTCATAACTTATTTAATACTTTTGCTATCCATTACATGAACCCTATGTTCATTACTCATTCCTAGTGTCGAAGCCATACAGATTGTTGTATGCTAAGACCAAGCGTCCATCGCAACAACGTTGCGTTCACAGCGTCTATACGCTTCACACTGAGCTCACATTATCATGACATAACATCGAAATGTTATTCATTACCCTCGTCTCTTAACGTCTAAGGAATCACAATTATAGCAATCCCTCACGTTCGTTCATAGCGACTACGGTACCCGGATATCAGTTACGTAACCCGCGTTTATATTCTTTGTCTTTTAATCTTGTTTAATATTTCCATTCAACCTTTACTCCAAGTTTAATTCACTTGATTAAGTGTTACATTAATTGGACATTATGTTCTTTATCGTCCCTTACGTTTCCCCAAGAGTTGAGCAATTAAAAGCTCTACTTTGGCTTTTCCCTTACACTGGCGCTACGGTGCCACCCTCTTCATTAACTCTCGCACCGCGGCGTGAGTTGGCAGTACCCGGCTCCCCGGTCTGGCGCTGCAACGCCACATTACATGGCATGACTGGCGCCGCGGCGCTAAGCCCTAACCCTAGAAAATTTCTCTAAGTGTTAAATCAATTTTGAGACGCTTACTTCCCGATCTCATAACTTCTTCGTTATAACTCGGAACGAGATCGTTCCAAAGCCATTCTCTTTCTTATCTTACATACTTCAATACCCCTTAGACATAACTTCTGAATCTATTAGGGTGCCATTTGATTGGCTTGATCTTCACCCTTCGTTCATTTTTATGCTTTTAACACTCTTCGTTCTTTCGTTCGCAATTCGATCATCCGGACTCGAAACTCGTTCGTTCTTGAGTCCATGACTCACATTTTCTATGTTCTCTTACTTCCTTATGAAACCCTCTAGGTTCGGGTTCATTTACTAACTTTCTAATTCTCGTTCGTCTTTTACGAAAATTTCGCCATAACTTCGTTATAGCTACGTTTTAATTCGTTCTTCATGAACGTTTCTATCGTTCCTAACCAAGCAATAAGCATCTAACTTATACGCGATGGTTTTAAACTTATCCATCAACAACAATTAAACTACGATGGTTTTAAATTTGTCCATCAACAACGTTCTTCGTGTTCTTCGCGTGTTCTTCGTGTTCTTCGTCCGTTCTTCATTTTAATCGATATTTTGGATTACGATTTCACTTTTTATTGGAATTTGATATTATAGAACACCATTCCTTACTTATTTTACCTAATTATTCATATAAACCACTCGGATAGCTCAAAATCCTCACGAATCTTATAATTTCTTAAGAAATTTACAAACTAAACTTCTAATTCTTATTTCTTTATTTTTCTTATGATTTCAACCATATGAAATCATTACTAACATCTTTTACTCCTTATTCTCATTAAGTTATGTTTTAAACATATTAAACTTAAAGAAAATATTAGAAGAGACTAGGGTTTGGATTACTGTTCTTCTTTAATCTTCTCCCGTCGGATAAAGTTTGTACACGGGCTAGCCTTTCCTCCTTCTCCTCCTCCCATCCGAACTCTCTCTCTCTCTCAAGTGTCTTAGGATTTTCAAATTCCCAAAATAATGAAATGAGCTTCCTATTTATAGAAAACTAAAGTTAGGGGTAGTTTAGTCATTTCGCCCCCTTAACCTCCTTACTATTCCTATGCTTAGCCACTAAGTTTACTTAGCCACCAAGTCTACTAGCCACCAAGTCTACTTAGCCACCAAGTTTACTTAGCCATTAAGTCTTCTTAGCCCTTAAGTCTTCTTAACCATTAAGTCTTCTTAACCCTTAAGTTTACTTACTCATTAAGTTTACTTAGCCTTTAAGTTTACTTAGCCCTTAAGCATAAGCACTTTACTTAATTATTAAGTTTACTTAGCTATTACGTAACTTATCTCTTACTTAGCCTTTAAGACTAAATCGTATTCTACACATCTCATTCTCGTATTCTCTTCGTATATAGTTCGTACGATATTCATATTATACGTCGTAACAATCTTCGTACTATACTCGTATAATAACTAGTATTACACTCGTATTCCTTACGCATAATAACCCTAATTATTATACGAAATCATTTCTCGAAACTCACTTTTCCTAACCCTTAGGTTTTTACGTCCGCAGGCGAAAACTTCATTTTTTCCATAACTAAAATATTATTCAATATTCCATCTCGTCTCAGAATTATACGTAATCATTAACTTCTCAAAATTTCAAAATTAATCTCCGAGCAGAAATGGATGAATAGTGCCTATTTCGTCTTTTTCCCCGAAAAATATTTTGTTCCCGAAAAAATCTTATTTTCGTCTTGAAAATTCTTATTCGATCAATCTAGCTCGCAACCAGAATACTCCTAACTTATAATCATCCTAGGTTATTGAACGATTAATAAACACATAGCACATAATATTATTAATAAAAATTAGTTTTATTAATACCTAATTCTTTAAACCTAAATTCTGGACGATCCGAATTTCCGGGTCGTCACATTCTTCCCTCCTTATAAAAATTCCGTCCTCGGAATTTCTTAAAACCACACTCTTACTCGGGTCATCACATTCACCCCTTCTTCACAGAATTTCGTTCTCGAAATTTTAGCCTACCCTTCTCCTCAACTTCCCTTCAATGGAGTTCTTATCTTTCCCACATTCCTAACTCCCATAACCTATCAAGAATCATGAAGTAGAAGGAATAACGAGGAATAAAAATTTTCCTTTAAAACGTTTCATACTTTTGCTGAGGGGTCAAATCGACCATGAACTGTTACTAGGTTAAACAACATTTCGCCATAACCTTTCTTCCACGGTCAGTTTACAATCACAAAGAAAGTAAACAACCTCTTCCATGTTCTCCTCAGACTTGATCATTAGATTCCGCACCAAAACAATTTGGTTTGGCACAAGTTCTCAAAGAAAGCTCGATTTTCTTATAACATGACATACCATTTGTCTTCGCTAAAATAATTAGCTTAGACCATCCCAATAAATTGGACATCACTTAAAACATTCGTTTAGTCAACTCACTTGACATCGACTACTTTTTTAAATTCTTTTCGCAATACATCAAAACGGTTATTACGTCATGATATCGTACTTTTTACAGTTCGTTGAGGACTTCGTTAGTTTGTGACTTCGTCATTTTACATCATACCATAGTGGGTTGTTGATCCTAAGATCACATCCAACACCAGGTTCAATTGCATTAATAACTCCATCCTTTTACCATCCTTGCATCAAATGCACCGATGATATAAAATTCATTTTGATATTTCAAATCAATTTCTGTCTAGCCGAAGCAATTAGCATAGGCATACCAAGAATAGCTCTTTTAAAATCCATTGGTTCCAAAAGTTGAACCAATTCTTTCCTTTTAAAAAATGTACATATCAGCACGAGTTCAAAAAAGTTCGAAATCTAGCATAGCTAGATGACTTGGAATATCCTATTCTCCATCTTCCTTTATTTTCTTACTGCGATAATACTTAGTCTTCTCTATCACCGTCATTGCTAAGCCTACTGAAAATACTTACTTTCAGCCTAAACATTCCTATACCTTAGTACAGCCCCATCAACCTACCACACATTATGAGTTTAGAAACTTTCCACAATAATATGAGTTTAAGAACATCCAAACAGACCATAGGCGTCCATTCGCTGAGACGTTCAAAAACATACCATATAATTATGAGTTACGAACTTACCATAAGTATGAGTTTCAAGAACTCGTACCTACCTTATCGTTCTCTACCTATCAAGCATATATATGAGAAAAGATTCACCTTCTGGTCATATATATCTTAATAGCGCGACATACTATTCCAATGATTATCACTACCAGAAGCTAAGTGATTGTAGAACCAAACACAATTCCCTGCCCATACAGAAAATTGGTCAAGTCAGCTACTTACCGATATAGGAAGCTAAGCGGTTGTTACACCAAGGACAATTCTCCGCCCATACAAAGAATTGTTCCACTTAACAACTATATCGAATAAGAAGCTAAGTGGTTCTAAAACCACGTACAATTTCCCCGTCGATACAAGGAATCATACAACTCAGCTACTGATATGAGTCCTTAATTGAAATTTTACAACTTCTAAATCTCTCTTTACTTAATACGAATTTTCTTTAATTCGTGTACTATCCTTCATAACTCAATCTAAGTTCTTCTTCCCGTACTACTTCATAGTACCCTTCATTCATAACATTAGCTATAAATCATTCATCATTTAACATCTTATCTGTTACTACGATTCACTATGATCACGTGGTGATCTTTTTATCGTTCTCTCTACGATTATAGTCTTAGGTACTCCTACCTAAGGTTTATAACCTATCAGCTCTGATACCAACTTGTAACGCCCCAAAATTCGGTCTATCTTCACACCTGAATTCCGTACGTCACGAGTACATCATTCATCCAACATACATCATTATATACTGAAATATAACAACGTACACTCTCAAATCCCAGGTTCTGGAAACTTTATAACCTCTTTCATTACAAATAATAATAAATACATTATTCATTTCATCTTATAAGAGTGACTTTTATCCGCCACCAAGGACACATAATAGTTCATTAACTAGTCTATAGTTCATTTTTCATCTTTCTATATTACAAGTCTTCACTTGATCTTCTCGCTCATTCACATTCTGAATAGCACTTTATCTAGATACTGTCAACTTGATCTTTACGGGATCCTTAAGTTCTTCTAACTTTGTTTGCTGAAATTTTTTTCCATTTAAAGCAAGGGTGAGCATTTAATTGCCCAACAAGTCATAACAGTTGAACAAACAACTTCAGAATTAAAACATTTCTTTAGAACTTCTATAACCGAACAAAGGTTATGAAGCAGCTTGAATAATAGGAATAGTCCCGATTCCTATCATCTTAAAACATCTGTCATTTTCACTTTGAAATACTTTCATTCCTCTACCTTTTTCATACACATCCTGTCTGGCTAGAATCATTAGCACAGACTTAACAATAACGGTTCATGTATAAACAGAACATACTTGTATTAAACAGCTCAATCACAGAATAATTCATATCATAGAAACACTGAAGTGTTCAAATTGCGGCTCAAGGCCTCATACATACTACCACCTTGTACATATATCGCACATATGCAATAGACAATACTTCTCAAGTTCAACATCTGAAAAGTTTAAGAAAATAGCATTCATGTAATATGAATGAAGTTAGGAAACTTGCCTTACGCCCAGCTACAGCTTACGCTGAATTGCTCATTCCAATTCCTATATAACACATGAAGAGAAAATATAAACACCAATTAGTTATATATTGAACTTACGCATTGGTTTACTTAACTTTACTTCTTAGGGTTCGCGTTCTTGTACTGTAAGTTTATGCGACTAACTTCCTTTACCAATTTACTGCTTCATGACATACAGAGATGTCTTACTCAAAACGTTCATCATCTTGGATGATTTATATTCTTATCTGACTCACATTCGGCTTTCATTAATCTTATTACCGTTCATTACAGCTTTCTTGGTAATTCATAACTTATTTAATACTTTTTTTATCCATTACATGAACCCTATGTTCATTACTCATTCTTAGTGTTGAAGCCATACAAATTGTTGTATGCTAAGACCAAGCGTCCATCGCAACAACGTTGCGTTCACAGCGTCTATACGCTTCACACTGAGCTTATATTATCATGACATAACATCGAAATGTTATTCATTACCCTCGTCTCTCAACATCTAAGGAATCACAATCATAGCAATCCCTCACGTTCGTTCATCGCAACTACGGTCCCCGGATATCGGTTACGTAACCCGCGTTTATATTCTTTGTCTTTTAATCTTGTTTAATATTTCCATTCAACCTTTACTACAGGTTTAATTCACTTGATTAAGTGTTACATTAATTGGACATTATGTTCTTTATCGTCCCTTACGTTTCCCCAAGAGTTGAGCAATTAAAAGCTTTTCTCTAGCTTTTCCCTTACACTGGCGCTGCGGCGCCACCCTCTTCATTAACTCTCGCGTTGCGGTGTGAGTTGGCAGTACCCGGCTCCACGGTTTAGCGCTATAGCACCACGTTACAAGGCATGACTGGCGCCGCGGCGCCAAGCCCTAACCCTAGAAAATTTCTTTAAGTGTTAAATCAATTTTGAGACGCTTACTTCCCGATCTCATAACTTCTTCGTTATAACTCGGAATGAGATCGTTCCAAAGCCATTCTCTTCCTTATCTTATGTACTTCAATACCCCTTAGACAGAACTTCATTCTGAATCTATTAACGTGCCATTCGATTGGCTTGATCTTCACCCTTTGTTCATTTTTACGCTTTTAATGCTCTTCGTTCGTTCGTTCGCAATTTGATCATCCGGACTCGGAACTCGTTCGTTCTTGAGTCCACGACTCACGTTTTCTATTTTCTCTTACTTCCTTATGAAACCCTACACGTTCGGGTTCATTTACTAACTTTCTAATTCTCGTTCGTCTTTTACGAAAATTTCGCCATAACTTCGTTGTAACTACGTTTTAATTCATTCTTCATGAACGTTTCTATCGTTCCTAACCAAGCAATAATCATCTAACTCATACGCGATGGTTTTAAACTTATCCATCAACAACAATTAAACTACGATGATTTTAAATTTGTCCATCAACAACGTTCTTCGTGAACTTCGCGTGTTCTTCGTGTTCTTCGTCCGTTCTTCATTTTAATCGATATTTTGGATTACAATTTCACTTTTTATTGGAATTTGATGTTATACAACACCATTCCTTACTTATTTCACCTACTTATTCATAAAATCCACTCGGATCGCTCAAAATCCTCACGAATATTATACTTTCTTAAGAAATTTACAAACTAAACTTCTAATTCGTATTTCTTTATTTTCTTATGATTTCAACCATATGAAATCATTACTAACATCTTTTACTCCTTATTCTCATTAAGTTGTGTTTTAAACATATTAAACTTAAAGAAAATATTAAAAGAGACTAGGGTTCGGATTACCGTTCTTCTTTAATCTTTTCCCATCGGACAAAGTTTGTACACGGGCTAGCCTTTCCTCCTTCTCCTCCTCCCGTCCGAAGTCTCTCTCTCTCAAGTGTCTTAGGATTTTCAAAATCCCAAAACAATGATTATGTGGATTTGGAGGAAAATTTTTATGAAAAAAATGAAAAAAATATTTTAAAGTATAATATAAATTTAAAAAGTGTGCCAAAAAACAAGAAAATAAATTAAAAATATATATAATTATTTTTGTAATTAATATCAAATAAATTTTTATTTATAATTAAGCCAATTATAAAATAAAAAATCCAAAAATATGCTAATTAAAATTAAGGGGAATGTGAAATATATTTAGGGGAAATGAAAGAAAATTATAATAAAACCAGAAAATTTAATTTTTATTTTAATAATTTAGATGAACACTAATTACAAATAGTTTTTATGATGAATAGTAATTTTTTATTTTATAATGAACAGTAATTTACAATGATATATAAATTAATTTTAAGATGAACAGTAATTACAAATAATTTTTATGATAAACAATAATTTTTTATTTTACAATGAACAGTAATTTATAATGATATATAAATTAATTTTAATATGAACATTAATTACAAATAATTTTTATTTTAATTTTATCAATTTTTTTTGAGAAATTATAAAATTAATTTACTATTCATCTTAAAATTAATTTATATATCATTTGTAATTAATTTCCCCTTTATGGGTTTTTATCTACGTTTATTTATCATTTGTAATTATTGTTCATTTCTAAATTCTGTTACGAAATTCAGAAACATATAAAGGAATAATTGTTATGTTTTTTTATGTAATTAATATCAAATTGAATAATTTTTAGTTATATTATTCAATTTGAATTTCGTAACAGAAAAATTATATATTTGATAAAATTAAAATAAAAATTATTTGCAAGTAAAAGTATAAATTTATTTATCCTAGTTAGAAAAAAAATACAGATTTTTAATTTTAAAATATTTTTAATTTATAATTTTTATAATTTACTCAATTATATTTGTTATTAATTATATAAAAAAATATTTTTTATTAATTACAAAAATAACTAAATAACTCTTTTTATTTTTTAATTTCGACCATGTTTTTTTTGCTAAATTTTCTGATTTTATTATAATTTTCTTTCATTTCCCCTAAATATATTTCACATTCACCTTAATTTTAATTAGCATAAATTTGGATTTTTTATTTTATAAATGGATTAATTATAAATAAAAATTTATTTGATATTAATTACAAAAATAATTAAATATATTTTTAATCTATTTTCTTGTTTTTTGGCACATTTTTTAAATTTATATTATACTTTAATTTTTTTTTTCATTTTCTTCATAAAAAATTTCCTCCAAATCCACATAATCACTGTCACGTCACACAAGGACGCTACATAAGCTTTTTTTGGACAACTCAGCAGTTGATGTGACATTTTCCGTTAAAGTCAGCTTGACTTAACGATTTTTAACTTTTTGTTAGAAAAGTTGAGTACAGTGAGTTGACTGTAAGAAAAAAAAGTTTAGTTATTCATCTGTAAGTTGACATATAGTACAATGACTGAAAAAGCATTTAACCCCCCATAAGTCTTATAAACAGTGGATTTTTTTTGTATGTTACAGACCTTATGACATAGTACATTTAAAATTCGACTAGTAGAGGAAAAAGAAGGCTAGGATGCTAAAATTTATAATCACAATTTTCTTGTCCCCCAACTTTCAATAGTGTTTGGCTTGGGTTTCTATTTTATTTACTCTCATTTAATTAATATAGCTTTTTTTAGGAATACATAGAATATATAATTGCTATTATATATATTATGTATTACCCTCTACATAAAAAAACATAACATTTAGAAATATAATATGTTTTTACCTTGTATTTGCAAAAATGTATGCGTTACTTATTATTCCCATATAAATGAAAATTTACTCAATTAACTAAGATATTATGTTTAATATAATATCTTTGCTTTATTAGAATACTTCCAAGCTAGAATTTATTTAATTACTTAACCCTCTCTTTAATAACTTAAGTTTGTTTAGTAAGTTGTTATTTAAACAACTTATCCTTCTTATTATTCTTTTCTTCTTGGCAATACATAAATTATATATCAATTATGTATTCCATCATAAAACATAATACAATTTATTAATATTACGATTCTACTTTGTTTATGCAAAATAAATGTTTTACATAATTTCCCACATAAAAAAATTATACATTTACTTAAGATATTATATTAATTATAATATCCTTACCTCGTTAAAAATTATTCCTTGCAAGAATTTACTTTAATGCTCTTGGGTAAAGTATATATAAATATTATATGCTTAACCCGCCTCTTTTTACCTCATTACACAAATCGTTCCCACAATTTTATTTCCCTGCGTAATATATATTTATTAACTCCCCATTACCTAATTTAAATAACTTAATTAAATTATACAATCTATATTGTATAATTAAATTTAATTTCCTCCTTCTTTCCAAAAATTGCTTTCAAATAATTTATTTATATATTAAATATATAATTTATTCAAATATGAATTTAATTTACTAACTAGTTGATACCATTATACATATTTTATATATTGGATCTCATATCATATTTTTACTTTACATCATTTGGTATAATATTAAATATTATACCATTATCCATGTAACATAATATCATATATCCAATTATTTTCTTTCCTTTCTATAAATTGCTTTCACAATTTATTTAATTGTAGTAAATATATTAATATATTCACTACATTAAATACATGCAGACATTACACTCAATAGTATAATATATGATTTCTTTAATAAAATAGTGGTTATACATGAAGTATATTTAATGCCACCAATCTACCATATTAAAATAATTTAATATTATAAATTATTTTAATTCTACCAATCTCATTTTCTTTAATAAATTACCCCTATAATTTATTTACATATAATAAATATATAATACCAATATATTTATTAAGTATAAACATCACATATTGTATAGTTCATACCCACTTATGCAATATAATATCATACAACATATTATCTAATAAGAATTTTATTTATTTAATTCTTATTTTAATATTGCCCAAAAATTTGGGTTATCACATTCTTTCTCCCTTATAAGGATTTCGTCCCCGGAATCACAATACCGAATCATTCTTAATCGATTTAGATCTTATTCTTTCTCGTAACCTTATCGTTGAATCATTTCAACGTATCATTTTCTTAGATTTTATATCACCTATCTCCTTTCAATTATTAAACCGTATAGATTTTTCTTAAATTTTTTTAAATAAATCATCTATTTTCACTCTAGGCTTTAAACTTTAACCCTTAATTTAATCATTCAAGATCTTCTAAATTTTCAGGTTGTCACATACAACATCTTAACAAATCCCAGGTCGTCTAACCTTTAATACATAAATTATGGAAATATAACATATATAATTAAGTCTTATTACATATAAACATCCTCAAATAAAATTTAACAAGTCTTCATCACTTATTCATCTTGCCTTTGCCCTTACTAGTGGACGGCTTGTCGAATCTTTCAATCTTAGCTGCAATGTTATTATGCAAGCGTGAGCAAACAATTACCCACAAGTATAGTAATAACAATAGTAACCACATAAGAGAAATCAATGGTTACTAAATAATAGAAAGCTCGGATTTTGATTCAAGATTAGAAAACAAGTATCTCTACTTAAACCTTTAACAGTCGTAAGACTATATGGACATTTCTTCTCGTTTAGGGGGATCAGCCTTTTGTACCATGTATTGTACATAAACATCTTAACGCTAACGCGTATTATAATCCTCTATTACAGGGTTGTTCATCTCAGCTTTGTCATATGAGTCCGCAACAAAGGAAGTTTGGTTTGGATTAGCTTTAAGGGTAATTTAGAGTTCAATATTCATCAACTAAGGATTAGTTGAATTAATAAAGAATTGCTAATAAATTAGCCTTTACAAGATAAGATTTCAATAGTAATAGCATACAATATCTGTAACTGAATAAACCTCATGCATCGGAGTATTACTTTCGAAAGAATAAAAAGTTATTGTATAACATAAGAACCTTACTTGAACACAATTAAGCTAAGGCTAGAATACTAGCTCAATAATAGATTAGAAGCTTACAATCTCATAACAAAATAGGTTATACGGACTTGTTCAGCAATATCAAGTTAAGGATAGAAAACTTGCTCAATATAAGAATATAGTTTAAGAACTTGCGTAATCGTAATCAAGATAGAGTAAGAAACTTGCGTAACGATAACAAGTTAGGGATAAAAAACTTGCTCAATATAAGAATATAGTTTAAGGACTAGCGTAATCGTAATTAAGATAGAGTAAGAAACTTGCATAACGATAACAAGTTAGGGATATAAAATTTGTCTCGTGCGTAGATTAAACAATTACTATTCACGTTCCTCAAAATTCCTACATATTCCATTACAATCACAATGTCCATTAGTTATACTAATATTAACCTTATAGGTTTAGTTCTTACTTTCATTAAACTTATTAACTTAGTTCAAGTTCTGACCATTAACATCAACCACAAATCTGAAATCCTCATTAACAACATTACAATCCCCTAAACCACAATATCAAACTTCACAAACAACAAGCTTAAGTCCTTTACAATTGCTAATATACAACTCGAAACCATCATCCACATATTAACAATGTTATAGTTTCTTGTTACATGTTTAACACGTTATCAGGTTCATTAGATTAGGTTAACTCTTCATGTTATGGACTTGAAATCACACAAAATAAAACAGCCCCAACTTTGTACTTCTCGTCGGGGCAAAAGTCTGCCGGGGCGAAAAATAAACACTGAGAACATCGTTGGGGCGAAGGTTCCCAGATTTCAATCCTGGAACTCGCGAACAACATGTTTCTCAAGCCAAAAACTCGACTTTTAACATCCAAACTCTAAATTAAGCATATCCAAAAGTTACAAATCTCACATAGACAACACCAAGCATGCACATTGTGACACCCCCAAATCTGGATACTTCGTTCTCACATGATATGGTGTTCACTGTCCAAACATTCATTTCTAACTACCCAAATTAAATAAAACTTAAGCAATAAATCTTCCTATTAAAGGGTTACACAACTTAAACAAATAAATCCCAGGTTGTCTAACCTTAAAACATTCATCAAATGCAGAAAAATAATTAATTACATCTCATAATTAAAACTAAGTCGGAAAACATAAATCTCTATAAATTAACAAGTCTTCAAAACTTGTTCATCTTTCTTTTTCCTTTGGTAGTGGTTGGCTCTTCAACCTTCTCAATTTTAGCGGCAATGGTTATATATATGCAAGAGTGAGCAAAACAAATGCTCACTTGAAAGGACATAATAGCTAGCAATAAATAAGCTTAACTGAATTGAAGAACATTTTCTAGTATCGATAATCAAGAACTGATATTGTAAATCATATGAGGGTCGCAAGACCATGAACTATGCCATAGGTTATAAGTATTTCTACTTGAATCTTTAACAGTCGTTAGACTATATGAACCTTCCTTCTTGTACTTAAGGGGATTAACCCTTTGTACTATGTATTGTGCACAAACATCTTAACGCTTCCACGTAAATAATCCCCTATAATAGGATTATTCATCTCAGTTTTTATCGTGTGAGTCTGCACCAAAGGAAGTTTGGTTTGGATAAGTTTCAAGGGTAATTTAGAGTTCAATATACATCAACTAAGGATAAAGTTTAATGACAATGCAAAGGTTTAACAACGACTTATTATAGAGTGGTTATGAACCATATTTGAATAAAATAATGCATCAAAGTCATGCTTTAAGAAAAAAGTTCAAAGCATTGAAAAGATATAATAAACCTTGCTTAAACAAAATGGTAAGCTAAAGGTGCAATTTCAAACAAGGAAACAAAGTTCAAAACTTTACTCAACAGAATTGAAGAACTTGCTTAAAATAAAAGTAAGGTTCGAAAACTAGCCTTGCGTGTAAGCTAAACAATATAACTTGATTCTCAATATCCTATACACATGTCATCATGACATAATTAGTTACCACATGATCTCAGAACATAATTAAATATCTATTTCATTTACAACTTGTAGTCTTAGGTTTAACCATATGGTTAAACCACACTTCTAATTTTATTAACACTAATTCCAATTATCACATAACTCATTAATTTCTAATGATAATCTTCATATTTGATATAATAACAACACCACAACATGATTAATCACATTCTATAGTCATAACATTACATTATACTAGCAATTACAGAATTGTATATTAAAAATCAAATTTTTAGGCCAAACTGCTAACTGGCGTTGCAACACACTAGTTTGTACTAAGGACGGGCGTTGTGACGCTGGTTTGGCGCTGCCGCACGAGATAAAGGCTTGAAACCGGCGATGTAGCTCGGTCTCGGCGCTGCAGCGCTCCTATTTACTCATAGAACCAGCGCTGTAACACCTGTACTCGTCAACATGCATTGAGTGGCGCTGCAGTGCCCTGTTTCTTCACAGAACATGCGCATATGTGAGGACCCCAAACTCGGATACTTGAAACCCGAACTCAGTTCTTCACGATATCATTTCTATGAGCGAACTAATACTAATAATAATAACAATAATATAAAGATCAACTTAATTTACATATCATCAGAGTCTAATCCCCCAAGTACGTAACCTTCAAACATTCATTACAACCCATGATAGATAATATATATCATAATTGTCTTAATACTATCAAACTATTACATAACACAATAATTCGTTCATTCAACAACCTTCCCTTTTCCTTTGCTCTTAGCAGAGCTCTCTGGTCGTTCGTACTTAACTGAAAATATTTAAATTTAAGCAAGGATGAGCATTTGAGTGCCCATCAAGTAATAGCAATTATATATATATAAGCTGAAAGGATTTAAATGTTTTCTTTGTACTGTTCTTCTACAACAAGTCAATAGTTGTGAAGTATTCTGAACTGATAATAATAACACAACAACTCTCGTTCAATTTTTTGAAACTACATAATGACTATAACTGGGGTTATGGTGACATGCCATGAACATTATTTTCATTTTCGATAGGGTAAGACAGAAATTCATCTGCAAACCGTCATAACTTACGGGCACGAGGGGTGATTAGCCCGTTATGCCCTGCATTGATCAATACTACATTGCTAGAACGATATTATCGTTCATCCTTTGTCCGCCGGAGCGCATAAAAATTTTCTCGTGTAGGGATGTTTATACCTGTCTGGGTTCTAAATCAAAGGTTTTATCTTGCCAACAATAATCTATAATTCAACATATATGTATACGGGTAATTGACAAAGGTATATCTGTAAGGTATTGTGAAAATCAAAGTAGCAATCAAATTGCAAAAATAGCGGAAGCATAATAAAATCAGATTTTAAAATTTTTCACAAATCAATTACCCGGATCATCCTTTATGCATATTATTAATTAAACAAAGAATAAGAAATTATAAAATCATACCCTTGTAGAAACGAGCTTCCTCAGGTACGAGTTCACCTCCTACTTCTCTGCGATCTCCTTGAATCTCCGGGTAGATTCCTTCCTTTGATCAATGTAAGCCACCCAAGTGTATGGCCTCTAGAGGTGATCCACCAAGGAAGAAGAATTTTCAAGAAGAAGGGTGTATTGGCTCAAACCCTAGTTTTTCCTATCTCTATAGAAAAAGGGGCGTACTATCCAACTATTGGAATTACGTATATATATAATATCTGATATAAGACTCCTCTTATAAAGATATCAGGTAACCCTATTTTAATTAAAATAAGGTATTATTCATTTAATTAAACTCTTTTAATTAAATGGGCTCCCTAATCCTATTGGGGATAATTAATTAAACTACTTTAACTAATTTTCCCTCCTAATCCTGTTAGGAATAAATGAGAGTACTTATATTAAATTAATTCCTAAACTCTTTTAGAAATTAAAATAATAATAATTGTAATAATATTAATAAGACTCCTCTTATCAATTTATATTTAATATTTCTAAAATATTAAATAATAAATATTAAGCTATTTAATTTATTCTACCACCATAGATTAAATTAAATATACTTAACATATTATTACGATTATGCCATTAACTTCTTAAATAATTATTCTTCCTTTTATGGTGTGACCCTTTAGGTTCTCCATATTAAACCGGTTGTGAATAAATCAATTAGAACAATTCTAATCTTATTTAAATAAATAAATTAAACGATTAATTTATTTAAATAAATAATATTTATTCTACAATAGAGATAAGCCTCCCTAGCGATCAACGACTTTCCAGATAATATAGATTTCAACATTAATCATAAAAGAACCTTTGAGTTAATAGTTACCGTACAATTCAATCCTTTCACCATGCAATGTCCCAATTAAATATAAGACATAAAATTACTATCAAGTCTTATTTTATTTAATTATATGTATTTCGATTCCTAAATACACAACTCCTAATGAATGCAAATTAGAAACTACTTTCTAATTTCATTCCACCTTGGCCAAGGATTCCTGGGTTGTCATTTATCGAATCACATAGGATATTTCTCTTCTTTTACTAGAAGTGGTAGATTCTTTATTGATCATTCATTATCTTTATATATAATTTATTACACCCAAGCATACCCTTTGATATACTCTAAGAGTCTTAAGGAATAAGTCAAAGTATAATTCATTATATATAAGATACTATGATGATCTCAAGTCTAAGGATCATTTGTACTACTCTCACTACAGGAATTCCTATTGACAGGCAAGTAAAACTCTATTAGGTATTCCTTAGCGAGTCACATTCAGTGAACTTATTCTCTAATAAGCACCTACATACTTGCTTTAGTGTCTCCACACAAATGATCATGAGATCAATCATCCTCATTCAATGAGCAAGCAACGTACGTACCAATCTATCCGGATTCACTAATCCCCTTTTTAGTAATCCATTGATTGGAAACATTTTAGTTTTAAGCTATCTAAGAATTTAGATCTCATTAGCATGATCTCATCATGATTCTAAAAGCATTGCTTAAAACTATGGGTTTATCACATATTATTAAAACATCACCATGTTGATAATAAATGCCTTTATAAATAATTCTTTTATTAATAAATAAATAAGATTGATTACAAAGTATATGCTTTATCATCATACATTATTGGCTTGTATGCATACTACTTTCAATCTCCCACTTGCACTAAAGCCAATCGCCGTGGTATCTCATACCCATCTTCTCTAAGTGACGATCAAACTGCTATTGTGTTAACGCTTTAGTAAATGGATCTGCAATATTGTCTTGAGAGTCTACATGCTCCAGGGTGACGTCTCCTCTTTCAATGATCTCTCTGATCAAATGAAATCACCGCAACACGTGTTTAGATTTCTGATGAGACCTGGGTTCCTTAGCCTGCGCAACAGCTCCGGTGTTTTCACAGAATAAAGGCACTGGTCCTGTAATGCTAGGAACCACACCAAGTTCGGTAATGAACTTCTTCATCCAAATAGCTTCCTTTGCAGCTTCACTTGCAGCTATGTACTCTGCCTCTGTCACTGAATCAACAAATGTTTACTGTTTGGAACTCTTCCAACTCACTGCTTCACCGTTTAAGGTAAACACATATCCCAAAACGAATTTACTGTCATCTTGGTCTGTTTGAAAACTCGAGTCTGTGAAGCCCTCTAGTTTCAATTCAGACCCACCGTAGACAAGAAATACATCCTTAGTTCTTCTTAAGTACTTTAGGATATTTTTCACTGCCTTCCAGTGTTCTTCTCCTGGATTCGACTGATATCTGCTTGTTACACTAAGTGCATGAGCGACATCTGGTCTAGTACATATCATACCGTACATGATAGATCCTATTGCTGAAGCATAAGGAATCTTACTCATACGGTCTCTCTCCTCAGGTGTCTTTGGGGCCTGTTTCTTAGAGAGATGTATTCCATGGCTCGTCGGCATGAGACCTCTTTTAGAATCTTCCATGCTAAACCTCTTTAGCATCGAGTCAATGTACGTTCCTTGGGACAAGCCAAGCATCCTTTTAGATCTATCTCTATAGATCTTTATCCCCAAAATATAGGATGCTTCTCCCAAGTCCTTCATGGAGAAGTGTTTAGATAACAAGATTTTAATTGATTGTAGCATAGGAATATCATTCTCTATCAGTAATATATCATCAACATATAATACGAGGAATGAAACAGCGCTCCCACTAACCTTCTTGTACACACATGGTTCATCCTCATTTTTGATAAAATCAAACTCTTTGATTGTCTCATCAAAACGGATGTTCCACCTACGAGAAGCTTGCTTCAATCCATAAATGGATCTTTGTAGCTTACAGACTTGATTTGTTCCAACCTTTGAAACAAATCCCTCTGGCTGTGTCATAAACACATCCTCCTCAAGTTTTCCATTGAGGAAGGCCGTTTTCACGTCCATTTGCCAGATTTCGTAGTCATGGTAAGCTGCAATTGTAAGCAAAATCCGAATGGACTTGAGCATTGCTACTGGTGAGAAGGTTTCGTCATAGTCAACTCCTTGTCTTTGTTTGAAACCTTTTGCAACCAGTCGGGCCTTATAGGTCTCTACCTTGCCGTCTGCTCCAGTCTTTCTTTTAAAGACCCATTTACACCCAATAGGCTTAATGCCTTCAGGTGGTGAAACCAAAGTCCATACTTGGTTTTCATACATTGAGTCCATCTCAGATTTCATGGCATCTTGCCACTTCTCTGAGTCTTTACTACTCATAGCCTGTTCGTAATTCAATGGATCATCATCATCTATGATGCGTACCTCATCATCATCCTCTATGACAAGTCCATACCTATCAGGTATCTTTGGTACTCTTCCAGATTTATCAATAGGGTGTTGTACAGAAGGAATGTCTACTTGGACAGGTTCATCCATTTGATCTGTAGTGGTTTGTGATTCTTGAATTTCTTCAAGATCTATTTTCCTCCCACTGACCCCTTCAAAGATAAACTCCTTTTCCAAGAAGGCGGCATGTTTGGCAACAAACACTTTTTGTTCAGTAGGATTGTAGAAATAATATCCTAAACTTTCTTTAGGATATCCCACAAAAGTACACTTTTCAGATCTTGTCCCAAGCTTATCATTTTAAAACTTTTCACATAAGCTGGACATCCCCAAATCTTAACATGCTTAAGACTAGGCTTCCTCCCTGTCCACATCTCATATGGAGTCTTAGGGACGGATTTCAAGGGAACCTTATTTAGTAGATATGTAGCCGCTTCTAGGGCATATCCCCAGAATGATACCGGAAGATCGGTAAAACTCATCATGGAACGAACCATGTCCAACAGTGTTCGATTTCTCCTTTCAGACACACCATTCAGCTGTGGCATCCCTGATGGAGTCCATTGTGAGATTATACCATTTTCTTTGAGACAATTGAGAAACTCACTGCTTAAGTATTCACCACCTCGATCTGATCGAAGAATTTTAATACTTTTGCCCGTTTGTTTCTCTACTTCACTTCTGAACTCTTTGAACTTTTCAAATAATTCAGATTTGTATTTCATTAAATACACATATCTAAATCTTGAGTGATCATCAGTGAATGTAATAAAATAAGAATACCCTCCCCGTGCATTCGTTGTCATAGGTCCACATATATCCGTGTGTACCAACGCTAACAACTCTGTAACTCTTTCTCCTTTTCCACTAAAAGGATATTTAGTCATTTTTCCCATGAGACAAGATTCACAAGTTGGATATGATTCATAATCCGATAGCTCTAGGAGCCCATCTTTATACAACTTGGATAATCTTGTTTCATTAATATGACCAAGTCTACAGTGCCACATATAGGTATAATTAACATCATCTCTTTTTCTTTTCTTAGTTTGTTCAATTTGAAGTATATTTTCATGCAAGTCAAGAATGTAAAGTTCATTTCGTAAATTACCAACACCATATAAAACATTATTATTATAAATAGAACAACTATTGTTCTTTATTATAATGTCAAAACCATCCATATCCAATACAGATATTGAAATAATGTTTCTAATAAGTGATGGAACAAAATAACAATTATTTAAACTAATGGATTTTCCCGTAGGCAGTGCTAAACAATAAGTCCCTACAGCTAATGCAGCAACCTTTGCTCCATTTTCCACTCGTAGGACGACCTCATCCTTGCTCAGCTTTCTACTTCTGACCAATCCCTGCATATTATTACATATGTGAGAACCACAGCCGGTATCTAATACCCAAGTAGAAGATTGACTTTCAGAAAAATTAATTTCAATCATAAATAAACCTTGATTAGGATTCGAAGCTTCTCCAAGCTTCTTCTGCTTTTGTTCCGCAAGATAATCCTTGCAGTTCCTCTTCCAGTGACCCGGCTTGTTGCAATGGAAGCAAATTCCTTTGCTAGCTGGATCAGGTTTCTTTTGATCCTTCACTTTCGCCTTTCCCTTAGCCTTCTTGGATTTCTTCTTTTCAGAAGATACCTTGGGCCTCTTCCTTTTCTTGGAAGAATCATCCACCAGTAAGACATGGTTCCTCTTAGATGGGAAGTGACCTTCAGCAGTTTTCAACATGTTAAGTAACTCAGGCAAGCTGACGTCCAACTTATTCATGTGAAAATTCACAACAAATTGTGAGAAGGTGTCAGGGAGTGACTGCAAGATCAAATCTTGACTCAACTCCCCATCCATGACAAACCCAAGCTGTCCAAGACATTCAATCAGATTGATCATCTTTAAGACATGAGTCTCAACGGTAGTGCCCTCGGTCATCCGAGATCGAATGAGCTCCTTAGATATTTCATATCTAGCAGTCCTACTTTGCTCACCATACAACTCTTGAAGGTGCAATAGCATAGTAGGAGCATCCATGGTTTCATGCTGACGCTGAAGCTCGTTACTCATGGATGCGAGCATGATGCATTGAGCCACAGATGCATCATCTTGCCACTGTTTAAAAGTAGCAATCTCTTCCACAGAGGCTGTCTCTGCAACTTTTGCAGGTACGGGCGAATTTAGGACATAAGAAATATTTTCAGCAGTGAGAACAATTCTCAGATTCCTTAACCAATCCGTGTAATTCGGTCCGGTCAGTTTGTTAGCATCAAGTATGCTACGCAATGAAATTAGTGAATGTGACATTTTCAAAATTCTGCATGTAAAAAGACAATATTTTAGCAAATATTCATTTAATTAATTACCAAAATAAATTAGGTCTTATTTTATATTGGTATCTCCCACTATTTTTTTCAAACAATATTACCCTCATGAATATAGTTCGGCAATATCTAATTAAAGATTTGCTAGTGAGAATAAGGATCCCATTTCAAATGTATATAGCCTTGTGTGTACACAACAAACTATATATAAATAAATAGGTAGACAACTCTTGTCAATTACATCATCATGTAACTCCTTATATTTTGCCTCTTAAATCATAATGGTCAAGTGTGTGCACATCCGAACTAAAATGATTTAAGTTAAGTCATACCCAGTATTTCCATATAAGTGAAGAGAAAACTACAGCCCTTGTGTGTGCACAACAAAGCGGTAATGTTCAATTCCTTATAAACATCAAATGTAATAAAAACAACATCTCAAATATTTAATACTCGCCTTGTGTGTGCACAACAAACTCATATTAAATATTCAATGCTCTATAATTTTTATCATGCTGGAAGGCGACGTTCGATATTCTAAATATCTTTGAACGTTATAACTTAATATAAAAAAAACTTTGAGGGGTTTGTTTTTATTAGTCTCATCTTGTTTAGCGCGCATGCAAATATATATATAAAATACGCGTCATATTATTAAACATGCGAAGCATGTTTGCATAATATATAATATATATAATACTAGCATGCACATATAGAATACTATATTCTATCCGGATTGATTATGGACTTTTATTCTAGTTTGGTTCACTAGAGCCACCACGTGAACCAAAAGGTCAAACCCTAGGGTGCAAGAATAAACATTTAAATATAACTATTACATTTAAACTCGAGCTCCATTACAAACGGGTCTTCAAGCGCTCATTTCTCCTTAATCTCCGGTTCTTAAAATTTTTTTAACTAATCCTATTACATAAACTATTTAATTTAAATAGAAACCTTGATTAGCAGTCAAGGAGAAGTACATAAGAGAGAGATAGAATTTACATCAGAAGAAAATCAGAAAAGACGAGGTACGCAGACCACATTTAATAAAACTCATTCATTCAAACATCCAACCAAAATAAATTCAATCACATTGGTCAATAGTCCATAATCAATCCATTTATTATCATACATATCATCATATGTATCAATAAATAAAATCATTCCATGTATATATGAGTATCATTTAATGGGCAATTTTATGTTGCATGAAATCCAATTTCAAGATTAAAATAAACTCTTTATTTTAATTATAAAATTATTAAGAATATTATATTTATAATATAATATAACCGTACCATATTTAATATATAATAAATATATATTACGGATATAATCATATCCACATATGATTCACGATAAAAAAAATGTGTTCCGTGATTTCCTTTACAGCTAATTCACGTGACCAGGAATATGAGGTAAAATATAACTAATTATATATATATATATATATATATATATATATATATATATATATATATATATAAGGTTTCTGAGTCACATGAATCTCCTGTAAAGTACATCCATGATAACAAATATAATATAATCATATATCCTTTTCAAGCTAATTAACGTGACACTTGGTTCAGAAGGTCTTGGTTTGCGTGAATCAAGATATAACCTTGAAGAGTGATTTAGGATGACCTTTTTGAAAAAATAAAGTTACCCACGGAATAAAAAAAATGAAGTTTTTCCGAAAACAGTTTTCGGCAAAATTTATTTATTTTATTTTTCATAAAATAATAATTTTATACAACAAATTATGCACAATAAATTATTCTAAATATATACCCATACATAATTCGCATAAAGTTTGGCTCTGATACCACTGTAAGGTATTGTGAAAATCAAAGTAGCAATCAAATTACAAAAATAGCGGAAGCATAATAAAATCAGATTTTAAAATTTTTCACAAACCAATTACCCGGATCATCCTTTATGCATATTATTAATTAAACGAAGAATAAGAAATTATGAAATCATACCCTTGTAGAAACGAGCTTCCTCAGGTACGAGTTCACCTCCTACTTCTCCGCGATCTCCTTGAATCTCCGGTAGATTCCTTCCTTTGATCAATGTAAGTCACCCAAGTGTATGGCCTCTAGAGGTGAACCACCAAGGAAGAAGAATTTTCAAGAAGAAGGGTGTATTGACTCAAACCCTAGTTTTTTCTATCTCTATAGAAAAAGGGGCGTACTATCCAACTATTAGAATTACGTATATGTATAATATCTGATATAAGACTCCTCTTATAAAGATATCAGGTAACCCTATTTTAATTAAAATAAGGTATTATTTATTTAATTAAACTCTTTTAATTAAATGGGCTCCCTAATCCTATTAGGGATAATTAATTAAACTCCTTTAACTAATTTTCCCTCCTAATCCTATTAGGAATAAGTGAGAGTACTTATATTAAATTAATTCCTAAACTCTTTTAGAAATTAAAATAATAATAATTGTAATAATATTAATAAGACTACTCTTATCAATTTATATTTAATATTTCTAAAATATTAAATAATAAATATTAAGCTATTTAATTTATTCTATTACCATAGATTAAATTAAATATACTTAACATATTATTACGATTATGCCATTAACTTCTTAAATAATTATTCTTCCTTTTATGGTGTGACTCTTTAGGTTCTCCATATTAAACCGGTTGTGAATAAATCAATTAGAACAAATCTAATCTTATTTAAATAAATAAATTAAACGATTAATTTATTTAAATAAATAATATTTATTTTACAATAGAGATAAGCCTCCCTAGCGATCAACGATTTTCCAGATAATATAGATTTCAATATTAATCATAAAAGAACCTTTGAGTTAATAGTTACCGTACAATTCAATCCTTCCACCATACAATGTCCCAATTAAATATAAGACATTGAATTACTATCAAGTCTTATTTTATTTAATTATATGTATTTCGATTCCTAAATACACAACTCCTAATGAATGCAAATTAAAAACTACTTTCTAATTTCATTACACCTTGGCCAAAGATTCCTGGGTTGTCATTTATCGAATCACATAGGACATTTCTCTTCTTTTACTAGAAGTGGTAGATTCTTTATTGATCATTCATTATCTTCATATATAATTTATTACATCCAAGCACACCCTTTGATATACTCTAAGAGTCTTAAGGAATAAGTCAAAGTGTAATTCATTATATATAAGATACTATGATGATCTCAAGTCTAATGATCATTTATACTACTATCACTACAGGAATTCCTATTGACAGGCAAGTAAAACTCCATTAGGTATTCCTTTGCGAGTCACGTTTAGTGAACTTATTCTCTAATAAGCACCTACATACTTGCTTTAGTGTCACCACACAAATGATCATGAGATCAATCATCCTCATCCAATGAGCAAGCAACGTACGTACCAATCTATCCGGATTCACTAATCCCCTTTTTAGTAATCCATTGATTGGAAACATTTTAGTTTTAAGCTATCTAAGAATTTAGATCTCATTAGCATGATCTCATCATGATTCTAAAAGCATTGCTTAAAACTATGAGTTTATCACATATTATTAAAACAGCACCATGTTGATAATAAATGCCTTTATAAATAATTCTTTTATTAATAAATAAATAAGATTGATTACAAAGTATATGCTTTATCATCATACATGATTGGCTTGTATGCATACTACTTTCTATATCAACATGTTATTAAATACAATGATTATCCAAGTGGGGACACTTGTTTAACCATTTCTAGAAATTAACGAACAAAATATATATATCTGAGTTACCATATACTAACATGTTGATATTCAAGGAGCTTATATAATATAAGGTTAATAATTTATACCATAATAATATAGTTTAAAAACATTCTTACTCATATCCATTGCATAAAGAAAATGTAAAGGTTAGATACTTGTCTGAAGCGCTGCTTACAATTTGTAATTTAGATTTATCGCTTATCTCACGACCTATCATTAATAAGATCGTTCGTTCGATTAGAACAATATATCTCAACACATAATACTGCTTATTGCAGTCAGCAGATACCCTAATCACATTGTCACATATGTTTAATAACCATTGAATCACAAATAATCACATATCTAATTAAATTATCTAAGTCCAGATCAATTTCTAAAATATGTCGGTCTATCGACAGCTTTATCGGATAATTATCGAGTCTAAGACTCTGTACTGTAACTTAATATCAGTCATATTATTTTTAAATGACTTAACATAATTTTAAAATATTTATTATAATTTATCATGAATTTTCAAACATCGGAATCACATAAAATGATTTAAATACTAATCAATTCTATTATCATTAATATTTAATTAGTATTAAACTATTAATGAAATCATTTCCAAAATATTAAAGTTATTTATAATAACTCAAAATATTTTTAAAGTATTAATATTACCCTTAAATGATTTTTAAAATATTTAAAATTATTTCTAAATAATTACCATTAATATTAAGGTATTAATGTTCTATTTATCAAAATATTAAAAGTCATTATTCATAACTTAAAATATTTTTAATTCATTTATATCCTTTTAAATGATTTTTAAATTAATAAAATTATTTTTTAAACTATTTATTTAATATTATTATTAAATAAATTTACTATTTTTAATAATAAGTTAATAATCATTAATATTAATTTATTAATAAAATTATTCTTTAAATATTAAAAGTTATATTTTATAACTTAAAATATTTTTAAACACTTTATTTTCATTTAAAATAATTTTTATACTATTAAAATCATTTTTAAACTAAATTATTAAATAACTTTAATATCATTAATAATAATTAATTAATAAAATTTATCATTAAATATTAAAAGTTATATTTTATAACTTAAAATATTTTTAAATACCTTATTATTATTTAAAATGATTTTTAATATAATAAAATTATTTTTAATTAATTTTTTAATTCATTTAGTAAATAACTTAATTATCATTAATATTAATTTATTAATAAAATTTATTACAAAATATTAAAAGTCATTAAAAATAACTTAAAATATTTTCTTATATCATAATATAATTTTCAATGATTTTTCCAATATTAAAATCATTTCTAAATAATTTATTTAATATTATAATTAAATAAATTAAATACTTTTAATATTTTAAAAATATTAAATATTTATAAAATATATTTAAAATAATTAAAAACTAATTTTTGGAATTTAAAATAATTTTTAATAATTTATTTTGTATTTTTATTAATTAAAAACTATTTTTTCTATTTAATAATTAATTTTGGAAAATAATAAGCTGTCTGTCGCTAATGGCCACCTATAGTGACAAAACTGTCGCTATAAGTGTTCTTCATGTTCTTGGCCAAACCCAGAAAATGCATGGCAGTGACCGAGTAGGCAGGTTTGACCTAATATAACTCAATGTGTGTTGTGTTTCTGAGCATGATATTAGTCAGAGCTTGTAGTGCTAGTGTAGGACTACAAGATCCAACAACAAACATAACCAAACATTGCATAACCCAAGAGATCTGAGCCTCCAAAAGTGTTGCCAGAGGCTGTTCTTCATTTCTGGGTTACCCAAAAATGAAGAACAGTTCGAGCCTACATTTTTGGGCTTCCACAACTTGAAATCTGTATGATGTTTTTGTGATTTAAAAGTTCTGGATTGTAGAAAATATGTACGACAATCGATCCATTACACAAATACACTTTAACATTATAAAAATCATAAGATCCGGTCCGGTCAAACCATGCCAGAAGACATGGTCATCAGTTTTCTGGGTTGCCTAGAAAACCGATCCCATGATCTTCTGCTTGGTTTGACCAATCCACTACATTTTTTCTGGTTATCAATTAAGTGGTTTACGGCCATATATATATAGTCCACATAACATATTATGATTTCATTACAACAACAACAACAAAACAACAAACAGAAGTAAGATCAAGGCTCGTCAATGTATTGTCAGACGTTGTTCATACGTTCTGGGTTACCCAGAATTCTACCCGGTCATGGTCGGTCAACGACATTTGACCATCAATAGCTTGTAATTTATGCATGATCTGGTCATGATACCAGTTCCATAACACAGATCTCACAACATACAACAAGATAAAACACTTAAACAACAAAAAAACCAAACATCCTGAGATCTACATGGTCTGACATTTGTTGTCAGACCACCAAAACAATTTTTTTTCCAGATTTTTCAAAACACTAATTTCGTGTATTTAAATGTTATGGATCTATCAAATACTAACTCAGATCACTTAATTAGACTCCATACAACATATATAACACAAAAAAACAACATCAAACATGGAATCATGGACAGATTTTTCTAGGGTTGGTTTCTACCTTCTTGAGCGATTTTGATTTCTATGCTTCTGATTTGTTAGGGATGGATGTGGGGCTTGATTATGGGACTGATATGCTACTGAAATTCAGAAGTTTGGGGCTTGAGAGAAAAAGTTTGAGTGTTGGACAAAATGTAAGTAACAAAAATGAATTTCTCTCTCTTCAATCCTATTTATAGACCTACATGGTGCATGTATTGGCTGATTGCTGGCTTGTTTGCTGTCAATTGAAGCATGTGGAGTTGTTAAAGTGGTTCACCCACTCTTCTTATTGTCAAACTCTACTAATATAGCCAAATAATAAACTAGGGGCAAAATGGTCAATTGATAAATCATTTAATGGCAAAATTGGAACTTGGCAAACCCTTAGGGTTTAACCCTAAGGTTTAGCATAAAATGAAGGATTTTCCCACTAGGGTTTACACAAAATAAAAATTAAATAAAAATTAAATAAATTTTAGTTTTTAAAATTTTGAAATTTGTATTTTCTAATTATGATTAATTTTCTAATTACGCTATACAGGAACATTAGGGATTAATATCATATAATTATCATTAATATTGCTAACATAGTAATTAGGGTTTATAATTTTGATAATTAGGGTTACCAATTTATAATTAAGTTTTCTAATTATCAAATTAGGGTTTAAAATTTTAGGGTTTCCAAAATTTGGAATTAAAATTATAATTCTTGCTAAGTAATCACATTAACACAATTACAACCAATCTCGAACTCTAATTTAAATTTCAAATTAGGGTTCCTTATTTCCAAAAATTATTTAGGGTTTCTAGATTATAATTAGGATTTTCTAAAAATTAGGGTTTCTAGAATTTTAATTAGGGTTCACCTAATTAATACATTTAATACACCACATAAATTATATAACACACTTGTAAAATAATCTTGCACTCTAATTTGGAACTCAAATTAGGGTTTAGCATTATTACTAGGGTTTGGTCATAATACACCGTAATTGACCTACGAAAATATAGTACATATTCATAGCACTGAAAAATCAAAATATAATTAATATTATATTATTATTCTCATACCTTGACAATAATCCAAAATTAGGGTTTGAATTTCATATCTGACTTATTCTTCCTATTTAACCTTAATAATTAAGGTAAAATAATTAACTTAATAACATGTACTAAAATTCATATAATAAAATAATTATTATAATTATTCTAAAAATCACTTCATATATTATTTAAATAATATATGATTATATTTTCATGGAAAATAATTACTAAAAACATTTCTACCATAATTTAATTATTATAAGTATATACTTTATAATAATAAAAAATTCTAAAATAAATTCATTTGTAAATAATTAGGTAATAAATATATTTTTACTTACCACAAAAATACATATACACATAATCTTGTACAAATCTCCATCCTTAATATATATATAAAAAAAATTTATTAGCAAAATTTCTTATTTATTTATATAAAAAATATCGGGTTGTCACATTCACCCTCCCTTATAAAGATTTTGTCACCGGAATTACCGTTTTAAAACCTATACATACACGGCACATAGCATACATAATCATTACAAGTAGATCTCGATCAACTTTGGTCAAACTGATCTTTAACTATTCACATAAAGCTGATCTTTCTGTTTAAATAGAAATATTTGATTTCTAAAAGAACTCAAATTCCTCCTCAAAATTTCTTTATAAAATAATTTACTATATATAAGAAATAATATATAAGAAAATAAATTTGATTAGAATAATACCTGGAGTTGCATTCCCGACTGCTATAGTTTCTTGAACGGTCATGTTGAAGACTCCTTCGGTTGTTTTTTTTGGTTCATTTGTTGAAGTCGGTCCCGTTATCGCCAATGCCCTGCTGCCTTTCCTCGTATTCGCATTCTTTGTTTCCCTTCTCCTTGGACAGTCTTTCACCTTATGCTCCTTTAATCCACAAATAAAACACCCACTATAAATTATTGGATTGGGGCAGTTAGGAGAGATATGTCCCTCCTGCCCACACTTGTAGCACACATTTTTTCCTTTTAAACACTTTCCCGAATGATTCTTTCCACAATTTCTACCATGCAAAACTCGTTTCTTTCCATCTTCTGGCCTATTTTTCGTATTCCCAACATTATCACCTTTCCTCTTTCCAGTTCTACTACCACTACTCCCTCCTTCGACTTTAACTTGAGTTGTCTCCTACCAAAGATTCACCCCTCCTTTCGTTGTATAGGTGGCAAAAGCTGTCTGTTGTCCCTCCGTTACCCTAGCTATCACAACCACTTCTACAGGGTTAGTTGGTCTTCTAAATCCTGACGGTTCATTTGTCTTGAAGTTTTCAAAGTTTGCCGATCGATTATCTGGCTGATTTCCTGCAGTTGGTAATCCATTCTGCATAGCTTGATCGTCTATATTCGTCAAATTCTGCGTTGGGTCTGGTTGTTCTCCAGCTTTGTTGGCAGGTTCTTCTGTCCTGTGATTTCATTTTTGTCTTGGGGCATTATCTGATTAAATTATTCTTTATTAACTTATATTCTAAGCCTTATCGTATACGTTTAGCATATAACCCAAAAGATTCTACTCAAATAATCATGTACTCAAAATATTAGATTTTGAAAACCTGGTTTACTGAATTAATCAATACTCATATAATTAACTACTATCTTTTCACCAACTTATTTCATTAATCCCATAAACTCATATTCATATCACTTGACATATCATAGCACCTTTTGCTTTAATCATTTGCTATCCCATTGTGACTTAAAAGTCGGGAATCGCTGCCATAACTTATACAAAATTTGAAAATTATTATCTTATACAAACATACCTATCATATACATAACATAAAATCATGTATATTCAATTATTACTAATACTACTTATTTCTTACGATAAGGATCAATTGCTTAGTAATCTGTCTATTCCCCTTATCCTCAATAATCCATTTACACCTAACTACATCTAGTTCGTCCAACTTACCATACATTACGAGCTTAAGAACTCACCACAAACGTACGAGTTTAGGAACTCGACATAGACCACATATTTTTTTTTCAACTATAGTTTTTCTATCAGTCATTCTATCATTCTAGGATCTGGTACTATACTTTCCAAAATAACCATCTCATGGAGGTAGCTTTCAATGTGAGCCTCTATTTCAGCTATTAGCTTTGATATTGGCTCGGTTATGGAAGTTGACTTCTTCTTTACAATTTAAGGGTATCCTAATCCTTTTTCACCTGACATCTACACATATAAATTATCCTGATTAACATATAGTATACACACACAACACTTAAGAATTTTATATGAGTTATCTTTTATTTTGTTTGACGATGAATTTAGTCAATTCATCTCTTTTTAAACTCTATATGAGTTATTTATATTTTCAATATTTCCCTCTGTTCTAAGGTTATAGTCTAAGGTCTAACCCACCTAAGGTTTCTAACCCTATAGCTCTGATAACAACCTGTGAGGACCCCAAACTCGGGTACTTGAAACCCGAACTCGGTTCTTCACGATACCATTTCTATGAGCGGAATAATACTAATAATAATAACAATAATATAAAGATCAACTTAATTTACATATAATCAGAGTCTAATCCCCCAAGTACGTAACCTTCAAACATTCATTACAACCCATGATAGATAATATATATCATAATTGTCTTAATACTATCAAACTATTACATAACATAGTAATTCGTTCATTCAGCAACCTTCCCTTTTCTTTTGCTCTTAGCAGAGCTCTCTGGTCGTTCGCACTTAACTGAAAACATTTAAATTTAAGCAAGGATGAGCATTTGAGTGCCCAGCAGGTAATAGCAATTATATATATATATAAGCTGAAAGGATTTAAATGTTTTCTTTGTACTATTCTTCTACAACAAGTCAATAGTTGTGAAGTATTCTGAACCGATAATAATAACATAACAACTCTCGTTCAAATTTTTGAAACTACATAATGACTATAACTGGGGTTATGGTGACATGCCATGAACATTGTTTTCATTTTCGATAGGGTAAGACAGAAATTCATCTACAAACTGTAAGACCCCAACTTATTAATGAATAAAATCAAAATTTCTCTAAATATTATTGTGAATAATAAGGGGTTAATTTGATATAATACTTTGGTTATGGGTGAAATGTGCAAATTTTGCAAAATAAGCAAGTGGTTATAAAATATTCATTTTGTCGGGGAATATTCGTTTGGTCGTAGAATATTCTTGCTGTCGGGGAATATTCGTACGACGGCGCAGCCTTGTGTGGGCCCCATAACGGAAAGCGATTGGATGAAGAAAACAACAAGTATAAGTTATTTATAAATAACGGCGTAGTTGTTACCGTTAATACTGTTGGAATACCCGGTGGTTAAAATACAGTAGCACACGGTATTGCACCAATTATTGATTCTTACGTAAGAAGGCACTAGTCAATAATTGTTACAGTAGTTATTGTTCAATATTTTATTTTATTGATTCAATAATTGCTGCGTTGATATTTTATATTATTGTTGTTTCAATAATTGTTGCTGCACAGTATTTTTCTTTATCAGATCAATAATTCATATTATTTGAATAATATTATTAGATAACATTATTGGCAATGTCTAGAAAGTTCTGTCTAAGAGAGGTTTGGTCATCTAATTGTGCGCCAGTAAGGAGAAATCCTTATTGGAAAGCCTCCTCTTTCCTGGGAACGGCCTGGTTGTCATAAATGTGATTCTGTAATATTATTTGTGAATAATTAATTATTGATTCATATGATAAGGAAATATTTATTTTATGTGGATATAAATGAGGGATATATTTTTGTGGTTAAAAATGAAGGAGTTAATGTTGAGGTTTTTATCAGTATTTTTGTCGGAATGAAGGTATTAAAAATCAGGATTTTTGAGATATTTTGTCGGGGTTATAATTTTTAATCCGACCGTTGGATCGTGGTAACTTTTGGATATGTTATACATATATAAGTTGAGTATATGTCCACAAATTTTGAACCGTTAAAAATGAACGTATGATTTATTATGAATTTTACGAGATGACTGGTTCAGAAATTGTCGAATTTTCGGAGTTTATCATTTTGATAGAAAATTCTAGAATTGGTGGGCCCCACTCTTGGTTGGTGAAGAAATGTGCTGAGATTTTTATTCAAATGTGGTGGGTGGGAATATTAGCAGGTAAAGCCATCAGGTAGCATGTTAAGTCTGCTTCGGCGTGCTAACATTTTTCTATAAATAGAGGGCTAAGTTAGAATTGAAAATCACACTAGAAACAAGTTTTTTCTCTTTCTCTCTCTAGATTATTGAGTATATTTTGTGAGTATTTATATACTTTGAGAGTTTCTATTCATCAGAGCAAGTTTCTTTCAGCCTTATACCGGTATTCCGACCAGAAGTACTGATATTTTGAGGTAAGGGATATTATTTTCTTCTTAATGATATTATTTTCTTCAATATCATTATGCTGAAATATTGATATGAACTTTTTTATCAAATTTGGAACTTTTTGTGTCGGGGTTACTATTCACGTATACGTTACTATTCACGTATACGGCACTATTCACGAATACGACACTATTCACCGAAAAATAAAATTTTCCCTTTTTGTCCAAGATGTCTATTATGGTTACTATCTTTGATTGTATCCATGTTTTGATCTTTATTTTTGAATTCTGCTTCACAATTGATTATTATGAAGTATAATTGATCTTGGATAAACTGTTATACGAATTCCTACTATTTGTCCTTCTGTCTCACTGGATTCGTTCTCTTTAAGATATTTTTCATCATCCTCAGTCCTAAATGATGATATTGCTGAATATCTTTGGCCTGTAGTGCAAAGATGTATGATTACTTGATGAATATCTTTGGCATGTAGTGCAAAGATGAACAGGTGTTGAGATGAACATGACTGACAGGTGATACAAATGAATATCTTTGGCCTGTAGTGCAAAGATGAATATTTGGATAAAGATGATTTTTAATTGATGTTACAGGGATAAAATATTGATGATGGACTTTTAAATCTTAGAAGATAGTAGAATTCTTTCTCTACTTGACTCTTCTAATGGTTTGCTGTTTTCGCTGCAGTTGTTGATCTAAAACTTGTTGTCGATTATATTCTATCAGATTTTTCCCTGTTGAAGACTAACGATAATTTGTTGTATATTATCTTAGTCATAATATTCTTTACTGGGCTAGTTGAGCTCACCCTTTTCCTTTTTGTTCCATTTTTCTTCTCAGGAGGTGAGAACATAGCAGGATCTAGTCGGGGTATGGAGTGATGGTTCTAGAAAGATGTTTTAGCAGTCCTCACTATTTCTGTAAAATAGTGTTTGAATAATTGTAATGAGGATTTATTTGAGTGTGGATATTGTCCAGAAGACAATATTTGTATTTAAACTCACAGTATGTGTTGTCGTATTTTGCACGATAATTGTATTATTGAAGTTGTAGTTTGCTTTCTGTACCATGTATTTGGCGACTCAGAATGGGTGTTGTATACCTATTTTGGGGGCGTCACAGTTGGTATCAGAGCTTAGGGATATGATCCCTGGCTGAGATGTGAGACAAGAACTAGGAGGGGAGAGACGGGGAATTCCTTCGCTAGTATGACCTGACTAAGTTTATTTGGTGTTTATTTGGTCGGTCAGAGTATAAGGATAATATATGACATGACTATTAACCCTTGTTTTATGGCAGTATTTAAGAATGGCAGCTGAGAACGTTAATAATGGAGTAAATCAGACCGTGGAGACACCTTTGGTCACCACCCAGGGGAACGTGCAACAAGAAGGCAATATTCCTCCTGTAAACAACGTTACCGAGCAAACGATGAATGATGGAATGTTTAGGAGCTTTTTGCAGTTCATGCAAAATCAGACGAGGGAGACTCGTGTGCAGAATACGGGTGGAAATGATAACAACGCGCGGTTTGTCACAGCTAAGCAGTTCAAAGAATTGGGACCACCAGAATTTAAGGGAAAGCCGGATCCGATCATGGCAGAAACGTGGGTCAAGCAAATTACCAAGATATTCGATGTCTTGGGATGCACGGAGGAACAGAAGGTTCCATTCGCCACCTTTATGTTCCGCGGTGAGGCAGACTACTGGTGGGAGTCTGTGAAGCGTACCCAGCCTGACGTACTCAACATGTCCTGGGAAACATTTCAAAAACTGTTCAATGACAAGTACTTTCCTGAAAGTATTCGTCATATGAAGGAGGTGGAGTTTATCAGACTGGAACAAAACAACATGACGGTGTCCCAGTACGAGGCGAAGTTTGCAGAGTTATCCAGGTTTGCACCTCATTTGGTCAAAAATGAGGAACGAATGACAAGGATGTTTCTGAGAGGTCTAAAACCCGAGATTCGGTAATATCTTATCTCTCATAAATTTTCTTTATATTCAGATGTTGTAAACAGGGCTCAATTATTAGAGCGAGATAATGAGTATGTGCAACCGAGGGACCATAACCAGGGTCATACCGGTGGCGGCAGTCATCGAAGCAATGAAAACCAGCAGGGAGGAAAACATTCGGACAAAAGCGGTAACCACTCTGGTGGTAATCGTGGTCATGATAATAGAAGGAGTGAGTCGGGAGGAGATTTCAAGAAGAGAAGGTACAACAATGATAACGTGAAGACGTTAGCACAAACATCAACTGTTTCTAGGGGAGGAGAACGACCACCAGTCGTATGTTACAAATGTGGGAAAGAGGGACATATCAGCCCAAACTGCCCACAACAATCCAAGGTATGTTATAACTGTGGAAAGGAGGGTCATATAGCTCGAGAGTGTTCTGTAGCAAAACCAAGTTCAGCGGGGATGGTGACTCCAAAAGTTGTCCCGGATAAGTCGAAATCAGCGGTTCTTGGAAGGGCGTTTGTCGTGACTGGCCAAAACGCGAGAAACCCGAACGAGGTGATCACGGATAAGCTAATCTTGAATTCTTGTGAAGTTTAAACTTTACTAGATACCGGTTCTACCCATTCTTTTATCTCTCCTGCTTGTGCTCAACGTTTAAACTTGACTCCAGAGAAATTGGACTTTAACTTATCTGTTGAAACTTCGTTGGGTGAAACCTTCGTTACATCTACAGTTTATAAATCTTGCATGATCCAAGTTGGCACAATCACATTACCTGTTGACCTTATCTCTTTAAAGATACTTGCTTTTGATGTAAATTTTGGAATTGATTGGTTAACTACTCATCATGCCAAAATTGATTGTTTTCGTAAGGTTGCTAGTTTTCATATTCCTAACCAACTTGTTATGCGAATTCAAGCAACCAAACCATTAAAATCAATCGCTGTTATATCAAGCCATAAAGCCATTCGTTTATTGAAAAATAGATGTCAAGCTTTCTTAGCCCATGTCATGGACTTAAACAAAAATACGTCAGATTTGAATGATATTTCTGTTGTTAGTGAATTTCCTGACGTATTTCCTGAAGAATTTCCTGGCCAAACCCAGAGCGTGATATTGAATTTTTGTATTGATCTTCAACCTGATACAAAACCCATTTCTAAAATCTCATATTGAATAGCTCCTATTGAACTTCAGGAGTTAAAAACCCAACTATAGAAGTTGGTACCCGAGCCTCTATCTGGTGACTTCCTTTATGGAATGCACCAAAGCCAGACTCTCCGTAAGGGACTCTATATTTGTGTGGTGGTAAAACAATAGGTGCCATTGTGACGTGTGATCCAAGATTGGGATATGAATCATAATTGAGAGCAACCGAAGTCGGTGACCAAAGTACGTAGCTTTCTAAGCTTAACTGGTTACTATCGGAGATTCGTGGAAGGATTTTCTCGAATCGCTACTCCGTTAACTTAGCTGACTCAGAAAGATACAAAATTGGTATGGAGCGAGGAATGCGAGAAGATTTTCCAATAGCTCAAGAGGCGACTCATTCGGAACCTGTTCTGACCATACCATCCTGGAAAAGCGAACGTGGTAGCTGACACATTGAGTAAAAGATTGTACGCGAGTACGAGTGTGATATTGTTGAACACAAAGACCTATTTTGTATAATTTATAAATGATAGAGATATAGTTAATGACTCTAGGGACCCACGTGATGATATACGAGTAAAATCGACTTTAATCGATAAAGTTAAAGCTGCTCAAGCTACGGACATGGAGCTGATGCGTATGAAGAAGAAAGTGCAAGAAGGTGCTATTTCAGAAGCAAGAATCGATGAAGAAGTAATACTTCGAGTCAACTCCAGACTTTGTGTTCCTAACGATTTTAACTTGAAGCATAGAATAATGATGGAGGCACACAACACACCGTTTACAATCCATCCTGGGAGTACCAAAATGTATCACGATCTTCGACATATATTTTGGTGGAGCAATATGAAAAGAGAGATCGCGGAGTTTATCTCGAGATGTTTAACTTGTCAATGTGTAAAAGTGGAGCATCAAGTACCAAAGGGTCCATTGCAACCACTTGAGATTCTGAAATGGAAGTGGAAACACATTACTATGGATTTTGTTACGGGTCTTCCCAAGGTTTCTCAAGGCATAGATGCGATTTGGGTTATTGTTGATAGATTAACCAAGTCCGCTCATTTCTTGCCGATACGTGAGACTTATTCCCTTGAACGTCTTGCTAGTATGTACGTGAACGAGATTGTGAGATTGAATGGCATGCCAGTATCCATAGTTTTGGATCGTGACCCAAGATTCACTTCACGATTTTGGGTTAGCTTGTAGAAAGCTATGGGCACGGATTTACGATTCAGTTTGGTATACCATCCTCAAACGGACGGACAATCAGAGAGGACTATTCAAACTCTTGAAGATCTATTAAGACTTTGTGTCCTAGATCTCAAAGGGAGTTGGGATAAGTACCTACCATTGGTAGAATTCTCCTACAACAACAGTTATCAGGCGAGCATAGGTGTGGCTCCATTCGAGGCGTTGTATGGAAGAAAATGTCGTTCTCTAGTATACTGGGATGAGGTGGGTGAAGCAACATTGTTGGGACCAGAGTTGGTACGCAGTACTACAGAGAAGATCCAAACGATTCGACAACGTATACAAACGGCACAGGATCGACAAAAGAGTTATGCGGATCTTCATCGGAAGGACGTGGAATTTAATATTGGGGATCATGTATTGTTACGTGTTGCACCATGGAAGGGAGTTACAAGATTTGGGAAGAGAGGAAAGCTCAATCCAAGATTTGTTGGTCCATTTGAGATTCTTGAGCGAATAGGAAATGTGGCATATAGACTCGCATTACCTCCGAGCATGTCTCGTGTTCATAATGTTTTTCACATATCTATGCTTCCTAAATATGTTAAAAACCCGAACCACACTATTGAGTTAGAACCAGACGAGATAGCTGAAGATTTAACGTACGAGGAGGTACCTGTTAAGATCTTGGATAGGAAAGAGCATGTCCTACGCACGAAGGTTATACCACAAGTTAAGGTTTTGTGGAGAAACCATGCTATTGAAGAAATGACCTAGGAGTTGGAATCAGAAATAAAAGCGAGGTATCCTCACCTTTTTGAAACATCAGGTACGTACGTCTATTTCGAGGACGAAATTTTATAAGGAGGGGAGGTTGTAAGACCCCAACTTATTAATGAATAAAATCAAATTTTCTCTAAATATTATTGTGAATAATAAGGGGTTAATTTGATATAATACTTTGGTTATGGGTGAAATGTGCAAATTTTGCAAAATAAGCAAGTGGTTATAAAATATTCATTTTGTCGGGGAATATTCGTTTGGTCGTGGAATATTCTTGCTCTCGGGGAATATTCGTACGACGGCGCAGCCTTGTGTGGGCCCCATAATGGAAAGCGATTGGATGAAGAAAACAACAAGTATAAGTTATTTATAAATAACGGCGTAGTTGTTACCGTTAATACTGTTGGAATACCCGGTGGTTAAAATACAGTAGCACACGGTATTGCACCAATTATTGATTCTTACGTAAGAAGGCACTAGTCAATAATTGTTACAGTAGTTATTGTTCAATATTTTATTTTATTGATTCAATAATTGCTGCGTTGATATTTTATATTATTGTTGTTTCAATAGTTGTTGCTGCACAGTATTTTCCTTTATCAGATCAATAATTCATATTATTTGAATAATATTATTAGATAACATTATTGGCAATGTCTAGAAAGTTCTGTCTAAAGAGAGGTTTGGTCATCTAATTGCGCGCCAGTAAGGAGAAATCCTTATTGGAAAGCCCCCTCTTTCCTGGGAACGGCCTGGTTGTCATAAATGTGATTCTGTAATATTATTTGTGAATAATTAATTATTGATTCATATGATAAGAAAATATTTATTTTATGTGGATATAAATGAGGGATATATTTTTGTGGTTAAAAATGAAGGAGTTAATGTTGAGGTTTTTATCAGTATTTTTGTCGGAATGGAGGTATTAAAAATCAGGGTTTTTGAGATATTTTGCGGGGGTTATAATTTTTAATCCGACCGTTGGATCGTGGTAATTTTTGGATATGTTATACATATATAAGTTGAGTATATGTCCACAAATTTTGAACCGTTAAAAATGAACGTATGATTTATTATGAATTTTACGAGATGACTGGTTCAGAAATTGTTAAATTTTTGGAGTTTATCATTTTGATGGAAAATTCTAGAATTGGTGGGCCCCACTCTTGGTTGGTGAAGAAATGTGCTGAGATTTTTATTCAAATGTGGTGGGTGGAATAGTAGCAGGTAAAGCCATCAGGTTGCAGGTTAAGTCTGCTTCGGCGTGCTAACATTTTCCTATAAATAGAGGGCTAAGTTAGAATTGAAAATCACACCAGAAACAAGTTTTCTCTCTTTCTCTCTCTAGATTATTAAGTGTATTTTGTGAGTATTTATATACTTTGAGAGTTTCTATTCATCAGAACAAGTTTCTTTCAGCCTTATACCGGTATTCCGACCAGAAGTACTGATATTTTGAGGTAAGGGATATTATTTTCTTCTTAATGATATTATTTTCTTCAATATCATTATGCTGAAATATTGATATGAACTTTTTTATCAAATTTGAAACTTTTTGTGTCGGGGTTACTATTCACGTATACGTTACTATTCACGTATACGGCACTATTCACGAATACGACACTATTCACCGAAAAATAAAATTTTCCCTTTTTGTCCAAGATGTCTATTATGGTTACTATCTTTGATTGTATCCATATTTTGATCTTTATTTTTGAATTCTGCTTCACAATTGATTATTATGAAGTATAATTGATCTTGGATAAACTGTTATACGAATCCCTACTATTTGTCCTTCTGTCTCACTGGATTCGTTCTCTTTAAGATATTTTTCATCATCCTCAGTCCTAAATGATGATATTGCTGAATATCTTTGGCCTGTAGTGCAAAGATGTATGATTACTTGATGAATATCTTTGGCATGTAGTGCAAAGATGAACAGGTGTTGAGATGAACATGACTGACAGGTGATACAAATGAATATCTTTGGCCTGTAGTGCAAAGATGAATATTTGGATAAAGATGATTATTAATTGATGTTACAGGGATAAAATATTGATGATGGACTTTTAAATCTTAGAAGATAGTAGAATTCTTTCTCTACTTGACTCTTCTAATGGTTTGCTGTTTCCGCTGCAGTTGTTGATCTAAAACTTGTTGTCGATTATATTCTATCAGATTTTCCCTATTGAAGACTAACGATAATTTGTTGTATATTATCTTAGTCATAATATTTTTTACTGGGCTAGTTGAGCTCACCCTTTTCCTTTTTGTTCCATTTTTCTTCTCAGGAGGTGAGAACATAGCAGGATCTAGTCGGGGTATGGAGTGATGGTTCTAGAAAGATGTTTTAGCAGTCCTCACTATTTCTGTAAAATAGTGTTTGAATAATTATAATGAGAATTTATTTGAGTATGGATATTGTCCAGAAGACAATATTTGTATTTAAACTCACAGTATGTGTTGTCGTATTTTGCACGACAATTGTATTATTGAAGTTGTAGTTTGCTTTCTGTACCATGTATTTGGCGACTCAGAATGGGTGTTGTATACCTATTTTGGGGGCGTCACACAAACCGTCATAACTTACGGGCACGGGGGATGATCAGCCCGTTATGCCCTGTATTGATCAATACTACATTGCTAGAACGATATTATCGTTCATCCTTTGTCCGCCGGAGCGCATAAAAATTTTCCCGTGTAGGGATGTTCATACCTGTCTGGGTTCTAAATCAAAGGTTTTATCTTGTCAACAATAATCTATAATTCAACATATATGTATACGGGTAATTGACAAAGGTATATCAACATGTGATTAAATACAATGATTATCCAAGTGGGGACACTTGTTTAACCATTTCTAGAAATTAACGAACAAAATATATATATCTGAGTTACCATATACTAACATGTTGATATTCAAGGAGCTTATATAATATAAGGTTAATAATTTATACCATAATAATATAGTTTAAAAACTTTCTTACTCACATCCATTGCATAAAGAAAATGCAAAGGTTAGATACTTGCCTGAAGCGCTGCTTACAGTTTATAATTTAGTTTTATCGCTTATCTCACGACCTATCATTAATAAGATCATTCGTTCGATTAGAACAATATATCTCAACACATAATACTGCTTATTGCAGTCAGCACATACCCTAATCACATTGTCACATATGTTTAATAACCATTGAATCACAAATAATCACATATCTAATTAAATTATCTAAGTCCAGATCAATTTCTGAAATATGTTGGTCTATCGACAGCTTTATAGAATAATTATCGAGTCTAAGACTCTGTACTGTAACTTAATATCAGTCATATTATTTTTAAATGACTTAATATAATTTTAAAATATTTATTATAATTTATCATGAATTTTCAAACATCGGAATCACATAAAATGATTTAAATACTAATCAATTCTGTTATCATTAATATTTAATTAGTATTAAACTATTAATGAAATCATTTCCAAAATATTAAAGTTATTTATAATAACTCAAAATATTTTTAAAGTATTAATATTACCCTTAAATAATTTTTAAAACATTTAAAATTATTTCTAAATAATTACCATTAATATTAAGGTATTAATGTTCTATTTATCAAAATATTAAAAGTCATTATTCATAACATAAAATATTTTTAATTCATTTATATCCTTTTAAATGATTTTTAAATTAATAAAATCATTTTTAAACTATTTATTTAATATAATTATTAAATAAATTTACTATTTTTAATAATAAGTTAATAATTATTAATATTAATTTATTAATGAAATTATTCTTTAAATATTAAAAGTTATATTTTATAACTTAAAATATTTTTAAACACTTTATTTTTATTTAAAATGATTATTATACTATTAAAATCATTTTTAAACTAAATTATTAAATAACTTTAATATCATTAATAATATTTAATTAATAAAATTTATCATTAAATATTAAAAGTTATATTTTATAACTTAAAATATTTTTAAATACCTTATTATTATTTAAAATAATTTTTAATATAATAAAATCATTTTTAATTAATTTATTTAATTCATTTAGTAAATAACTTAATTATCATTAATATTAATTTATTAATGAAATTTATTTTAAAATATTAAAAGTCATTAAAAATAACTTAAAATATTTTCTTATATCATAATATAATTTTTAATGATTTTTCCAATATTAAAATCATTTCTAAATAATTTATTTAATATTATAATTAAATAAATTAAATACTTTTAATATTTCAAAAATATTAAATATTTATGAAATATATTTAAAATAATTAAAAACTAATTTTTGGAATTTAAAATAATTTTTAATAATTTATTTTATATTTTTATTAATTAAAAACTATTTTTTTCTATTTAATAATTAATTTCCGAAAAATAATAAGCTGTCTGTCGCTAAAGGCCACCTATAGTGACAAAACTGTCGCTATAGGTGTTCTTCATGGTCTTGGCCAAACCCAGAAAATGCATAGCAGTGACCGAGTAGGCAGGTTTGACATAATATAACTTAATGTGTGTTGTGTTTTTGAGCATGATATTAGTCAGAGCTTGTAGTGCTAGTGTAGGACTACAAGATCCAACAACAAACATAACCAAACATTGCATAACCCAAGAGATCTGAGCCTCCAAAAGTGTTGCCAGAGGCTGTTCTTCATTTCTGGGTTACCCAGAAATGAAGAACAGTTCGAGCCTACATTTTTGGGCTTCCACAACTTGAAATCCGTATGATGTTTTTGTGATTTAAAAGTTCTGGATTGTAGAAAACATGTACGACAATCGATCCATTACACAAATACACTTTAACATCATAAAAATCATAAGATCCGGTCCGGTCAAACCATGTCAGAAGACATGGTCATCAGTTTTCTGGGTTGCCTAGAAAACCGATCCCATGATCTTCTACTTGGTTTGACCAATCCACTACATTTTTTCTGGTTATCAATTAAGTGGTTTACGGCCATATATATGTAGTCCACATAACATATTATGATTTCATTACAACAACAACAACAAAACAGCAAACAGAAGTAAGATCAAGGCTCGTCAATGTATTGTTAGACGTTGTTCATACGTTCTGGGTTACCTAGAATTCTACCCGGTCATGGTCGGTCAACGACATTTGACCATCAATAACTTGTAATATATGCATGATCTGGTCATGATACCAGTTCCAGAACACAGATCTCACAGCATACAACAAGATAAAACACTTAAACAACAAAAAAACCTAACATCCTGAGATCTACATGGTCTGACATTTGTTGTCACACCACCAAAACAATTTTTTTCCAGATTTTTCAAAACACTAATTTCGTAAATGTTATGGATCTATCAAATACTAACCCAGATCACTTAATTAGACTCCATACAACATATATAACACAAAAAAACAACATCAAACATGGAATCATGGACAAATTTTTCTAGGGTTGGTTTCTACCTTCTTGAGCGATTTTGATTTCTATGCTTCTGATTTGTTGGGGATGGACGTGGGGCTTGATTATGGGACTGATATGCTACTGAAATTCAGAGGTTTGGGGCTTGAGAGAAAAAGTTTGAGTGTTGGACAAAATGTAAGTAACAAAAATGAATTTCTCTCTCTTCAATCCTATTTATAGACCTACATGGTGCATGTATTGGCTGATTGCTGGCTTGTTTGCTTTCAGTTGAAGCATGTGGAGTTGTTAAAGTGGTTCACCCACTCTTCTTATTGTCAAACTCTACTAATATAGCCAAATAATAAACTAGGGGCAAAATGGTCAATTGATAAATCATTTAATGGAAAAATTGGAACTTGGCAAACCCTTAGGGTTTAACCCTTAGGGTTTAACCCTAAGGTTTAGCACAAAATGAAGGATTTTCCCACTAGGGTTTACACAAAATAAAAATTAAATAAATTTTAGTTTCTAAAATTTTGAAATTTGGATTTTCTAATTATGATTAATTTTCTAATTACGCTATACAGGAACATTAGGGATTAATATCATATAATTATCATTAACATTGCTAACATAGCAATTAGGGTTTACAATTTTGATAATTAGGGTTACCAATTTATAATTAGGTTTTTTAATTATCAAATCAGGGTTTAAAATTTTAGGGTTTCCAAAATTTGCAATTAACACAATTATAACCAATCTCGAACTCTAATTTAAATTTCAAATTAGGGTTCCTTATTTCCAAAAATTATTTAGGGTTTCTAGATTATAATTAGGATTTTCTAAAAATTAGGGTTTCTAGAATTTTAATTAGGGTTCACCTAATTAATACATTTAATACACCACATAAATTATATAACACACTTGTAAAACAATCTTGCACTCTAATTTGGATCTCAAATTAGGGTTTAACATTATACTAGGGTTTGGTCATAATACACCGTAATTGACCTACGAAAATATAGTACATATTCATAGCACTGAAAAATCAAAATATAATTAATATTATATTATTATTCTCATACCTTGACAATAATCCAAAATTAGGGTTTGGATTCCATATCTGATTTATTCTTCCTATTTAACCTTAATAATTAAGGTAAAATAATTAACTTAATAGCCTGTACTAAAATTCATATAATAAAATAATTATTATAATTATTCTAAAAATCACTTCATATATTATTTAAATAATATATGATTATATTTTCATAGAAAATAATTACTAAAAACATTTTATACCATAATTTAATTATAAAAAATTCTAAAATAAATTCATTTGTAAATAATTAGGTAATAAATATATTTTTACTTACCACAAAAATACATATACACATAATCTTGTACAAATCCTCATCCTTAATATATATATATAAAAAAAATTTATTCGCAAAATTTCTTATTTATTTATATAAAAAATATCGGGTTGTTACAGCATCGGTGCCTCGATACAGTTTCACACAGACAGTGTTCGTAAAGGACACAAAACAAAGCTAAATTGGCCTAAAAACTTCGCTTAAACAAAAAAATTTAGCACATATAATTCACATAAAGTTTACAGAAACATAAACTAATGTTTTTAACATGTTATTAACAATATAAACTACATAAACTTCCAAATTAAAACCTTTAAATTCACTGTTTTTACTATTTATTCCGTTTTTGACATTTTTAGTGAAACAAATTACTATACATCCATTTTTAACCAAAGCAATCCGTTTAGATCACTTTATTTTTATTTTTTCATGTATTTTCATAATCGAAAATCAATTTACACATTATAACATAAATTGAACATAAATATTGATTCCAAAATAAGTCATATCATATATATACATCACTGTATTTATCTGTAAACATAATTTCTTCACATATATCATATTTGCATGGATTAACCTACTCTAAATCATATACAAAACATATAAAAATAGTTTATGTTAAAAAATTAGTATATACAAACCATATAATCAACAATTAATCATCCATATAAATTTTACAGAGAATTTTTGAATGAAAAGAGAACTAAAACTTAGAAGCCAAGATTATACCTTTGATTGATTGCTTAAACTTTATTAGAAGATAAGAATTGTGACGCCCCCAAATTCAGACCACTCACGTCCCGAATTCGATTTGCCACGTACTACAATTCTAATGACTACATATCATCTCATGCAACGAAAATAACAAAATAGATTACATTTATTTAATATAATCATTCTCGTCCCAAGGTTTCGTAACCGTTACTACAACATTACAACTTAACTTAAACATAACTTATTACATCATAGTAACAAGTCTTCATACAATCATAATAATAATAAATTCCTAACACTAGGAAATAAAGCTATTCTGAAGCCTTCTCTTTACCCTTATCCTTGCCCGAGGGTTCACCATGCCCTGCCTTAACTGAAAGTTTTAAGGAAAGCAAGGATGAGCAAAAAATTTGCCCAGCAAGTAATATCGCAATAAAGGTGATCATATATAGAGTTCAAATCTTCAAGGGTATGATAGTACATAATAATTCAAGAATTTTCAACAATTCACAATAAAGGTCGCTATGAACTGAAAGATATCAATAAGACCCAAAAATACATCATGTCAAGGTTCAGGAATAATGAACACTGAGCAGTCAATAAGGACTATGAACTTCGACTAGAATTAACAGTATTATACTGAAAATCCAATAAAATGAGTACAACAGGTGATCAGCCTACGTACCCTACGTTAAGCATAACATTTAATCATATTTATATGCTGACGTCGGTCTCCTGACAATTATATAGTTTCCCCTTTAAGGAGGGTAGTTCATCTCAGTTAATAAGAGTTCGCACCAAGTCAATTTGGTTTGGATAACTTTCTAACACACGATAATAGTCTAGCCGAATCAATGGCTTAGACAACTTTTATAATGTATTTACGAACGATAAGTTAATGCTTGCAACAATCATTAATGATTTACCACTGATTTAAGAATAATATAGATATTTGTTGGAAATAAACATGGTTGATATGGCAATAATTCGGATTATACAATATATAAAGTGTAAAGAACTTATGAAACTTGCATTCAATACGAGAATCAAATGAAGTTAGAGAACTTGCACAAAATCTAAAGTTGTGTAAGTTAGGAAACTTGCCTCAAGTGTAGTTTACCAAAGTATAGCTAATCAACACTTTTCGAATCCTATCATAACGTAGTTACACGTATAGGATATTCATTAGTTATGTATATTCAATATTCATACTTGATATGTAAGTTTAAACGCATACATAAGAGTCAAACTTAGGCTTATAATACCATACATACTTTATCATGTACCTTACACATATATAACACAAAATCAGTTTGTAAGACGCTACGAAATTAAATAACATAAATCGTAATTATCTTTTGACTTCACATTTGAAAGTTTATATCCACTTATCCAATCTATGATTCTATCATTAACGTGCTTATTGATACTTTGAATATTGTATTTAGACATGTATTACAGATTAAGACAACAATACAAGCATGCATCACATCTCAAATCATAAACAGATTAGACAGACAACACTGTAGGGTGGTGTAGCTGCGCCCTAGTTAGGCTTAGGGACGGCGCAGCTGCGCTGTCCCCTGGTCTGACCAGAGTTGAGCTTTGTACTTCCCAGCTCTATCCCATTCTTTAACATGCTAAGACATTAATATCCATCATGCATACATGCTAGAGAAAGGCATATATGTATGACCATTCTAAGTTCATGTTTACACATCATGGTCTTAGTTTGAGATTTCTAAGGAAATTGACCAATTAAGGTCATGCATCACAAAGACCACTATGCTCACCATGTACCAACATAAGATAGTCATAAAATAAGTTGGTATGCATGTTCACAATGGTCTTCATCATATGCACATATTTAGTCTTGTTCATCATTTGAAAACTTGTATAAAATCACGTTTAAACGATCTTATGTCATGTCATACTAGATGGATACACATATAAATCATGATTAAGGTATTAGTAAGCAATCTTAGATGTGAAGAAACTAATAATGACAATGCCCATAGTATTAGTTTGCAAAAAGTCCAATTCCATCTTTATACATCATTTTAAACTTAAACCATGCATTCTAGTGATACTAAGACTTCTTAGAATCATAAATCATGCATCCTTAGAGTATTTCTATATGTCCACAAAGTCAGAATTGAAACAACAATACTTTAATCAAAGTTTTTTTAAAACACTAAGTCCTCCTTAAGAACACATACTAAATAAGTTAAAGTTCACATGATATACAAAAGGGACTTAAGTCAGGTATGTTTTTATGTATATCTAAGTTACATTAGCTTGCTAGAAACATCACAGCACAACAGAAGCCATAATTTGGTTCTGGGGAATAGCACAGCTGCGTTGTGCCCTAGTACAACTGGGCGTAGTTGCGCCCTTTCCTGGACAGAACCAGAAAAGAGCTCTTTTCTGCAGAGTATCAAACCAAAGTTGGATTTCTTCATTCTAAACATGCTCAAGCTCATTATTAAAGGTTCCATACATGTATACACACTTCATAAACACTTTGGTAGTAAATTTCCAAATCAATTTCACAAGAATTGAGTAGAATTTCTATGATTAGCCAAATTTTGAAATTAAGGATTGAAGACAAGAATTTACCTTCTAAGAAGCTTAGTTGGCTTAGTTTCTACCTTCTGCAAACTCTAAACTTCTTCTAAATCAATAAGCAACACACTTTTAAACTTGAAATTTAACAGGCAATTTACAATAACGGGAGAATGAAAATGAAGCTGCCTTCTTATAGAGAAATGGTGGATTGGTTAATGGGTTTACACTAAGGTTAGAATTCATGGTGTAGAAGAAAAAAAATGGTTAAAGAAAAGTTTCTCAACCACCATTTCCCAACCATTTCCATAGCCATCATCACGTAGGTGGTAGCCACTGTTCAATGTTCTGCAGATCGCGTAAAGGAAAATGGAACACTGTTTGGCAACTTAATTTGGAACAAGGCTTTCTAATTCTCAGTATTTAGTTCAATTGTGGTTAACTTAATTCCTTTTTGGTTCCCCCATGTAGTTTTAATGTACAAATGTTACTACATAATGAAAAGTTAGGGATTAAATATGTATCCATATCATATAATCCATGTACATTGGGTCCACATAATTTAATATTTAACACAAATAAAATAGTGCAGCTAGGTATTACTGACCGGGTATTCCCCATATATTTTATTGGTGCACATATATCAACATTTTAACATTATCCAATATTAAATGTCTATTTTAAAACATTTAATCCCTTTCTGAATTTCTGAGATGTATAGTTAATTAATGATTTCTATAATAAAAGGTCACACATGATTTTATTATGCTACTTGGTACTTCATACCATTAAATGCACTCTTATCATATAATTTTAATAATGTTACACATTAGAATAATGTCCCATTTAATTCCTACAGTAATAACCAACCTTTCCTAGACTAGCCACTGGCGCAGCTGTGCCAGTTTGTACTGCAGGGAGGGCACATCTGCACCGGCCCCTGGCAGTGTCAATTTGGTTTAGCTTTATGCTAGTTCCGACCTCTGTCATTATACTAGTTTCACATAGCATGAATTAAATCTCAAATCGATAATACTACTATTTAAAGAGTCTATTCATTTCATACATGGAATTATACACTTACACAAAATTAATTTTCCTCTTATTAAACTGTTTCCCTCTTAATTCACTTAGTAATTTTCTCAGTCCTTTATTATGCCACACTAGCCAATTCTCATAACTTTATGTTAAGTTCTTCACCAGTCTCATCACAATGCTTCACTGTTATATAGATCTCAATACTTCACTTAATTGATTCGAGTTTCTATAACTCATGCTATAACGATATTTAATTATATCCAATTAATTACTCGACTTTCATCAATTTATTTATTAATAATATTCAAAAATTCTCGGGTATTACATCCTCCCCCTTATAAAAATTCTGTCCTCGGAATTGGTACAAAGTTACATAAATAAATGGGGATAGTCCCTCCTCATCTTATCCTCTAATTCCCATGTGGCGTCCTCGGCATCGTGGTTTCGCCAAAGTACTTTCACAGAAGATATAACTTTATTTCTTAATGTTTGCTCTTTCCTATCGAATATTTGGATAGGAATTTCTTTGTAAGTTAAATTCTTCTTTACTTGAATCGGCTCATAAGATATCACGTGTCTATAGTGAGGCTTGTATGGACGCAACACATAAATATGAAACACATTGTGGATGTGTTCCAACTCGGGTGGTAATACAATTTTGTATGCCACTTCGCCCACTCGCTTCAATATCTCGAATGGTCCTATGAACCTCGAACTCAACTTTCCCTTCTTGCCGAATCGTATTTTTCCCTTCCAAGGAGATACTTTTAAGAACACGTAACTTTTGACTTCAAAGTCGCGGTCTTGACGATGAAAATCCGCGTATTTCTTTTAGCGATCTTATGCAGCTACCAATATGGCTCTTATCGTTGTCACTACGTCGGCTGTTTATTCAACTAAGTCAGGTCCTAGCATTTTTCGCTCCCCAACTTCATCCCAACACAACGGTGTTCTACACTTTCTCCCGTAAAGAGTTTCGTACGGTGGCATGCCTATACTCGTATGATAACTATTGTTATATTCAAATTCCACTAGGTGTAGGTGATCGTCCCAATTTTCCTTGAAGTCCATCACTTAAGTCCTAAGCATGTCCTCTAGCGTTTGTATCGTTCGCTCACTTTGTCCGTCTGTCTGCGGATGATAAGCAGTGCTCAACCTCAACTGTGTTCCCATCCTCTTTTGTAAGCTTTTCCAGAATTTTGACGTGAAGCGCGGATCTCGATTAGAGACAATTAACACCGTCACTCCATGTCGTGAAATAATTTCTTTTACGTACAAGCTTGCTAACTGATTCAAATTATATCGGATCTTGATTGGTAGAAAATGAGCCATCTTCGTTATTCGATCTACGATAACCTAAATGGCATCAAAACCTTTCTACGTGACTAGAAGTCCTACCACGAAGTCCATCGTAATGTGCACCCATTTCCACTATGGTATTTCCAAAGGTTAAAGTAGACCACTCAGCCTCTGGTGCTTTGTTTTGACCCGTTGGCAAGTAAGACAACTACTGACGCACTCCGCGACTTCTCATTTCAGATTGGGCCACCAAAAATATTACCTCAAATCTCGGTACATCTTTGTGCTTCCTGGATGAACGAAATACATCGTATTATGTGCCTCGTGCAAAATTTCTTCCATCAACTCGATTACCGCTGGCACCCACACTCCCCCTTCGAATCTTAAAATACCGCCTTTATCCACCTTGAACTTTTCTTCCTCACTTTCTACTATTTTCTTCCTTATCTTCTTACATTCTTCATCTTTCTCTTGTGATTCCTTTACTCTATCCAACAATGTAGGATGAGCTTCCATCACAAATAATTTTCCTTTTGATTCTCCTGGTTCCTTCACTTCTATTTCCAATTTCTCCATTTCTCTTATTAACTCCTCTTGAGTTGTTAACTTGAACAATCTCTCCCTTCCTTTCCTACTTAAAGCGTCAGCTACAACGTTAGCCTTTCCCGGGTGATAAAGAATTTCGCAGTCATAGTCCTTGATTAATTCTAGCCACCTCATTTGTCGCATATTCAACTCCTTTTATGTGAAGATATATTTCAGACTCTTGTTTTGACACCCCCAAATCTGGGTACTTCAATTTCCACAGGATTTGGTGTTCACTGTCCAAACATCATGTATCTATCTACCCATAATAAATGAAAAAAATATAAATAGATAGAAATAAATCATCTCCTTATGGAGTTACAACATCTGAATGTAAATAGATAAATCCCAGGCCATACTGACCTTAAATCTTAAATGCGAAAAGATAAACAAATAATAAGTCTTACATAACTTTAACACAAGTCTAAAACATAAATACATCAAATAAACAACAAGTCTTCATCATTTGTTAACTTTGCCCTTGCCTTTGCTAGTAGAAGGCTCGTCAGACCTTTCGTTCTTAACTGTAATGTTATTATTACGCAAGAGTGAGCACGATTGCCTATAAGTATAATAATATAACAAAAAAATAATAACATGCAAATGAATCAAAGACTTCTGAAATAAGAAAACTCGGCTTTTGAATCAAGAATGAATAACAAGAATCAAAAGAATTTCTGAGGGTCATAAAACCTTGAACTACGTCCTAGGTTGTCAAGTGTTTATACTTGAAACCTTTAACAGTCATAAGACTATGGACTCTTCTTCTCGTACTTAGGGGGATCAACCCTTAGTACCATACTGTGCACAATATCTCAACGCTAAAGCATAAGTAATCCCCTATAACAGGGTTGTTAATATTAGTTTGACATTAGAGTCCGCACCAAAGGAAGTTTGGCTTGGATAAGCGCAACAATGGTTCTGAAATTTAGAATGATCATCAACTATGGACTAGTCGAATCATTAAGGGTTCGCTAGTCTTACAAGGTTTCAAAATAAACTGAAACTCAATTTGAATAATAATTATAAAAAGGTATACAATCAAATAAGTATTGTATAACTGAATTCATGTTTTAAAAGAATTATAGCATCTATTATGAAGTCATGAAGTCTTGAACTTGAACAATTAAGAATAAGAACCTACTCGATATAGAATATAATTCTAAAACTTGATCAATGAATAATTTAGAATTTAAGGAACTTGCTTAACAACAATAATTTAGAAATAGAATATTTACTCAATATAAAAGTAAGGTTTAGAAACTTACCTCTTGTATAAGCTACGATTAATTCACGTTCCTTATTAAATCCTGCATATCAATACTCATTAATCAATAATTCGACATACCTATCGAATCCCAACATTGGTCTTTGAAAAAGTTATTGGACTTTTAAGTCTTATTAATTAATCATATAACGTAAGTTAATTAACATATTATTATAGCCTTGACATGTTTTCATGTTCATTATATTAGGTTTTAAAAATACATTTTCAAAACTTGAACACTTAGGAAAATTTTTGAAATTCTGCAGGTAGGACGCGAGCGCGCTACATTTTTTCTTTGAAGCGGCGTGGGCGCACTACATTTGTTCTTTGGAGCGGCGCGGCCGCGCTGCGACGCAGACCCAGATTCTGCAGTTCGCGAGGAAAATAGAACATAGCCAAAAACATCCAATTACTTTATTCACATATAAAATTAAGCATACCCAAACACTATAATACGCATATAATCATTACCCAACCATTCTAGCATGATTTTAACAAGTTAAAACATACATTACTTGAATCAAATCATATAATTTCACTATTCTTGGTATTTTGAAAGTTTTGAAGATAAAACATGAAAATTGACATTACGGGTTCGTTATAACACCGAATATGTCCGTTGTAAGTTTGTTTTCTTCATTTTAACCTATGCTAACATAATTTACTATTGAATTTTAAGTTAAACAACAATTCGTGCATTGATCACTCAATTTTTGTTTTACAGAGAACTCAAAATACTTATTAATGGAAAACTTTGATTTTAGCATGATTACATGAAATCATTTACTTTAAACTCATGAATATATGATATACACATATTATAAACATAAACTAACATATACATTACATCCTATACTCATCAATTTGCAACTTTCTTCAATCACATAGGACTTAGAGATAGGTTTTCATAGAAAATAATAACAACGTAATTTACAAATTGGGTTGAAGAGATTACCCTATAGCAATCCCTCTGATTCTTTACTTTCTTCTTCAATCTCACAATTTTCTTCAAATTTCTCTCTAAGTCTCTTTGAATTTCTCTAAGTTAAGTCTGATAAAATGAAATACGTAAAAGAAACAAGACTGATTAATGCGCACATTTGTGGTCAGTTAATCCTTATGTGGTTTAACTGCTCCCAAACTCCTCATAGGGCCTTGTTTGGTTTGAATCATAAGTATCCCTTCTAATTATTTTAATTAATATCTTATAATATAGTTTAATCATGTCACACCCATTTAGACAATTAATCAAATATCTTATTTAATTTAATTTAAATAAATATGATAATTAATTCACATAGTCACATAATTAAATTCTCATTTATTAATCATGTAAATTATTAAATCTCTAATTAATTATAAAATTAATTAGAATAACATTATGCTTATTAAATAATTCATTTAATCAAATAAGCTCAATTAAATACATACTTTGAATAATAAAATTCTCCACATTAACTTAATCAATATAATACATAAATTTAAATTAATCTACCACAAATTCAACAATTAATTATTTAATCCTATAATTAAATCATCAAAAAATATTTATTTAATTCAATAAATATGCAAATTTAAAATACAAAATCTCATTTGTCACATCTTTCCCCCCTTAAAAGGATTCTGTCCCAGAATCGCTTACACATAAATTAAGTAAATAAATGAGGATAATTCTTCATCATATGCTCTTCGAGTTCCAACGTTGTGTTGGGTAAAATCTATATACGCACAACACGCAAGTATACGTGGTCAACAAGTAATATAATAGTAAGTAGAGTATCGTTCCCTCAGAGATAAATTAGCAAGAAATTCAACCTCACAATAATCAATTTCTTATTAATCCTAATTTTATTAAACTATTCAACTCAATGATTCAAATTATAGAAACTAAATTAAGAAATAAATAAACTACCACAAAACAACCACAAATATCAAAATCGGGAATTTCAAACAATTAATGAAGAATTAGACTTATGATTTCACCCTAAGCTTCACTCTGATTTCTACACCGTCATTCCAATTCAAATCACTATCCCATTTCATTAATCAAGAACACGAATGTAGTACTAGTCACCTCTCGATGCACTAATACCGTATTAACTTAAATCCACAAATTAGAAAGAAACAAGTTAAACACCTTAATTAACTAACTCACTATATCTCTATGTGAATTATAATTAAAGAAGGTTTAAGATTAAGTTCTCTATCCGATCACATGCGATGTTAAGCATATCTCTACCTTAACATTGATCAAGAATCTGTTATTCACAAAATTCATGAACACATGCTATATTAACTAAGTCTAGATTCGAATATCCTCTCTCGATTCCATACAAATCCACAGAGAATTGTTGATCAGGCAATTCATAAATTCAAGCTCAAATTAATTTAGATAAATTGGAAAATAGCTTATTGAACTAGAAATCAAAGTTTACAAAATCATCGTTTTACTTAAGGATCCATCATAAGCCTAAAAAGTGAATTAGTTCATTATAAATGGAATAACTACTGAATAAATCAAAGATAACATTCTTTCAATTACAAATAAAAGTCTAAGGAGAAGAATAGTGAACAACACCCTTCACGCAGCCTAGAATTGCAATTGTCCCGAAAATCTCCTCAAAATCTTCCTCCAATGCTTGCTATGAAAAATTGGACTTGATCTTCGTAAAATGCCTTGTGTGTTGTTTAATTCGTTGTTAATTGAGTAATAATCATCCAACACGCAAGTCCCAGTCGAAATCCTCTACTTATTAGAGTCGAAATCCCAGGCGAGGGTATACAAGCCAAATAAGCCCGCCCCGGCGGGGGTCATTTCTGCTGAGTGATTTTGCTTCCTTCAAGAATTCTTCCGGAAATGCTCCCAATTGACTCCAAATCTTGTTAAATGCCACAACGACCACCCTACACATAAAAGTACACAAAAATAAATAAAAACGAACATGATCACAAGAGAATATAGCAACAATTAAGCATGAAATGGACAATGATTCGTGGATATGAAATCTACTTATTAAAATCCCCCAAACTTAAACCGTGCTAGTCCTCGAGCACAAAACAAACTACATGCTCTGTAATGCAATGTAATGAGATGGAATGGATACGATCTAACCTATATGCTTTCGAATCCAACAGTATCGCAGAATCAAAATTACCTTATCGACCTCAAAGAAAACAAGTAAACTCTACAATAGTAATCACCAAGACCAATTCATAATTTCGTATTAATTCTCAAATCTTAAACCATCATCACTGGTACAGTGTGCGTGTGTGTTCAATATCTAAGATAACTGATACGGACTCAAATTAAATACATAATCAATTTCTTAGAAGGAATCATACAGTGCAAACATAAAAATTCCAAAAATAGGCACATTCCAACTAAAACTAAGCAATACCAAATTCAAGGATTCATACAGGGTACTTATACTTCATTTATCTCATTCATTTTTTTTCACAGGGGCTTTTTGCTCTTTTCCCGTTTTATTATTATTTTTATATACATATATGACTGTGCAATGTCTCATCCCATTAGGCTAACAATGCTACCCCTTAGCGAGCTTTCGACCAACGACTCCCAGACCATAAAAGACCTTAGGGCGCTAGGTGTAAAGACAATCCCCTCGAGCGTACTTGCTCAAGTAACAAAGGCCCTGAAACAAGACTAGTCACGATATATATATATTTTTTCATTTCCATTTTTTTATAAAGCTTATATACCCCACATATAATCCCCCAAACTTAGGTTCTTGCCTAATTTTTGCCTTTACTGCCTATCCTTGTTATTTTCTCATTTACCCTAGCATTTTCCTTTAGAAACTATTTATGTATCAATTTGAACTGACTAGTCAACAAAGATGTTATCAGCATGCTAACCTTTTTTATACCAGTTTCAAAGAAGTGAAAGATTCGATCCATAACAGAAATTATATCATAGTTCTAATAATCAATGTTGTATTGGTTAACTTATTCACAATCTCATCATTGTCCCACAAATAACATGAAATACAATACTGCTGGACATATGCAAACACAATATTAAACTATTTTTTTATATAACAAATCAAAATGCGATAATAATAGAATTAAAAACAATGCAATAACAGAAATAACCTAAGCTACTATGTATGCACTTAAGCTATCATGCAACTATGTCAAAACCTATATGCAACATCATAATTCCTAATTACCATGCAAAACTGGAAAGCAAAGACAAATTTAATCCTAACTACTATATATGCATGTAAACAAGAATTTAAATCCCCCAAACTTAAGTAATACAATGCCCTCATTGGATAAATAATCATAATTAAGTGCGTGATCTTCTTCTTCTGATTCACCTGGTGGGAACCTCGGCATTCGCATAGGTTGCTGATATGGAAATTATGCAGCTAGATTGAAGCTCTTATGCGTCGTGTTGAGTGAAGCGAACGACGCATTCACAGCATCAAACATGTGGTCTTGCCACTATGCGAGTCGCCACATCTCCCGACGTGCTGCCTTGTTATATGCATCCATTTGACGTTAAAAGTTAAGGAACTGTGGACTGGATAGTGCCTCAGTCTGCCGTACCTGCTTGGTTCCTTGATCTCCCATAGCCTCATCCTCATCCTCCGAGGTGTCTGCAGCATCCACTTCGTCCTTCGAAGCCGATGGAAAAATAAAACCCAGTCCTCGAGGATGTGAATTGCCCCCGGCCCATACTGAATACTGTGCCATCATTCTGGAGTCTAGCAATGCAAGTAGAATCTGCGTGGGCTCATCGTCAGACTATCTCACACCTGCTTGGCTGTGACACCCCCAAATCCGGGTTACCTGACTCCCGAGTTTGGTGTTCACGATCCATAATATAATACCATTTAACTACCCATTCATATATAAATAGGAATACATAAGTTATTAACATATGTTATTAATACATAAGTCCCAAGTCCACTAACCTTAACATTACAGAAATTTCCCTTAGATATATAAAAAGGGTTTACAATACAATACATCATAATAATAATATTGTTCATCATAACTAATTTATAACTATGCATTTTCCTTTGTTCTTTTTCGCAGCACCTTCTGCAACTTTGTCCCTAGCTAAAAAGTTTTATTTAGCAAGGGTGAGCAACAAGTTTGCCTCGCAAGTTAAGACATACAATAAAGGTATAGAAATCAATATCAAGTCTTCTCACATTCTACGCAACAATAATCTGATAATGAAAAAGTACAACGCTTTCAAGGTTTTCTACGATATTTAAATGAATAATCAAGAATTAATTCTACGAAATAGCAAAGTGGAATATTTTCCAGATTTATGCTGAGCGATCCATTGGATCTTGAACTTCTCTTCTCGAGTAACTATCAAAGTTATACTTTAATATACCCAGGTGTATTAGATAACCATAAAGATTAAATCATACCCCTCTGCAAGTATATAAAGTGATCAGATTTAGTATACCCTATATTATGCATAATACTTAATCGCGCGTAAAGGTCGAATATACAACCAATAAAATATTCCCTTTATATAAAAGGTTGTTCTTTTCAATCTCAGAATAAAGATTTTGATTTAACAACGAAATACTGTGATTTCAATTTCTAATTACTTCTTGATCTATCCGAAATAATTGGCATCGATCTGTCAATAATAATTGAATTCTCTTCTCGAATCTATCAAGTTCTAACAAATGTTCATCTAGCCAGAATGATTAGCTAAGACATTTCTCAACATAATTCGATAATAAACAGGAATTATCTGTACTGTCAATTCTTTCTTCTATGTATATGAATATTCAATAATAGTTATTCTACAAATGTATATCTTCCGAATCAGTAATTCAATTTTGAATTATGAAACATGCACTAATTACGAATAATCAATAATAAATTCCCTAGACATGGTATAATTATCAATAATTAACCACTACAATAATTGAATGAATATAACTCAAGGTTGAGTTAGGAAACTTGCCTCTTCTGCTGATTACAGCCACACAATAAACTTATCTGCTTTTGAAAGACCTATAACCAATAATATCGGTCTCACAATTATCACAATATTTCATAACACACAACACTGTATTCCATAGTCAAACTTCTCCTAGACACATTACCACATAACCACATCAGTGTTTATAACCTATATAAACACTTAGCAAGTCTAACTATTTCGGTCTAGTTGGACTTCGGTCCATTCTCGAGGTTCTGGTCACACTATTCGATAATTAACACAGTTATTGTCAATTAAACTTGGTCTCTAAGCTGCAATATTATTTTAGATAAGTCAAATATCGTTTACAATATTTTTCGGAAGCTTTTAATAATTTATAAATAATTATTATAATTTATAATAATTTTTCAAAACACTTAAATCATTTTTAAATGATTTAATTATTAAATAATCTTATCATTATTAATATTTAATAATATAAAAATATTAATAACATACTTGTCAAAATATTAAAGTTATTTTTAATAACTTTAAATATTTTTAAATCATCAATATTCTACTTAAATGATTTTTAAAGTAATTAAAATCATTTTTAAATCATCACCATTAATATTTAAATATTAATGAAATTATTATCCAAATATTAAAAGTCATTAATTATAACTTAAAATATTTTTAAAATATTTTTCTCATTTTTAAATGATTTTTAAATTAATAAAATCATTTTTAATTCATTTATTTAATATAATAATTAAATAAATCTAATATCATTAATATTAATTTATTAATGAGAATTCTCCAAAAATATTGAAATATATATTTTATATTTCAAAATATTTTCCAACACTTTATTCTTATTTAAAATGATTTTTAAATTAATAAAATCATTTTATCTTATTTATTTAATTTAATAATTAAATAAATCTAATATCATTAATATAAAATTATTAATAAAAATTCTCTAAAAATATTAAAAGTTATATTTTATAACTCAAAATATTTTTAAATACATTATTCTTATTTAAAATAATTTTTATATAATTACAATCATTTTTCTCTAATTTATTTAATACACTAATTAAATAAATTTATTATCATTTTTATTCAAATAATTATAATTATTAAAGAAAAATGTCCCAAATAATTAAAAATTATTTTTTAGAATTTAAAATGATTTTTAAAACCATTTTTAGTAATTTTCATAATTTATTTCTATTTTTAAATAATTTTCAAAATATTCAGAAATTAGAAAATAAATAAACCGTCGCTGTAGGCCTTTAGCGACACTTGTCTGTTGCCTTTGGTGTTCTTGGCTCAAGAACACTGACAAAGTCAGTGTTCAAGGTGCATGGTTTGACCGACCTTAACTCTCTGATATAATTGTTTCTGGGCCATCTAAGACTTAGTTATTGTAGTAAACACGTAATACTACACTTATCAATCGCCAACATGGTCATATGACATCGCAACAAGGAGATCAAAGCCTCCAAATTTGTTGTCAGATGGTTTCTGGGTTTTCTGGAAACCCAGGCAGTTCGAGGGTCCAGTTTCATGCCTAATTATTTTGATGTTCAGATCATCAAACAAGTGGGTTTGTGGTGCATACCTCTAGTACGCATACCAAGGAACAATTATATAACAACAACTCAGTCTATAAACAACAAAATCACTAGATATGATCTGGTCAAACCCTGTCAAGGGCCTGCTCATGCGATTTCTGGAAATTCCAGAAATGCTTACTGTGATCGAATAGGCCAGTTTGACCACCCACTATGTCTCACATGCTTGCTATTTAAGCCATCTAAAGATATATATCTTAAGTACATATAACCAGCTACAATCTAGGTAGAAAACCAACATCAAAACTTCATGCATCTGACAGATCAAGGCAATATAAAAACTTGTCAGACCCAGTTATGCACGTTCTGGGTTACCCAAATTTTAGCCGGTCAAGCTCGGTCAACGGTGTTTAAGCATGAATATCGTGCAATCGGGACATGTAAAGGTTGTGATTTCTTTTGCAAAATAAAGACCACATACCCGGCTACCTATAACAACTTTAAAATATCAAAAACAACAAACGAACAAGAATATGTGGCCACTGACATTTCTTGTCAGACCACTTTTCAAGCTCAAGAACAATTTTCGAAAAACACCTTTTTAAAGCCATTTGATGCTATAGATCCATCATGGATCAACATATATCAACTAAAAACATCTTCTAACACTGTTTTAAACACAAAAACACAGAATTTTTCTTAGTATGAAAGATCAAACTCAAGTTAGGGTTTATACCTTTTCTTGCCAAATCTTTGATTCTTACTCTCCTTAACTGATCTAGATGTTTAAGAGAGGTGTTTTGTGACTGAGAAACTTGTATAATTCAGAGGTATTGAGAGAGAATAAGTTGGTGAAAGCTAGGTTGAAAAATAAGATAAATTTAGTAACTTTCTCTCTCCCAAATCTATATATATATATGATGATATGTTACTATGGCTGATGTTAGCTGTCAATTGGAGGCTGTTTGGCTTAGATTTTTAATGCCACAAAGTCAAGTGGTTAGGTTACCAACTAAAGGTTTTGCCATTTTTACAAGTTAACTTACTAAAATATGTAAAAAGGGTATTTGGTCATTGTACAAGCAATTTTAATGGCAAACATGGAATTTACCAAACCCTTAGGGTTTAACCCTAAGGTTCAAACATTTAGGTTTTACACCCTTAGTTTCTAGAATTTTTTTTCTAATTAGGGTTTTAAAATAGAAAAATTAATATTTCTAAAATATAATTATGATTTTAAATAGAAATTAATATTTCCAAAGTATAATTAGGATTTCCTAATTATATTAACATTTACTAAACACATTAAGCTTACTACTTAGGATTAGGGTTGCCTAATTAGGGTTTAGGGATCCCGAATTTAAAATTAGGGTTTCCCAGCGTATAATTAGGGTTTTTAACTGTACATTAGGTTTTCTAAATCTGAGATTAGGGTTTCTAATCCCTTACAAGGGTTTATTAATTTTAAACCTTATCCGATCAATTATTGATCAAAAATTCTATACGGTACACACACGTACTCATTAATATAATTATTTTAATTATATTTTATATCGAACCCCTATCCAGAAATTAGGGTTAGGGTTTCTAAAGCTGTTAAGCGCAACTATACTCTAATTTACCAGTCCATACACAATTTTTCTAATTCTCGAGACTCGTAGCACAGATACACAGCACAATATTAACATTCAATGTCAATATTAAATAAATAAATAAAAATTTTAATCGTGAAATTTGGATTATTTGAAATCCCAGGTTATCACATTGGCGACACAACCCACATATGAGTGATGGTGTGGCAAGCCACCCGAAAAGTTTCCACGTAAGCACCGGCGGATGGAAAAACAAATAATGGCCCCGACGTCAATGATGAAGTCTTGCACAATCGCGTATAGCAGTAACGCCTTCTCTTTGGTCACGTCTAAGGTGTGTTGAGATGGATACAGTTTAGCACATAGGAATGCATACCAAATTTTGCCATACCGATTGAGATCTTTTCTATGGAACACTGTGCCTCCCTTCAGACCTTTGATCCATGTTGTGCCTGGCTTAGTCATTTCCTTGAGTATTGCCTCATAGTCCGGATCAAAATCATGTAGTTGGGTATATTGGCATTGTCGAGGCACCCGTAGCTGATAATAGGTGTTTATGGCATCAACACTGAATGGGACCAAGTGACCCCGCACATAAGCGTTGAATGGGGCTTTGTCCTCTGCGTTTGCATAAAACTCCTTGACTATGTTGACCACGACGGGTTCCAGCTCTTCGGTGAATTTATTCCACCCCTTCTAAAAGATTTGAGGCATCATCTCCCCATCAATGGGATCCGGTGCCATCCCCCGCTCCTGTGTAAGGGCTTTTATCAGCATATAATCATACCAGTAGGCGGCAACGGCACTCATAAATTTTTGGCGATCAAAGGTTCGTGTCGGTTGTGCGGATCTTAAACTCTCTCCCCTTTGGCGTTTCGATGTTGGTTGCGAAGTTATTTGCTCTCAATTGCGTGTATCACAATATCTTTTCCCCCCAAACTTGGTTCACACACTTTGTCAAACACTTGGTGTGCACAAACAAATTTTCCCCCAAACTTGTCAATTTGACCCTCAATTGCTCTCAAGTGGCCTCTATGAATGCCCTAATTCGAAAATAGTTGAAGAGTTCTGTGAAGAATTTGGGATAAGATGTGGCAATATATAGAGGTGGTGTGATGAGGTATATTGGTGGATTGAAAAGGTGGGGAGAAGTAATGGAGTATAGGAAAGAGTGGGGTAAAAGTGGGTGTAGTGGGTGGTGGTTGGAGTTATGAAGGAGGACGAATAGGATTAAGTGATGAAGTAGTGGGGAGGTTATGTAGTTAAGGAACAAACAAGTATAACTGCCGACTAAGTCTGTTGAGTTTCAGGACCCCCGCCCCGGTGGGGGGTGCAAGGCAAATAATGCCCGCCCCGGCGAGCATGGCTTCTGTCTAAAATCTGGAGAGACCCCTGCCCTGGCGGGGGGTGTAGTTCATTTTGGGCCCGCCTCGACGGGTATGCCTTCTACTAAACTCCTCTATTTCTCATCTTTGCTTCGTGCTAAGCTACACAATGTTCCTTTTCCAATCCTGCAAGACATGAAACATAAGAATTAGTGGATTATTGATAAAATAGAGCATTGTGGAGAGATTAACAAGACTTTAATTAGATACTACCTATCTAATAACTTAATAAAAACTATATCCTAACAATTATGAATGAAAATACGGAAACTAAATGTAAGATTGGGTTGCCTCCCAATTAGCGCTTGATTTTAAGTCGTTCAACCTGACTACTTCTGGTTCATGGTGCGTCGGCCAATGTGATGGCGATGACATCGGTGTTGGACTCACCACCCTAATAGTACTTTAATCGTTGACTGTTGACTTTGAAAGTTTCTAATGGATTCTAACTGTAAAGTTCAACGGCGCCATGAGAGAACACCCGTTTTATAGTGAATGGTCCCGACCATCTCGACTTAAGTTTTCCTGGGAACAATCTCAGCCGTGAGTTGAAAAATATGACTGATTGACCCAGCTCGAATGTTCTATGCAAAATTTTCTGGTCGTGCCATCTCTTGACCTTTTCCTTATATAACTTGGAATTCTCGTAGGCGTGAAGGCGAAAGTCGTCGAGCTCATTTAGTTGAAGTAATCTCTTTTCCCCTACAGCTGCTTGAACGAAATTGAGTTTCTAAATCACCCAGTAACCTTTATGTTGTAGCTCGACTGGTAGGTGATAAGCCTTTCTGTACAGTAGTTGGTATGATGACATCTCGAGTGGTGTCTTATACGTAGTCCGGTATGCCCATAATGCATCATCCAACCGGAGTGACCAATCCTTACGAGTCGGATTCACCACTTTCTCCAATATTTTCTTGACTTCCCTATTCGGCACCTCAACCTGCCCACTGGTTTGGGGGTGATAAGTTGTCGCTACCTTGTGGTTGATCCCATACCTTGCCAATAGAGCTGTGAATGATTTGTTGTAAAAGTGACTTCCTTCGTCACTTATAATTGCTCTTGGCGTGCCAAACCTCGTGAAAATATTTTTCTGTAGGAATTTAAGGACCACCTTGGCATCGTTAGATGGTAGTGCTGCAACTTCAACCCACTTTGATACATAATCCACTGTGAGTAGAATATACTGATTGTTAAGAGACGAAGGGAATGGCCCCATGAAATCAATGCCCCATACGTCAAAAATTTCCACTTCAAGAATTGTTTGTAGAGGCATCTCATTCTGTTTCGAAATGTTGCCCACCCTTTGACACCAATCACATGTTTTGACAAAATAGTGGGTGTCCTTGAATAGTGTAGGCCAATAAAACCCGGCTTGCAGCACCTTTGCTGCTGTCCTCTCGCTCCCATAATGTCCCCCATATGCAGATGAGTGGCACTCATGCAGAATGTTCTTCACTTCACTGTAGGGCACACCTTCTAATCATTTTGTCGACGCACTGCTTGAACAAATACGGTTCGTCCCACATGTACCATTTTATGTCATGAAGAAACTTCTTTTTCTGTTGTCTTGTGAGATCAGGTGGAAGAACGTTGCTCATAAGATAATTCGCATAATCCGCATACCACAAAAATTCTGCATTTATCCCAAACAATTGCTCATCCGGGAATGATTCGTTAATTTCACACTTGTCCTCTTTCAATTTCCCTTGGTTTTCCAGCCTAGACAAGTGATCGGCTACTTGATTCTCCATCCCCTTTCTATCCTTTATTTCTAAATCAAACTCTTGAAGCAGGAGAATCCATCGGATAAGGCGTGGCTTAGCATCTTTTTTCGCAATTAGGTACCGAATAGCCGAATGATTCGTTTATACTATCACCTTAGTTCCAATCAAGTATGCCCTAAACTTGTCAAATGTATACACCACTACAAGCAATTCCTTTTCTGCAGTTGTATAGTTCATTTGAGTCTCCGTGAGCATTTTGCTAGCATAATATATGGCGTGAAACACCTTCTCTCAGCGTTGACCCAAAACAGCCCCAACCGCATAGTCGCTTGCATCACACATCAGCTCGAAAGGTATATTCCAATCAGGTGCGACAATCACGGGGGCTGTAGTCAACTTCTTCTTCAACAACTCAAAAGCTGACTTATAATTGTCGTCAAAACTGAAAACAACATCCTTCTCTAAAAGAAGGCATAAAGGTTTTGCAATTTTAGAGAAGTCCTTTATGAATCTTCTGTAGAACCCAACATGTCCCAGAAAACTTCTAATACCCTTAACTGAGCTTGGTGGGGGCAGTTTCTTGATTGTTTTTAGCTTCAATTTGTCAACCTCCAATCCTTGAGCCGATACCTTGTGGCCCAAAATTATGCCCTCCTTAACCATGAAGTAGCATTTTTCCCAGTTAAGTATGAGGTTCGTATCGTTACATCGCTGTAACACCATTACCAAATTCCCTAGGCAAGTATCAAAGTTGTCCCCATAGACAAAAAAGTCGTCTATGAAGACTTCAACATTTTTCTCCACCATGTCTGAGAAAATGCCCATCATACACCGTTGGAAGGTCGCAGGTGCATTGCATAACCCAAATGACATTCTCTTGAATGCGAATGTGCCATAAGGGCATGTAAATGTAGTCCTCTCTTGATCCTCAGGAGCGATGACGATCTGGTTATAGCCTGAGTATTTATTCAATAAACAGTAGTACTCATGTCCCGCCAATCTGTCCAACATTTGATCGATAAAGGGTAGCGGAAAATGAACTTTTCGGTTTGCCTTATTCAACTTCATATAATCCATACAACCCTCCAACCTGTCACTGTTCTTGTCGGTATTAACTCGTTATCCTCATTCTGTACCACAGTCATTCCTCCTTTTTTCGGCACACACTGGATCGGACTAACCCACTTACTTTCAAAAATTGGTTATATGATACCGGCATCCAACAATTTCAAAATTTCCTTCTTCACAACTTCCTTCATAATGTGGTTAAGTCGACGTTGTTTCTCCACCGTCGATTTTGCATCACCTTCCATCAGAATCTTGTGCATGCAAAATGAAGGGCTGATTCCCTTTATATCAGCTATTGTCCATCCTATCGCTGCTTTATGTTCCCTAAGCACCCTCAACAATTTTTCTTCCTACAAATCGTTAAGTGCAACAGAAATAATAGTAGGTAAGGAATTTGAATTGCATAAATACGCATACCTGAGGTGTTTAGGAAGTGGCTTAAGTTCCAGAGTTGGTGGCTCCTCCAATGATGGTTTCATCCTTGCCGTGGCTTTTTCCTCCGTATGCAATGGTTTAAATGGTGCTCTGAAGCGGCTAACTCGTGGTAATGAATCTAACATCTACAAGTAGTCCACAAATTCCGGGTCATCGAACTCTTCATCCCCCAATAATGTTATTTCCAATGGATCGTTGACCAAACTCTTGCCCATATCTTCACTGATAATTTGCTCAATTATATCCATCCTGAAACATTCTTCCTCATCCGTAGGGAATTTCATGGCCTTAAACACGTTAAATTTGATTTCCTGATCTTGGACCCTCATAGTAAGTTCACCTTTCGATGAGTGTCCTACCCGTAGCCAAGAAAGGTCTCCCTAGGATAATCGGGATGTTCTTGTCCTCCTCAAAATCCAGAATAATAAAGTCCGCGGGGAAGATAAACTTATCCACTTTAACCAATATGTCTTCTACTATACCTCTCGGATATGTGACTGACCTATTCGCTAACTGCAATGAAATATTTGTAGGCTTTGGCGCGGGCAAACCCAATTCTGTGTATACTGACAGTGGAATATGGTTCACACTAGCCCCCAAATCACATAAACATTTGTTAAAAGACATGTTCCCGATCGTGCATAGAATAGTGAAACTCCCCGGGTCTTTCAACTTGGGTGGCAACTTCTGCTGTAACACCGCACTACACTCCTCTGTTAGTGCCACTATTTCAAAGTCTTCCCATTTCTTTTTCCCTGATAGAATCCCTTTCATGAATTTCGGATAACTCGGCATCTTCTCTAGGGCTTCTACAAACGGGATATTAATATGAAGTTTCTTAAAAACTTCCAAAAACTTCGCGAATAGTTTATCTAATTTCTATTTTTGGACCCTCTGCTGAAATGGTGGTGGAGGATATACAACTGGTTTGTCATCTACCGTTGATTTCTCACTTTGCTTATCCTCACCCTTGTTTCCTTCAACCACTTTACTGTCATCAATTTTTTCATCCGATATCGTTGAATTTTTTGCATCTTTACCAACGAGATATTTTCCACTCCTCTACATAATTGCCTGACACTGTTCGTGGTTTCCCTTTAGATTTCTCTCGGTATCACTCGGTAGGGACCCTTGTGGCCTGCTATTTAATGCTAAGGAAATTTGCCCCATCTGATTTTCCAAATTCTTGATGGCCATTGCTTGGTTTTTCATCGCTGCCTCATTACTAGTTATGTATTTTGACAACAACTCCTCTAAATCTAATTTTTTTCCTGATGTTGAGCCGATTGTTGGTGATTCTGAAAACCAGGGGGATATGATGGTCGTGGAGCTTGATGTTGCTGATTATTGCTCCACGAGAAATTTGGGTGATTCCTATTCCATTGGTTGTAATTATTCTGGTACAAATTCTGTGGAATCCTGTTGTAGCTACCCACGAATTGCACGGACGCTGGGTTGATTGCACATTGATCTGTAGGATGCTCACCTGTGCATAATTCACATACAACCGCAACTTGCTGTACCTGTACCTGTGTCCCCGATATAACATCCTACTTCTAACACCCCAGCCACCTTTGCCTGTGGCATTCTTGCTGTGGGCCACTGGTAGTTATTAGTGGCCCAGGTCTCAATTAAATTGTTGGCTTCCTCATAACTCTTAGCCATGAACGCTCCACCCGACGCTGCATCAATACTAGTCCTGAGATTTCCATGGAGTCCGTTATAAAAGGTATTCATTTGCAGCCACTTGGGCAATCCATGATGTGGGCATTTCCTGAGCAATTCCTTGTATCTCTCCCATGCCTCATATAGCGACTCCCCATGTTGCTGCTCAAACATTGTTATCTCATTCCTCATTTTTGCAGTTTTCGCCTGTGGGAAAAATTTGGCAAGGAATTTCTGAGCTAAGTCTTCCCACGTAGTTATTGATCCCGACGGTAGAGAGTGTAACCAACTCTTTGCCTTGTCCCGTAAGGTGAATGGGAACAAGCGAAGTCTCACCGCATCATCCGACACCCCATTATACCTAAAGGTGTCGCATATCTCTAGAAAGTTGACTAGATGTTCATTCGGATCGTCATTTGCCAATCCCACAAATTGAACTGAATTCTGGATCATCTGAATTGTCCCAGGCTTGATTTCAAACGTATTTGCAGCAATAGCGGGCCTGGTGATGTTCGACTGCAGTTCAGCCACCTTGGGTGTGGCGAAGTCCCTTAACGCTTTCTGATCTTTAGCTGCCATTGCCTCTTCGTTCTCAGAATTTTCAAAGTCTTGCCTCGTTTCCTTGATCCACTTACTTAACCTTTGGAACCGTTTCTCAATGTCGTCCTCAAAAGGCAGCAAGTCTGGATTTTTGGATCGAGTTTGCATAAACCACTTCAAAAACCTTAAATAAGAGGAACAAAACAAAAATAAAAATGTTTAAGTAAAACTGAACTAATTAAACTGATATTGTAAACATATTAAGATCTATACTAAATGGTCCACGGCAACGGTGCTAAAAACTTGTTGGGTAAAATCTATATACGCACAACACGCAAGTATACATGGTCAACAAGTAATATAATAGTAAGTATAGTATCGTTCCCTCAAAAAAAATTAGAAAGAAATTCAACCTCACAATTATCAATTTCCTATTAATCCTAATTTTATTAAACTATTCAACTCAATGATTAAAAATATAGAAACTAAATTAAGAAACAAATAAGCTACCACAAAACAACCATAAATATCAAAATCGGGAATTTCAAACAATTAATGGAGAATTAGACTTATGATTTCACCCTAAGCTTCACTCTGATTTCTACACCTTCATTCCAATTCAAATCACTATCCCAGTTCATTAATCAAGAACACGAATGTAGTACTAACCACCTCTCGATGCACTAATACCGTATTAACTTAAATTCACAAATTAGATAGAAACAAGTTAAACACCTTAATCAACTAACTCACTATATCTCTATGTGAATTATAATTAAAGAAGGTTTAAGATTAAGTTCTCTATCCGATCACATGCGATGTCAAGCATATCTCTACCTTAACATTAATCAAGAATCTGCTATTCACAAAATTTATGAACACATGCTATATTAACTAAGTCTAGATTCGAATATCCTCTCTCAATTCCATAGAAATCCACAAAGAATTGTTGATCATGCAATTTATAAATTCAAGCTCAAATTAATATAGATAAACTGGAAAACAGCTTATTGAACTAGAAATCAAAGTTTACAAAATCATCGTTTCACTTAAGGATCCATCATAAGCCTAAAAAGTGAAATAGTTCATTATAAATGGAATAACTACTGAATAAATCAAAGATAACATTCTTTCAATTACAAATAAAAGTCTAAGGAGAAGAATAGTGAACAACACCCTTCACGTAGCCTAGAATTGCTATTGTCCCGAAAATCTCCTCAAAATCTTCCTCCAATGCTTGCTATAAAAAACTGGACTTGATCTTCGTAAAATGCCTTGTGTGTTGTTTAATTCGTTGTTAATTGAGTAATAATCATCCAACACACAAGTCCCAGTCGAAATCCTCTGCTTATTAGAGTCCATATGCTAGTCAAATGCTCAAAGTTGTATCCCAGCAGAGTTCAAAACACAACAGGAGAGTCAGTCATTCGAGACCCCCCGCCCCGGCGGGGGTGTATGCCTAATATGAGCCCGCCCCAGCGGGCACCCTTTCTGCTAAAGTCGTTTGAAGACCCCGCGCCCCGGCGGGGGTATACAAGCCTAATAAGCTCATCCCTGCGGGGGTCTATTCTGCTGAGCGATTTTTCTTCCTTCAAGAATTCTTCCAGAAATGCTCCCAATTGACTCCAAATCTTGTTAAATGCCACAACGACCACCCTACACATAAAAGTACACAAAAACAAATAAAAACGAACATGATCACAAGAGAATATAGCAACAATTAAGCATAAAATGGACAACGATTTGTGGATATAAAATCCACTTATCACGTAGCTTCTTCAGCATTGTGGTTCCTCCAGATTACCTTAACAAAAGGTATTACTTTATTTCTGAGAACTTGTTCTTTCCTGTTAACAATCTGAACATGAATTTTTTCGTAAGATAAATCTTTTTTAAATTATAGGGGTTCATATTCAATTATATTCTTGTAATCAGGTTTGTAGGGTCGTAAAACTGAAATATGGAAGACGTTGTGGACATTCTCGAGCGCCGAAGGTAAGGCTACCTCGTATGCAACTTCTCCAATCCTTCGCAGTACCTCAAAGGATGAACCTTAGGCTTAATTTCTCATTCTTTCCGAACCTGATCTTTCCCTTCCAGGGAGAGACTTTCAAAAACACATAACTACCCGATTCAAACTCAACATTTTTATGGTGTGGGTCGGCGTATTTCTTTTGCCTATCTTGAGCTGCTACCAGTCTTGTTCGGATTACTTTGACTATCTCTACTGTCTGATGTACCAGTTCTGGGCCTAGTAATTGTCTCTCGCCAACTTCATCCCAGTATAGCGGAGTTTTGCACTTTCTGTTGTACAACGCTTCATAAGGCGGCATGCCAATACTAGCGTGGTAACTGTTGTTGTAGCCGAACTATACGAGCGGTAGATGATCATCCCAATTTCCTTTAAAGTCTATTATACAAGCTTTTAACATATCTTCTAATGTCTGAATCGTTCTTTCACTCTTCCCGTCTGTCTGAGGGTGATATGCCATACTCATTCTCAACTGCGTACCCATGCATTCCTGTAGTCGTTTCCAGAAGTTCGATGTAAAGCGCGGATCCCTATCAAAAACAATTGACACTGGAACTCCGTTGTGACGCCCACAAAATAGGTATACATCACTTATCTTGAGTCGCCAAATAAATGGTACTGAATAAAAATACAAACTTAATTATACAACATGAGCTGAGAGTTTTTACACGAATATTGTCTAATAAACAGTATTCAAACTCAAAGGAGTCTCAGTACATTTATTATCACACTAAATAGCGAGGACTACTACAGCCACCATCTCGGACCGTCACTCCATTCCTCAACTAGTCCCGACTACATTCTCATTTCCTGAAGAGAACAATGAAAGCAAAAGGGTGAGCTCAACTAGCCCAGTAAGAAATATTATGACTAAGATAATGCAGAATAAATTATCGTTAACCTTTAACAGTGTTAAACAATAAACAACAAGTTTAACTGCAGCGGAACAAGCAATCCATTAGAAGAGTCAAGTAGAGCATGATATCTACTATCTTCTATGATTTAAAAAGTTTATCATATTCTTTATAGCTAAGACTCATATTAACAAATAATCGACATCACTAAATTATCCATGCAATACGGGCCAAGGATATTCATTAGTATCACAACCATGAATTATCCATGCACTACGGCCCAAGGATATTCGTGTAATCACAAATAGTTATGATCATACCAACAACTGTCCATCAATGCACTACGGGCCAATATGAACTTTTACCACATCATTTATAACATTACGGGTCATGATTATACCGAATGATCCCTGGTCATAATCATACCAATCAACAATCCATCTATGCACGTAAGCCAAAGATGACTTTCATCACAATATAAGCATGAGGATGATGACAATGATATAAGAATTCAATTAAAAAGAAACAAATGATAAATTTTTAAAGATTTATAATTTAATTTATCCAGAATTCAATAATGTCCAAATAGTCAACATGATACTCCTTTGTGGAGTAAAATTCAAGAATAATATTGTATCAAAATAATTTGGACCGAAAAGAAATAAATTTTTGTCATGAATAGTACTTTGGGTGAATAGTACTCGAGTGAATAGTATATTCCATGAATAATACTTCGTAAATAGTACCCGTGAATAGTACTTTATGAATAGTATCCCGTGAATAGTACTTTGTGAATATTATCTTGTGAATAGTATTTCGACATGAAAAGATCAATAATTATCAAGAATGCTCAGAATAATATTTCCATAAAAAGATACTGGATGAAGTACAAATATCAAGGATATTCTACTAATTTCACGAAGATTAGAAGCAATACTTTAACAGAATGAGGGTATAATCAGGAATATGAGACGAAATAATATTACTCACATACTACAGAGTATGGAAGAAAATATTATTTCTTATGAATACTGAACAAAAATAATATCCCTTACCTTAGAAGAAGACTGGATATTGGAATAGTGAAGTAGCAGAATACTCTTCTTCTTCCGCCCTATAGCTTCTCTCTCTATAATTGCTCTTGTGAGTCTTAGTGAATTGGTGAGATTGAAAGAAGAATGAGCTTCTATTTATAGAAAAATATAGTTTCGATAATTGCACGTTTTGGGGCTCGAATTATTATAGTATAGTACCTTCATCTTCTCCTCCATTTTAAATTTACTCCAGCAAGTTTTATCAATCTTGCACCACCTCCCCTAATAGTAATGCATGTGAACCAATAGTTCCATTCATGTGAGCAAATAGTTATATGCATGTGAACTAATAGCTATTAATTGCTCATTTATCCAACTAATTACCTGATTGATCTATTTAACCTCTAGAAATCAATTATTATCAAAATAAATGTCGATTTTCACTAACACAAATAATCCCAACACAATGAAAATATTAATTATCAACAATTTTATCTTTAATCAACATGAACTTATTCATAATTAATATTATAACTCACAATATTTAACAACCAGATCATTCCTAGGAAAGAGGGGGCTTTCCGATAAGGATATTAGGTGACCAAAACCCTTTCCTCGGCAGAACTTTCTAGACATTCTCAATATTATAAATAATAATATGAATAACTTTGTCGTCTCAATTATTGATTTAAAAAATATAAAATATTATGCAGATGATACTATGACAATAATTGAATCAATAATATGAGAGATATTATGCAGCAATTATTGTAACAATAATTAAGTATAACTGAGTGACTTCTCACGTAAGCATCAATAATTAATACCATGTACTACTATGAAATCACGCGTATTACTGTACTTTCCACCGGGTAGTTCGACAGTTTAACGGTAAAACTTTCTCAATTATTTTTATAAAAAGACATTTCCATTGTTTTTTAACTCCGATAATACTTTCGTTGTGGGGTCCACCAATGATTGTGCCATCGTATGAATATTCTCTGTTAAAACGAATATTCCCCGACCAATCGAATATTTTATAATAACTTGCTTACTTTGTAAAATTTGTAAATATTACCCATAACTATAACATTATATCAAATCCATACCATAATATTCAACAATATATTTCGAGAAAAATTAATCTTTATTCATAAAAGTTGGGGTCTTACAACCTCCCCTTCTTATGATATTTCGTCCTCGAAATTAGGGTACGTACTTGGTATATCGATGAGGTGAGGATACCTTGACTTCATTTTAGATTCTAACTCCCAGGTCATTTCCTCAACATTAGGTTTCTCCACAAAATTTTGACTTGAGGTATAACCTTGGAGCGTAGAATATGATCCTTCTTATCCAAGATTTTAACAGGTACCTCTTCATACGTTAAATCTTCCGCTATCTCATCTGGTTCTAATTCAATAATGTGGTTCGGGTCTTTCACATATTTACGTAACATAGATATATGAAAAATATTATGAACATGAGACATACTTGGCGGTAAGGCGAGTCTATAGGCCACAGTTCCTACTCGGTCAAGGATTTTAAATGGGCCAAAGAATCGAGGATTGAGCTTTCCTCTCTTTCTAAATCTTGTAACTCCTTTCCATGGAGCAACACGTAATAACACATGATCTCTAACATTGAATTCCACGTCATAACTCTTTTGTCGATCTTGTGAGATTTTTATACGTTGCCGGATCATTTGAATCTTCTCTATAGTCATACGTACCAATTCTGGTTCTAACAACGTTGCTTCACCCACCTCGGCCCAGCATACTAGAGAACGACACTTGCGTCCATACAACGCCTCGAATGGAGCCATGCCAATACTTGCTTGATAACTATTATTGAAGGAAAATTCACTAATGGCAAGAACTTATCCCAACTTCCTTTGAAGTCAAGGACATAAAGTCTTAATAGATCTTCAAGAGTTTGAATAGTCCTCTCTGATTGTCCGTCCGTTTGAGGATGATATGCCGAACTAAATCATAAATCCGTGCCCAAAGCTTTTTGCAAACTAACCCAAAATCGTGAAGTGAATCTCGGATCTCGATCAGAAACTATGGATACTGGCATACCATGCAGTCTTATAATCTCATTTATGTACATACGAGCAAGACGTTCAAGTGAATAAGTTTTCCGTATAGGTAAGAAATGAGCAGACTTGGTTAGTCTATCGACAATGACCTAAATCGCATCCATGCCTTGAGAAATATTGGGAAGACCAGTAACGAAATCTATGGTAATGTGCTCCCACTTCCATTTTGGAATTTTAAGTGGTTGTAATGGACCTTTTGCCACTTGATGCTCCGCCTTGACACGTTGACAAGTTAAACACCTTGAAATAAACTCCGCTATCTCTCTCTTCATATTGCTCCACCAAAATGTATGTCAAAGATCACGATATATTTTGGTACTCCTCAGGATGGATTGCAAATGGTGTGTTGTGTGCCTCCATCATGATTTTATACTTCAAATCAGGGTCGTTAGGAACACAAAGTCTGGAGTTGACTCAAAGTATTCCTTCTTCATCAATTTTTGCTTCTGGAATAGCAGCTTCTTGTACTTTCTTCCTCATACGCATCAACTCCAGGTTTGTAGCTTGAGCAACTTTAAATTTATCTATTAAAGTTGGTTCTACTCGTATATTTGCCATCATCATGTGGGTACCTAGAGTCTTTAACTCAATCTCCATCCTTTGTAAGTCATACAAAATGGGCCTTTACGTTGACAATATCGCACTCATACATGTATATGATCTTCTACTCAATGTGTCAGCTACTACGTTCACTTTTCCAGGATGGTATTGAATGGTATGATCGTAATCTTTCAATAGCTCAAGCCAATGTCGTTGCCGCATGTTGAGTTCCTTTTGGGTGAAGAAATATTTGAGGCTTTTATGATCCGTATAGATCTCCACTTTCTCCCCATACAGGTAATGCCTCCAGATTTGAAGAAAGAAAACGACAGCTGCCAACTCTAAATCACGAGTAGGATAATTTCTCTCATATTCTTTGAGTTATCGTGAGGCATATGCTATGACTTTTCCATGTTGCATGATAATACATCCTAAACCTTTGCCGGAAGCATCGCTGTATATGACAAATCCCTCCGAACCAGATGGTATTGTCAGAACAGGTGCTGAAATAAGTCTCCTCTTGAGTTCTTGAAATCTCTTCTCACATTACTCGCTCCAACCAAATTTTGTATCTTTTCGAGTCAGCTGAGTTAATGGAGTAGCGATTCGAGAAAATCCTTCCACGAATCTCTGATAATAACCAGCTAAGCCGAGAAAGCTACGTACTTCGGTCACTGACTTAGGTTGCTCCCAGCTTTGAGTTGCTTCAATCTTCGCTGGGTCAACAGATATTCCATGATTTGATATCACGTGCCCAAGGAATGCTACTTCCTCAAGCCAGAACTCGCATTTCTTTAACTTGGCGTACAAATTATTTTCACGAAGCTTTTGGAGTATCAGCCTCAAGTGTTGCTCATGATCTTCATATGTTTTGGAGTATATAAGGACGTCATCAATAAAGATAATAACAAAATGATCCAAATATTCCTAGAATACTCAGTTCATTATATTCATGAAGGCAGTATGAGCATTAATCAATCCAAAAGACATGGCTAGAAATTCGTAATGCCCGTACCGAGTTCTAAAAACAGTCTATGGAATGTCATCAGTTTTAATCTTTAACTGGTGATATCCGAAATGAAGATCAATCTTTGAAAAGAATTTGGCACCTTGTAACTGGTCAAATAGGTCATCAATACGAGGAAACGGGTACCTATTTTTGATGGTGACATGATTTAACTCCCGATAATCAATACAAAGTCGCATACTCCCATCTTTCTTCTTCACGAATAAAACAGGAGCACTCCAAGGAGACATATTAGGACGAATGAAACTGATGTCTAATATGTAACGAATGATTTGTTTGAGTTATGATTCTGAGGACAGAATCCTTGTAAGGAGGGAATGATGTAACATTTCAGAATTTTAAAATGTAATATTAAATATTTATTAATTTATATAAGTATTTAATGGATATATTTATTGTTGAATAAATAATTATTCAATTTGAGTTTATGTGGTGTAGTTATTTATTTGTTGAATAAATAATTAAATATTAAATATTAAATATTTATTTGTAATATTAAATATTTATTGAATTATATGGCAAATTGAGTTGATGTGATTTAGTTATTTATTTATTAAATAAATAATTAAGGAGATAAGAAAATTAGTTGTTATGAGATTATATAATAATTGAATTTATTAAGTAAGCCAGAGAGCTTATAGTGATTTAAATAAACTATAATATTTTAAATAGGAAATTATAATTTAAAATATTAGTTGGTTAAATAGAATTATAATTATAAAAGAAATTATAGTTATGTGATATTAAATTATGTGCTAAAGTAATTTAATAGATTAATGTTTTAATTGATTTATTAATTACATAAAAGTGTGACTAATAACCTTGCTATAAAAGAGTTATTAAAATAAATTAAAAGAGTGTATTTTAGTTTTGGCCAAACAAGTCTTATAGCATATTAAGTCTTTAATATAATTGTGTTTAACCAAACAAGGCATAAGGATTTAATGGGTTATATTTTAGTGGTTAGCCAAACAAGCCTTATGGCTTTTGATTTTCAAAATAAAAATAACTGATGTCAGTTAAATTAGTATTATATTATATATTTAATATATCTATTATTACTATATACGTTATATTAGTTTACGTATGTTAGAGTTAGGAAGAAAGAAAACTCAGAAGAAAAGAGAGAAGAAGAAGAATATCACAGAGAAAAGTTTGAGAAAATTCTAGAGAGAAAGGGAGTGATTCTAACAGATTTTTGAGAAAATAATTGGAGAAAAGAATAGCCATCATCTTCTTAATCAAAGGTAGGAGCTTAACCTTTTTCTTTAAAGTTTAGTTTTTTCTTTTTCTTCCAAAAAGTTCTCTGTGAAATTTTTGTAAAGGATAAATTGTTGTTATGTATATAGTTTGGTATGATTATTGATTATAAGGTTATTTCTTGAGTTTATATATGATTATAGGCATAGTAATTCATGTATATATGTGTTTTGTGGAAGAAAGTATATTACAGTGTTTACAGGAAAATATATATGAATATGGCTTAATTTAAAATAGAAATTAAGGTTTTATTAGTTGTTAAATTGATAATTGATTGTTGGAATTGATAGAGTATGTAAAATCATAACTATAATATTTTGAAATTTCTATTTTGATTGAAAAACAAAATCACAGTGTTGATTTTCATTGAAAATATCAAACATAGAGTTTTTGCCAAAAATATTAAAATTGGGTGTTGTATATTTGATGTTTAAGTTATTTTATGAGTAGAAACATGTTAGAAGTCTTCACAATATGTTTATATGAAGTTTATATGTAAATTACATGATAATCAGTCTATTAGATTCGAGCTTTTTGGCCAATTTTGGCTTTTTCTTGCACGGTAGCCGAAGCTGTCAGTCGAAAATGTAGTTTCGCGACGCGACGCGATTCCAACAGTGCATTAGTGGCGTCGCAGTGCCATCATCATGCCATAGCGCGGCTTCGTAAGTTCATTCACCGTGCAGCAGTGCCGACTCAGCGCCGCAGTGCGAACCACAGTGTAAATTGTGGCGCCGCAGCGCGAGTTAGCAGAATGTTCTGACAGTTTTGTTTAAGTATACAAATTTTGAAAATAAATGTTATGTGTTAATAATATGAATGTTAAATGATGATTTCAATAGTATTAGACTATGAATGAGCATGTTACCAAGAGTTAATTAGTATTAACATAGTTTGATTATGTGATTGAATAATCAAACCTACGTGATGAATGTATTGGTTATGTGATAATGACTAACTATGTCACGATGACATATGTTTAGGGTATTGAAATTCAAGTGGTAAGGGTGTAGCTTGTGCTAAAGGCAAGTTTTCTAACTCTATTTTATAATTGAGCAAGTTTTCTAATCCTTTGTCTTATTGAACTATTTGATGTTGAACAAGTTATTCTTGTAATTCAATTTTTGGTTAGCATGCATAACTAGATTTCTATGCATGTTTAATATTCAGCTCTAATTAACCTTGGCTTAGTATTGTTCAAGCAAGGTATGTTATAGTATTCAAATTGTATGCTATTAGATTATTCCTAAAGCATGATTTTAGTTACTATGATTAATTCAATTATGATTATTCTATAAGTATAATGTCATGGACTTTATTCAACTACTCCGTAGTTGATGTTTGTTAAATTCCAAATTACCTTGAAAGCTTATCCAAACCAAACTTACATTGGTGTGGACTTGTATTCTAAATACTGAGATGAACAACTCTTTTAATAGAGGTTTACACTTAGCGTTAAAATGGTTGTGCACAATATATTGTACGAAGGGTTGATCCCCCTAAGTACGTGGAGTCCTTATAGTCTTATGACTGTTAAAGTCAAAGTTGAAAGATTACTTATAACTGTGGACATGATTCGTGGTCATTAGACCCTCAGTGAATGTTATAACTCTCAGAAAGTTAATAGAATATATTGTTTAGTTCTACTGATACTAATATTGTCAATTGATGTAAAAGTTTAAAGATTCACTTATTGTTATTTCAAGTGGACCTTGTTTACTCACTCTTGCCTGTAAAATTTCTTACAGCTAAAGTTGAAACTGGTGACGTACCAAGCACCAGTAAGGGAAAAGGAAAGATGAATAAGTGCTGAAGACTTGTAATAGTTTGATAGTTTATTTTCAGACTTTGGTTCAATGATTGTAATGAAGTTAGTTAATTATCCGCATTTGAATGATTGTTGTTAAAGGTTAGATAACCTGGGATATTTTATTTAAGTTTAATCCTGTATGGGCAGGTTTTCTTTTATTATTTAATTCTATTATGAATGAGTAGTTAGTAAATGAATGTTTTGATTACGTGAGCACCAAATCTTGAGGAAATGAAGTACCAGGATTTGGGGGTGTCACATAACAATTCCTGCAATTGGATCTTTAACTCCTGATGTTCAATAGGAGCCATTCGATATGGGGCTTTGGAAATGGGTTTTGTACCGGGTTCAAGGTCGATACCAAACTCAATTTCACGCTCCGGGGGTAGGCCAGGAAGTTCTTCAGGGAATACGTCAGGAAATTTATTAACAATAGAAATATCATTCAAATCTGACGTATTTTTATTTAAATCTGTGACATGGGCTAAGAAAGCTTGACATCCGTTTTTCAATAAACGAATAGCTTTATGGCTTGATATGTCAGTGATTGACTTTAGTGGTTTGGTTGCTTGAATTCGCATAATAGGTTGGTTAGGAATATGAAAGCAAACAACCTTACGAAAATAATCAATTTTTGCATGATAAGTGGTTAATCAATCAATCCTTAAAATCACATCAAATGCAAGTATTTTCAAAGAAATAAGATCGACAGGTAACGTGCGGTCGTCGATTTGAATCAAATAAGACTTATAAACAGTGGATGTATTGAAGGTTTCTCCCAATGGAGTTTCAACAGATAAAGTCAAGTCAAATTTCTCTGGAGTCAAATTTAAACGTTGAGCGCAAGTAGGAGAAATAAAAGAATGGGTAGAACCGGTATCAAATAAGGTATAGACTTCGCTAGAGTTTATGATTAGCTTACCCGTGATGACTTCGTTCGGGTTCTTCGCTTTTTGGGAGGTCACGACAAACGCTCTCCCTTGAACTACCAGCTTTGACTTATCTGGGACGACCTTTGGTGCCTCCATCCGAACTGGATTTGACTTCACTGCACGACAAAATCGGGCTAGGTGACCTTCTCTTCCGCAATTATAACATGATTTGGATTGATGTACAGTTCGAACTGATGTGTCCCTCCCCTCTGTATTTGTAGCATACGATCGGTGATCGTTCTCCTTTTTTAACAATGGGTGCTGGTGCTGACGTCTTTCCATCATTATTGAATCTCCTCTTCTTAAAATTTTCACTTCTATTGTCTTGGCCATGATTACCACCGAAGTGGTTACCATTTCTGGCATGTTGACTTCCTCCACGTTTGTTGTCACCGCTTCGATGACTGTTACCACTGGTATTATCATTTTGTCGGCTGCTCTCTCTTGGTTGGGTTGACTCATTATCATGCTCCAATAACTATGCTCTATTTACAATATCTGAATACAAACATAGTTTGTGAGAAATTAGGTATTGGCGTATCTCGGGTTTCAAACCTCTTAGAAACATTCGTGTCATTCTCTCCTCATTATCAACCAAGTGGGGTGCAAACCAATACAACTCGGCAAACTTAGTTTCATACTGTGACACGGTCATATTATTTTGCTCTAGCTTGATGAACTCTACCTCTTTCATGTGACGAACACTTTTGGGAAAGTACTTGTCGTTAAACAGTTCTTGGAACTTTTCCCAAGACATCTTCAATGTGGCAGGCTGAGTACGCTTTACAGATTCCCACCAGTAATCTGCCTCTCCTCGCAATATGAAGGTGGCAAAGGGAACCTTTTGCTCCTCGGAGCATCCCAAGACATCAAATATCTCGGTGATCTGCTTTATCCACGTCTCCGCCTTAAGTGGTTTTGGCTCTCCCAAAAACTCCGGCGGTCCTAGTTCCTTGAACTGCTTAGCGGTGACCATCCGTGAGTTGCCAGTGTTTCTACCTGCATTTTGGACATGAGTCTCTCTCGCCTGATGTTTCATGAATTGCAGAAAGCCTCTGAACATCCTGTAGTTCATCATTTGGTCGGTGTTGTTATTTACCTGAGGATTATTGCCTTCTTGATGCACATTATCCTGGGTATTGATCTGTGGTGACTCAACGGTCTCCTGTGCTCCATTGCTATTCTCAACATTCTAGGATGTCATTTTCAAACACTGCCACAAAACAAGGGTTAATTGACATGTCACATATTATCCCTATATTCTGACCGACCAATTAAATAATACTTAAACTTAGGTAGGTCTTACTAGTGAAGGAATTACCCATCTCTCCCCTCCTAGTTCTAGTCTCACATCTCAGCCAGGGATCATATCCCTAAGCTTTGATACCAACTGTGACGCCCCCAAAATAGGTATACATCAACCATCTTGAGTGGCCACATACATGGTACTAAATACAAATACAAACTTAATTATACAATATGAGCTGAGAGTTTTTACACGAATATTGTCTAATAGACAGTATTCAAACTCAAAGGAGTCCTCAGTACATTTATTATCACACTAAATAGTGAGGACTACTATAGCCACCATCTCGGACCGTCACTCCATTCCCTGACCAGTCCCGGCTACGTTCTCATTTCCTGAAGAGAATAATGAAAGCAAAAGGGTGAGCTCAACTAGCCTAGCAAGAAATATTATGACTAAGATAATGCAGTATAAATTATCGTTAGCCTTTAACAGTGTTAAACAATAAACAACAAGTTTAATTGCAGCGAAACAAGCAATCCATTAGAAGAGTCAAGTAGAGCATGATATCTACTATCTCTTATGATTTAAAAAGTTTATCATAATCTTTATAGTTGAGACACAACTTAACAAATAATCCACATCACTAAATTATCCATGGACTACGGGCCAAGGATATTCATTAGTATCACAACCACGAATTATCCATACACTACGGACCAAGGATATTCATGTAATCACAAATGGTCATTATCATACTCAGAATATAATTGAGTTCAAGTGAAAGTTATGAAGTGAAACCTAGAATTTGTTAAAGTAAGGAATGTAGTAGGAAATATAAAACCTATATTTAGATAAAATGATGAATGATTACCCTGAGTTATGTGTTTAATTTGTGTCTTTGATTCTGGGGACAGAATCTTTGTAAGTAGGGAAGATTGTAACGAATGAATTGTTTGAGTTGTGATTCTGGGGACAGAATCCTCGTAAGGAGGGAATGATGTAACAATCCAGATTTTTATTTATAATATTTAAATAATTATTGAATTTTTATAAATATTTAATGGAATAATTAATGAGTTAAGGAAATTCAGTATTTTGAGATAATATTCTAGTTTAATTTAATAATTAAATTAGAGAGTTTATATTGATTAAATGAATTATTATATTGATATTTCTTTTTATGGGTAATTATTTGTATGGAGTTATGTGATTAAATGATATATTTAATAAATTGTTATTAGAATTAATTAAATTAAGTATGAAAACTTAATTAAATAGAAGTGTGACAAATAACTATATTATAAGTGGTTATTAAAATAAATCAAAGTAGTTTTAATTTATTTTGCCAAACAAGGCTTAAGTATATTAAGTCTTTGAATTTTAAAGGATTTTACCAAACGGAGCCTTATGACTTTTGGATTTTTGAATTATTAATAATATAAATTAAGTAAACAAAATATAAATAATATATATAATAATTTTGATAATTGATAATTTAATTGGGGCAGTTATTATAACGTATGTTTTTTAAAAAATATCGTGCTTTGGTTATGTTACGTATATTGTAATTTGGTTAAGTTTAAGAAAGAAAAAAGGGAAGTTTTCTGAGGAAAAGAAAAGAGTTCTGAGAAGTTCAGAGAGAGTTTGAGAGAGAAAGGGCTGGGATTTCAAAAACAAGTTTTGAGTTTTCAAGCGATTCCCAGCGAAAGGATTTACAAAGCAACAAAAATGTATTTTTCCTATAATGTTAACACTATATAACTATATATGTTTTACGTCCTATGTGTTTGTAATATAAAGTTTTACAAAATTTCTGTAATCTTTGTTATATAACATGAGCTATGGTGATTATGTGGGTTCATGATGTTAGAACAAGTGTTTAAACAAGGGTTATCATGTTAATTTGGTTTAAAAGAAAGAGAAACTATTTTTCAGTGTATGATGTTGTATATGGCTTATGACAGTAACAAATTGGATGGATAAAGTGTATACTAATTGTAAAATTGGAATTTGAATTGTTAGTTAGATGTTATGAAATTTGGAGAATAGTAGTCTCAAGGAATCAAATTGGTTTATAAATTGTGGTTACATGTTCACTGTGTAAACAAACATCGGTAATGGTGTTTTGGTTGAAAACAGTGTTTTCAAAGAATTAAGTTTTCTAAAATCGTTGTTCAATTGTTGATAATTGGTATATGGATGATTGTTAACGTTTATGTATAGTTTACATGAAGTTATACATGTTAATTTAGATGTTAGTAGTGTTAAATAGACATAAATTAGTTATTTTGTTCTCCGATGGTTGGGTTCTGCAAGTTTCGGCGCCCCAGCGCCAGAAATGGAGCCGCAACCCAGAATTTCACACCCCAGCACCAAAATTCACTCCCCAGCGTCAATTTGGCACCCCAGTGCCACTAGATAGCTTAGTTCTCGCGCCCCAGTGCCGGATTTGTAGTCTGAGTCGGATAATTATGACCACCTGTAGTAAAATGGCCATAACGTTTTCATACGAACACCGATTGAGGTGATTCAAGATGATCTGGAATGAGGACGAATAGACCTACAACTTTAGTTCTTTAAGTTTTTCAATTTGAGGTCAATAGGATGGGTCAAAATGGTCATATTTAGGACTATTATGTTTTTAGGTGCAATCGGAGGGCGTCGGGCATGCACATATGCTAGTATATTGCTTTTGACGATAAAAGATGTTATTGTAAGTTGTAAAACATAAATGTTAGTAAATATAATGATGCCTAACATTAATAAATAATATATTAGATAAGTTATAGAAGCATAGTAAGCATACACAAGAGAGGCAAATCGGGCGTGTGATGAATGAACGTCGAAACACCGTGCCAAGTGTTAATGAACTTAAAAAGTATTTTGATTCAATTGAAATGAATATTATAAGATGTGGAATGGATTTAATATAAAACCAATAAGTAGTCCTAGCAAGAATTAAGCACTTGAATGAACTGTGAATATGAAATACAGTGAGATATAAGTTAAAAGTTAACACAATTAAGTTGAACATTGTGTATTTATGATAGGAAGGGTTATGAGACGTAGAGTAGAGTTTACATTACAATTACTATGTGTTATTATGTGACTAATAATTGATGTGTATGATTATATAATTGCGTAGGGCACATGAAGTGCAGATAGCTGTAAGTTGTTAAACTGTTATTGGTAAACAACGATCAAGACAAGTCTTTCAGTTCCTATTTTCTACGTGGACTTGATGAACTATTTTAAATTGCATGACATGTGATATGTGTTATAAGCAAGCATAATATATTATACATGTTGTATCATGAAATGTTAAAGTCAATCTATGACTACAGTGTTTTGTTTAAATAATGATGATTGAGTAAGGAACTCAATCCTTATATTTGCTATGTGAATTAAAAGCATGTATGCCATGTTACTTTTATTATTATGAGATGTATGTTGAGCATATTATTATGTGTTATGTGATGCATGAAAACTGTTAGATTTTGCTTGGCTGTCGAGCTCACTCTTGCAGATAACCACTTTTGCAGGTCAAGATTTTTAGGTAAGGATATGTACTAAGTGAGATATAGTGATCTATATTCACGAAGATTGCTTATGTTTTATGGAAAATGTATTAAAGATTTTGAATGTAACATGTTGCTGAGTTATAAGTTGAGATATTCAGTGTATATGGATATCTATTTATGATGTAAGACTTTGTATAGTCATTTTGTTGTAACGATTCATGATATATGTTTGAATCGAAGAGATGTAATGTAAAGGTTGCGATTTAGGGCAATAAAGTAATGATGTAAAATTAGATGTTGAATGTATGGTTAACGACCGAAGTCGAGATTTAAACTGTTTGGATTTTGGGGTCGTTACACATACCAACAACTGTCCATCAATGCACTACGGGCCAATGATGACTTTTACCACATCATTTATAACATTACGGGTCATGATTATACTGAATGATCCCGGGTCATAATCATACCAATCAATAGTCCATCTATGCACATAAACCAAAGATGACTTTCATCACAATATAAGCATGAGGATGATGACAATGATATAAGAATTCAATTAAAAGGAAACAAAGGATAAATTTTTAAAGATTTATAATTTAATTTATCCAAAATTTAATAATGTCCAAATTGTCAACATGATACTGCTTTGTGGAGTAAAATTTAAGAATAATATTGTATCAAAATGATTTAGACCGAAAAGAAATTAATTTTTATCAAGAATAGTACTTTGGATGAATAGTATCCCATGAATAGTACTTTGTGAATAGTACCTATGAATAGTACTCTGTGAATAGTATTTCGGCATGAAAAGATCAATAATTATCAAGAATGCTCAGAATAATATTTCCATGAAAAGATACTGGAAAAAATGCAAATATCAAGGATATTCTACTAATTTCACGGAGTATAAAAGCAATACTTTAACAGAATGAGGGTATAATCAAGAATACGAGACGAAATAATATTACTCACATACTATAGAGTATGGAAGAAAATATTATTTCTTATGAATACTGAACAAAAATAATATATCTTACCTTAGAAGAAGACTAGATACTGAAATAGTGAAGTAACAGAATACTCTTCTTCTTCTTCCTCTCTATAGCTTCTCTCTCTATAATTGCTCTTGTGAGTCTTAGTGAATTAGTGAGATTGAAAGAAGAATGAGCTTCTATTTATAGGAAAAACATAGTTTCGATAAATACACGTTTTGGGGCTCGAATTATTACAGTATAGTACCTTCACCTTTTCCTCTATTTTTAATTTAGTCCTACAAATATTATCAATCTTGCACCACCTCCCCTAATAGTAATGCATGTGAACCAATAGTTCCATTCATGTGAATAAATAGTAATATGCATGTGAACTAATAGCAATTAATTTCTCAATTATCCGATTAATTACCCGATTGGTCAATTTAACCTCTAGAAATCAATTATTATCGAAATAAATGTCGATTTCCACTACCACAAATAATCCCAACACAATAGTAATATTAATTATCAACAATTTCATCTTTAATCAATATGAACTTATTCATCATTAATATTATAACTCACAATATTTAACAACTAGATCATTCCCAGGAAAGAGGGGGCTTTCCGATAAGGATTTTTCCCTACTGGAGCGTAATTAAGTGACCAAACCCTTTTCCTCGACAGAACTTTCTAGACATCCTCAATATTGCAAATAATAATTATGCAGATGATACTATGACAATAATTGAATCAATAATATGAGAGATATTATGCAGCAATTACTGTAACAATAATTGAGTATAACTGAGTGACTTCTCACGTAAGCATCAATAATCAATATCATGTGCTACTATGCAACCACGCATATTACTGTACTTTTACCACCGGGTAGTTCAACAGTTTAACAGTAAAACTTTTGTCGTTATTTTTATAAAAAGACATTTTCGTCGTTTTCTAACTCTGACAATACTTTCGTTGTGGGGTTCACTAATGATTGTGCCATCGTACGAATATTTCATGTTAAAACGAATATTTCTCGATCAATCGAATATTTTATAACAATTTGCTTACTTTACAAAATTTGTAAATATTACCCACAACTATAACATTATATCAAATTCACACCATAATATTTAACAATATATTTCAAAAAAAAATTATCTTTATTCATAAAATTTGGGGTCTTACATCTGTGCGTCGAAACAATCTCTTTTACATATAATTTTGCCAACTGGTCTAAATAAAATTTGATTCTGATCGGAAGGAAATGTGCGAATTTTGTCAGTCTGTCAATGATAACCCATACTACGTCATAGCCTTTCTGAGTTGTCAGAAGTCCAACCACGAAATTCATCATAATATGTTCCCATTTCCATTCTGGGATCTCTAACGGTTGTAGCAGCCCACTCGGCCTTTGATGCTCTGCTTTCACTTTCTGGCATGTCAGACATTTGGCAACACACTCTGCAACATCTCGTTTCAAATTTGGCCACCAGAAATGTCGTCGAAGATCTTGGTACATCTTGGTACTATCAGGGTGAATCGAATATCGTGAGCTATGAGCCTCGCTCAAAATGTCTTCCTTAATTTTGAGCATTGGCGGTACCCAAATTCTACTCTCAAATCTCAGTATTCCTTCAATGTCCATATTGAATCTCGGTTCGGTTCCTTCAGATATCTTCTTTTTCACATTTTTACATTCTTCGTCCTGAAGTTGAGCCTCCTTAACTTTATCTAGTAAGGTTGTACCAGATTGCATTCGAAATAACTTCTCGTCAATCTCCATAGGATTCTTTACTTCTAATTCCAGCTTCTCAATCGCTGAAATTAACTCCTGCTGAACTGTCAACATCATCAATTTCTCCCGACCCTTTCTACTTAAGGCGTCGACAACCACATTTGCTTTACCCGGATGGTATAAAATTTTGCAATCATAATCCTTAATTAACTCCAACCAACTTCTCTCGCACATATTCAATTCCTTCTGTGTAAAAATATATTTCAGACTTTTGTGGTCTGTATATATTTCACACTTTTCCCTATAGAGATAATGTCTCCAGATTTTCAAAGCGAATACCACCGTAGCTAACTCCAAGTCATGGGTCGGATACCCCTTCTCATAGTCCTTCAACTGCCGTGACGCATACGCAACGACTCTGCCGTTTTGCATAAGCACACATCCAAGTCCTTTATGCGACGTATCGATGTTGGGATTTTTATTTGTCCCTTTTCTGTTCTTGTTCTTTTGTGTTCTCATGTTAGGTGAGATTTGTTTGAAAAAACAAGTGAAAAAGGTCCAACATTTTTATGTCGACGATTTGACTATAAAAGTTGCCAATTGGTTTTTTAACTGGTTGTACCAACACAACCGAGAAAAGGTTTGCACATTGACCTAGTGATGTGACACTGCTAAACGAGTCTGTGAAACCAAGATTCATTAGGGTTTGGGGACTTGCTTATGTGGGGGGAAGGTGTTAGGCACCCCCCGATATCCGTGTTACCATGGTGACCGCCACTTTTTAAGAAACTGATATATGATTGTGTGTGTGTGTGTGGGTAAATGTGCTGTTATTTGGAAGTAGTGCGAGGTCTCGTTCACACCTATATACACAGGGTTTGAATTTATGTAAAAATATCAGTTTTAAACAAGATATAACAGTGATGTTTTGTAAAAAAGGTTTTTTCAAACCTTTATGCTCAATAGTAATTGAGACCTTTTACACTTCTATTTTATTAAATGTTCGGCTTGATTGCTTTTATTTTCGAGATGCGAAGCATCTTCGAGAAAATACTGTACAAAGCAGTACCGAACTCCTCGTGGGCATGAAAACCATCTGAGAAAATCCAAACACCGTGAATAAATTTACAAGCTGCTTACAGCTGAAAATATCCATCACGGGAACCGAATCTAGATTCAGTAGACTGAATCTGTGACCACATGATTCCTAGGCTCACATGATACCGTAGTTTATATGAAAACTGTAAGCAATTATATATAAAAGCTGTAGAAATAAATATACAAACTTGATCAACCACCACGAAGCACCTCCATGGGAGATCGAAAATGTAAATATATATAAAAGCGGTAAATATATATATATAGACATGATCAACCACCACGGAGCACCTCCATGGGGGATCAGAAATGTAAATAAAGCTGTAAAAGCGATCAACCGCCATGAACTAAACTCTAGGCGAGACGAAATGTAAATAAAGTAGTAAAAACGGTCAACCGCCACGGAATAAACTCCAAGCGGGACAAAATGTGTGTGTATATATATATATATATATATATATATATATATATATATATATATATATATATATATATATATATATATACGAAAGCAATTAAACGCTCCAGACGTAAGTCTAGGCTCATCGAACAGAGTTCGATACACAGTTCATATATATATATATATATATATATATATATATATATATATATATATATATATATATATATATATATATATATACAAAAGTAATTAAATGCTCCAAACATAAGTCTAGGCTCAATCAAGGCATAACTCGATAATGTTAGTCCATAAATATATATACAAACTGAACCACGGACCGAAGTCCGGGCATACACACGCAACACGACTCTCAACGTGAAGAATATTGTGTGCTAAGATGAAGAGAAAGGCTTTAAAGTGTGTAAGAAGGCTTATAGTGGACTGCCAAAAAATACTTCAATAACTTTAAGTGGATGAACACTCGACTCCCGCCGGTAGAAAAGTAGCTATATATGAGCTTACAAGTGTTTAAAATGAGAAAGTACTCAGTTTATAGTGTGTACAGAGCAAATTGGATAGGGCTTCCTCGCCTTTTCATCTTTTAAAATGGCCACCCCAAGCCCTCTATTTATAGAGGGGGGAGCCGCAGGTGTACCTGTGACTAGCCGCAGATGTACCTGCGGCTGCTCGGTGTGCCCTGAGCTCCGCAGTTCTTGCCGTCTCGAAGTACGTGCACGCATGCAACGTGATGTCCACTTGAACTTTCAGAACTTCAATTCGGGCATCCAATTGAGGTGTATAAGACCTATTTCAGACCGCCGTTGTCGAGAGTTACGAAATGACATAGGATTAGAGGTTAAACGAAGTCAGAAAGATGGGACCATGCCCTCCGATCTTTAAGCTTCAAATTCTATCCATTGCCCTGCACAATAGTCACTCGGGATTGGACTTCCTTAGTTCTTGTGGGACATTGCTGTGTAGAAATGTTGTTGAGACGACGCGATGTGGCATTGGGATGGCAAAATAATGGTCTTGCCCTTCACCGAAATTATCACCGGTTTGAGCTGTGTTAGCGGTCGTTGCTCAGGGTTATCGCTAAAATTGGATTGCTACAGGTATTAACCGTCCTCAGGGTTTTTTCTGAGATGTGCCTGACTTCCCGGGGTCATCTCCGGGCTTTGTGGAATGAGTGCCTCGGGGCTGTTATCGAGTGTTCTGAAGCTGTTTGCATGGCTTTGAAACCAGCATTTCCAGGCTTATCTCCGAAATTGCAATTACCCTCCTTGGGGTTATCTCTAAGGGTAGCACTGCTATTCCCATTGTTGGGACTGAGACTTAATATCCGGGTTATCTCCGAGATGAATCGGCCTTCTCCGGTGGAATTTCTGGTATTTAAACTGCATGCCTCGGGGTTATCTCCTAGGTTGAAATTGATAGTCCCGGTATGTGTTTCGGGGTTAAAATTAAACTTCTAGTAGTATCCAGATTGGGTATGAGCTATCTTCTTGGGTTATCTTTGAAAGACGAATTTGCCCTCCTGTAATGTCAGTGATAGGTGTACAAAAAATTTTGAGTGTCTACAGATGCCCCTCTTTATCATATCCATACAATGCAATGGCATGGATAATATAAAGAATCCTAGACACTTGAAAAGCAACAAGGTAAACATGATGCAAGTGTATGTTGCATATGTATGATGCATATGTTTTGTTGGATTGTTCTCCAATATGGTGGGATGATTACCGGCTCCCCTTGACTTCTACCAGGATCAAATGTATCTCTTATGTATAAGAGACTATGTCGGGATGCATTTTGTATGTTGTTGATGTGTATAACATATTCCATCATCAGTCCCTCCCAATGAGGATGTTCTGTTGGAGTTACTGCCAACATTATGTGTTGTTAGGGTTGCCTGACCTTCGCTGAATTGTATATCAATGGATGAAATCCATGCTGGGGATAAATGCCAAGGCTGCTTGACCTTTGTTGATGTGTGTATCGACTGATGCAATCATTGGATAACTTCCGACGCTTCGTTGGGTTTACTTGCCAACGGCTACATTGATGTCAAGGTTGCTTGACCTTCGTTGACATGTGCATCAACGGATCACGTGTTGTAACCCCCGTTGGGGATTTACTTGATCTTCGCTGATGTGTGAACCAACGGACCACACGTTGTAACCCCCACCGAGGATATGTATTCCGACACATGACAAAGTGTGATGCCCCTGCCGGGAAACTCCTTGAGAATGCGTGCTGCCCCCGCTAGGTATGTGTACTGTAGAATGCGTGATGCCCCTGCCTAGGAATCTGTAGTTGGCCTTTTCAGCTTGAGAGAACTCCTTTGCAACTTGAACTGAATCGAGCTGGAGGGGTGGGACCCACATAAGGGTGCCGCAGATACACCTGCAGCAGCCGCAGGTGGACCTGCGGCCAACCGTGAATGCCCATAAATGGGCTGGTTGCTTTCACAAGTTATTTTCAAGTCGCATTGCGAAGGAAATCTAGGAGCTCTTCTTCAGATCTGCTGAGTTCGGACGTCTTTCTGCAAATTCTGTCACCGTACAAGTGTTCTACACTGTCCTGGTAATGTATGCATGCCTTTTTTTTTCTATTTTTATCCGTTAAAAATGACTTATCACATGAAATGCATCTAAACGCATAGTAGTGAATATGCATTCTCAAATGACTTGATAAAAAATATTCAACATAGTAAATTTTAGTATTAAACCATGCTGAACATAATGATGTGAAAAAATTTGACTTTTGAAACATTCAAATTGGCACCTTTTTATGCTATTTCTTATCATATTCGAGGACAAATGAGCAAAAGGTAAAAATGCAAAGTAATCCTGATAATTAGGCTACCCTTATGGATTGATGACTTTGGCATTTAAATGCATATAATATATATATGACTGTGATCAGGTGTGCTACTGAATGGCCACCTAGTCATGCCTATGTGTATGTGGATAGTCCTGTTTATAGAGGAAACTAAGGAAAAATTTTCCAAAATTGAGTAGTCATGCATTTTTAACTCTACTATAGACATATATTAAAGTAATGCATGCATTCATGTAGTCATAAAATGCATATTTAAAAGAAAACTCCAGATTTCAGAATTATCACACCCTTTATGAGGTGATTTGGAGACTTGTTGTCCAGATATTATGGATCCGGATCAGCCGAGTAGTTCCCGCAGGACCACTTCTGGTGTACGGAGAAGGGCTTCTGAAGTGCCTCGACCCCGTTCTGTTAGACAGCCTCGTCGTTTGGTGGAGGCGGTGATACGTCCAGTCCAGGTTGATGTACCGTACGTCGAAGACGAGGAGGAGGATGTTCCAGTTGCTGACCCCGCTCCTGGTGCACATGTTCCCCGTAGGGACCTCCCGAGTATTCAGGTGGTGAACCCAGAGCTTTTAGGTGATCTGAGTCGACATCTCTCGATGTATTTGCACGCCAACGAGGTATAAAGTTAGATCTTAATCTTCCTTCTTTCCTATTGATGAGGAGTAAAGGATTTTGATGTCGATCTACATTTCACGTAGGTTCCCGATTTTACACAGCCTCGAGGGAACTGGTTCAGCATTCACTCCATGTACCAGGCTCTGCATCCTGATTATAGAGTGATTGTGCATGACTGGGGCTTTGGGGCGTTCTTTTCTATTCTTCCCCGTCGATGTCCCTGGGTTACCTCAGGGCATTGTCTAAGCACTGGTTTCACCAGACTCAGTCTCTCCAATTGCTGGACTGTGAGGTGATGATGACGCTGATGGATTGGCGGTTTATCACAGGTATGGAGTTTGGAGGGGCACCAGTGCCTTGTACGGCAGATATTACCCCGACTACCGTCAGATCCTTGATAGGAGTTCCAGCGGAGGCGCTCAAGGGAAGGACTGTCCATACAGGTCCTTTGAGCGTAGATGCTATGAGTGGCTGTTGAGTGAACCCATACCAACTGATGTCCGAGTCAGGGATCTCATTCTTCGGCGATTATTCCTGATTATCATTAGGGGCTGCTTCATAGCAGATAACTCTTCTACGGTGTCGTTTGCTTTGATCAGCGCCACGCGACATGTGGACCGTATAGGAGAGTATGATTGGGGTTCCTACACCTTTGCCTATTTCCTCGGGGGGATGCGAATGCGTTCGCAGGGCTTGACCGAGGCTTGGTTAGGATTTTATCCATTTCTGTTGGTAAGTATTTCTCTTGTAATTTCCCATGTATAGGTTAAGAGTGTTTACTGACAGAAGAAGTTTGCCTTTATGTTGGCAGTTTTGGGCCTATGAGAGGCTCCCATGCTTACGTCCTGTGAGTGTATTATGGTTGGATACCTATCCATGAGGACGACGATGGCATCATTCTATACTGGCGGAGGTACCTATAGCTGAGGGTTTTACTCATTGTCGCCTACAGCTGGAGTTGTTGACAGTGGACATTATCACATGGATTCCCTATTTTGGGGAACATTTGGCCATCAGATTTGAGGATGAGTACCCGACTGGTGTCGAGTACGTGATTTCCACTCGGAGAGTTCTTCTCTTGACAGATGGAGGATGGGAGCTCTATCTAGGAGAGTGTGCTATTAGGAGCACCACATGAGAGATCCGTATACCGATCTTGCCTCCTACCAGGCATTATTGGCCTATGTCGCAGTCAGCCGTCATTGATATCCCATTGTTGGGTGTTGACGGTTCTGCATTATTAGAGGGTCCCTGTACTCCGGAGATATTCCAGTGTTGGTGGTTCCCTCGTACTATTAGAGCCTAGACCCGCGCCACTCAGTTCATGGGGGATATGGTTCCAGGATCCGTGATGATGACGGATTGGCTAGCCTGTGTCCGAGATCCGACTCATGTGACACGGATTGACAGTTTGACCCTGCAGTTAGACCAGGCACATATCTTTATCCGGCATTTGGGTAGAGATCTGGCAGAGGCAGATTCGTTTGATCCTTCCAGCGCAGGTGCTGGCCCCTCAGATGACCCATTTGGCTTTGCCGGCGCAGATCCTCCTTTGTATCAGCCTGATATCCCTGTTGATAGAGATCCAGTGACTCAGGAGGAGTTACATCAAGTAGACATGATTGATGATGTGGACATTGACACCATTGTCTTCTTCTGATGTGTATTCCCGTTATATCTTTTGATAGGCCTCTGTTAGCTATTGGGTGGCTATGCCCCATTCTCGCTATATCTTTTGATAGGCCTCTATTAGTAGTAGGGCGTCTGTGTCCCATTTCCCTGTATTTGTAGCTATACAGAGATGATGTATTAGATGATGATATATGTGATGCCCCCAAAATAGGTATACATCACCCATCTTAAGTCGCCAAATACATGGTACAAAATTCAAATATAACTTAATTATACAACAGTCGTGTAAAATACGACAAAACATAATCTAAGAGTTTTAATAAGAATATTATCATCTAGACAATATCCACACTCAATGGAGTCTTCATTACATTTATTGTCACACTATTTAACAGAATAATGAGGACTACTAATGCTATCATTTGGACCGTTACTCCGTTCAACGACTAGTCCCGGCTACGTTCTCATTTCCTGAAGAGAACAGTGAAAGAAAGGGTGAGCTCAACTAGCCCAGTAAGAAATATTATGACCAAGATAATGCAGAATAAATTATCATTAGTGTGACGCCCCCAAAATAGGTCCATTCCATCCAACCTATTTTGAGTCGCCAAATACATGGTACAGAAAACAACTACAACTTTATTACAACAATTGTCGTGCAAAATACAACAACACATATGTTGTGAGTTTGGATACAAATATATACCAAATGTGACTCATGTTCCAACCGTGGACATCACCTCACAATTACACCTTACATAAAGGTATAGTCAAAAACTGTTTTAGAAATTAGAATCTTTGGGAAGTGCTCAAGGAAACCTTCATATATGGGAGACCATGCATCTAGGTTATGATAGATATCATATGCCCACAGAATTATCCTCGGTTGACCCAATAGACCCCAAAGAAAAATGAGAAGATTACTATCATATTCTTCCCAATGGTGAGTCTTCTCTTGACATATCATTATCTCCACTGTCTCTAACTGAGAATTATACTTCAAACAAATACCAAGATTATATAGGTAGTGCTCGTAAATATACTCAGCAAGTGGATGAGCACAACCTTGTCTTATGATGACACGAGGTTGTATGTCATTATACATCCTGTAAGATAGTGGCAAAACACCCTTCCAAGTTAAATTCACCTCACCCTCAATATCTATAGACCACCGTTCTATTCCCTTGTTATCCCTCGCTCGACCCAGCTACACTTTTATTACCTGAAAGGAATTGTGAAGCAAAAGGGTGAGCACAACTAGCTCAGTAAAGAATATCATGACTAAAGATAAATTATCAATAGTCTTCAACAGTAATAAATTAGAGATTTAGAACACATGGTAGATGATAAAACTTTTCAACCATAGTTACAGCGGAACGAGCAATCCATTAGAAGAGTCAAATAGACTATAAAGTCTATTATCTTCTCCACGTTAAAAGTCCACCAACAATGTTTTATCCCTGTAACATCAATCAATAGTTCCTTTCCACAATCATATGAATAATTCATAATCATAATTGTGATTCTAAATTTCGCATCCAAGACGAAGATAATTTTCATCACCTGTCTTTACCTGAAACATCAAAGATCATGGTTATACCAAATCACAGTTCCTGTTCATAATCATACTAATAAAATCATCTTTGCATCACGGGCCAAAGATATTCATCAACAATTCATCTTTACACTACATGCCAAAGATATTCAACAACAAGTCATCTTTGCACTACGGGCCAAAGATATTCATCAACAACTCATCTTTGCACTACAGGCCAAAGATATTCCTCAATAGTTCATATTTGCACTACAGGCCAAATATATTATTATCTCAAAGAAATATATAATCATTTCAGAATTTATATAACCAATAATTATAACCATGTTGATCATTTCACCTTTGCACTTAAGCTAAAGATATTCAATTATAAATTCAATGGTCATGATCATACCAGTCACAATTCAACTTTTCACTACTGGATAAAGAGAACCCTAGTCATGATCATACCAATAATCTACCCATCTTTACACTCAAGTCAAAGAGAAATATCATCATTAGGGTTATAAAAATGTTATATATGATAAAAAAATAATATGATCAACATATAGTTTTAATCTCAAGAGTAATATTCATAAATCAACTATAATTTGGTTAGAAAAAGAAACCAATTTTGTCATGAATAGTAACTCGTGAATAGTAACCCATGAATAGTAACTCATGAATAGTAACTCGTGAATAGTAACTCATGAATAGTAACTCGTGAATAGTAACTCATGAATAATAACTCGTGAATAGTAACTCATGAATAGTAACTCATGAATAGTAACTCATGAATAGTAACCCCGACATGAAAAGTTCCAAATTTGATAAAAAGTTCAGATCAATTCTTCGGCATAATGATATTGAATAAAATAATATCATTTAAGAAGAAATAACATCCCTTACTATCCCTTACAATCCCTTACCTCAAAAGAGCAGTACTTCTTACTCGAATAACGCTGAATGAACTTGCACCGTATAGCAACACTCAAGATATCAAAATACTCATAAGAATACGCTCGATATATAGAGAGAGAAATAGAGAGAAAACTTCAGTTTCTGGTGTGTTTTTCAATTCTAACCTAAGCATCCTATTTATAGGAAAATGCTTAGAACACCAAAGCAGAAAATTGAATATAATATTAATATAATTACAAAATATTCAAGCCCACCTCTAGATACTTGAATCCAGCCATAAACACATGCTAACCTTCTAGAAAAAGTAAGAAAAAACGTTTTTCTTAATAAAAATAATTAAAACTTCCAAAAATCAATAATTTTGGAATTTCAGAACTTCAATAATTCATAATAAATAGCCCTTTTATCAGAAAATTCGAATCTCGCGAGTTTTTATAGGAATTTCAATTCTCTACAACTTTGCAGAAGAAAGTTTTTCCAAATTCCAAACAGAAATTGACCGAAATCCACAAACGGATGATTTTACAGTCTATAATAAATTTTCGGTCAAGAATTGTGTCCACCAACACACAAAACATGTGTTAATCATTTAATGCCACAAAAATACTCTTCCTCCTCATATACTCATATATCCCATATTCATTATAAAAATATCACCATTAATATATTATTAAAATAATATATTTAATTGAATTATTTTATCAGAAAAAGATAAAATATTAATTTTCAACAATTGTCACATTAAAATTTTCTCCATCTATATCCACATAAAATCAATATTTTCATCATCATATAAATCAATAATTAATTATGCACAAATAATATTACAGAACCACAGTACTGGCAACCAGGCCGTTCCCAGGAAAGAGGGGGCTTTCCAATAAGCATTTCTTCCTTACTAGCGCGCAATTAGATGACCAAACCTCTCCTTAGACAGAACTTTCTAGACAATGTCAATAATGTTATCTAATAATATTATTCAGATAATATGAATTATTGCTCCGATAATAGAAAATACTGTGTAGTGACAATTATTAAAACAACAGTAATATAAAATATCAACGCAGCAATTATTGAATCAATAAAATAAAATACTGAACAGTAATTACTGTAACAATTATTGAGTAATGCATTCTTACGTAAAAATCAATAATTGGTGCAATACCGTGAGCTACTGTGCAACAACGCGTATTACTGTGTTTTAACCACCGGGTATTTCAACAATGTTAATGGTAACAACTATGCCATTATTTATAAATAACTTATTTTTGTCATTTTCTTCATCCAATCGCTTTCCGTTATGGGGCCCACAAAAGACTGTGCCGTCGTACGAATATTCTCCGACAGTAAGAATATTCCACGACCAAACGAATATTCCCCGACAACAATGAATATTTTATAACCACTTGTGTATTTCGAAAAAAATTCATATATCACCCTTAACTTTAACATTTATCAATTTAACCATTTACTAAATAGTAATTATAAGAAAAATTGAATACTTTTATTTCATAAAATTCGGGGTCTTACAATTAGCCTTCAACAATGTTAAACTGATAGAATATAATAGACAACAAGTTTAACTGCAGCGGAACAAGCAATCCATTAGAAGAGTCAAGTAGAGCATAAAATCTACTATCTTCTATGATTTAAAAAGATTTTCATCAACTTTATCGATGAGACTCAGCTTAATAAATAAAATTAAATCATCCATGCATCAAGGCCAAGGATATTCATGTAATTATCAATGGTCATGATTATACCAAATAATCCCTGGTCATAATCACACCAACAACTGTCCATCAATGAACTATAGGCCAATGAGGACTTTTACCACATCATTGGTCACATTACGGTCATGATTATACCGAATAATTCCTGGTCAAAATCATACCAAGTCCATCTATGCACGTAAGCCAAAGATGACTTTAATCACAATATAAGCATGAGGATGATGACAATTCAATAAAACAAGTTCAAGATAAATTTTAAAGGTTTATAATTTTAATTTATCCAGAAATCAATAACGTCCAAATTGTCAACGTGATACTTATTTGTAGAGTAAAATTTAAGAATGCTCAGAAGAATATTTCCATGAAAAGATATTGAATGAAGTGCAAATATCAAAGATATTTCACTAATTACATGGAGTATAGAAGTCAAAACTTTAATCAACTGAGTATAACAGAATATATGAAACAGCAAATGGATTTTCACCCGCCGTGCGGTAATCCACGTAGAAAGATCATTTCCACAATTTAATAAGGAATGAATACAAAGGATCATTCACCATGCATGCAGTAATCCACATAGACATGTTATTCTAACAGAATAATAAAGAATGAAATAACAGAAGGATTCACCATGCGTGCGATAGACTGCACAGATAGGTTATTCCCAACAGAATAATAAATAATGGAACCAGGTAATGCGTAAATGCACAGACAAGATATTTCGATAGAATAATAAAGAATGGAATAATAGAAGAATTTCACCATGTATGCGGTACTTCGCATATACAGGTTATTCCAACATAATAATAAAGAATTGAATAATAGAAGAATTTCACCATGTATGCGGTACTTCGCATATACGGGTTATTCCAACAGAATAATAAGGAATGGAATAACAATAACTCTCTTCATGAATACGAAAGAAATAATACCCCTTACCTTAGAATAAAGCTGGATACTGGAATAGAGAGGTCGCAGACTTCTCTTCTTCTTTCTCTCTATAATTTCTCTCTATAATAAATGCTCTATAGCTTTAGTGAATTGGTGAGAAATAAAGGAAGAATGAGCTTCTATTTATAGGAAAATATAGTTTCGATAATTGCACATTTTGGGGCTCAAAATATTACAGTACAATACCTCCAACTTTTTTTTAATTTTTAATTTAGTTCTGCAAGTATTATCAAACTGGCACCACCTCCCCTAATAGTAAATAATGTGAATCAATAGTTCAATCATGTGAATCCGTAGTATAATCATGTGAAAAATACGAATTAGAGTATAGTACCTCCATCTATACCTCTATTTTTAAGTTAATCATGCAAGTATTATCAATCTTGCACCAACCCCCCTAATAGTACATGAATGTGATTCAATAGTACACACATATGAACAAATAGTTATATAAGCATGTGAATTAGTAGCAATTAATTGCTCATTTATCCAATAAATTGCCCGATTTATCAATATAACCTACAGACATCAATTATTATCGAAATAAATATCGATTTCCACTAACACTAATAATTCTAACATAATGGAACTATCAATTTCATCTTTAATCAACACGAACTTATTCATCATTAATATCATAACTCACAATATTTAACATCCAGATCATTCCCAGGAAATAGGGGGCTTTTCGATAAGGATTTCTCCTTATTGGCGAAACCTCTCCTTGACAGAACTTTCTAGACATTGTCAATATTGTAAATAATAATATGAATAACTTTGTCGTCTCAATTATTGATTTAATACTATAACATATTATGCAGATGTTATTGTGACAATAATTGAATCAATAATATGAGAGATATGATACAGCAATTACTGTAGTAATAATTGAATATAACTGAGTGACTTCTCACGTAAAAACCGTGTGCTACTATGCAACCACGCGTATTACTGTACTTTTACTACCAGGTAGTTCAACAGTTTAACGGTAAAACTTTCGCCATTATTTTTATAAAAAGATAATTATGTCGTTTTCTAACTACGACAAACTTACGTTGTGGGGTCCACTAATGATTGTGTCGTCGTACGAATATTCCCTGTTAAAATGAATATTCCCCGACCAATCGAATAATATATAACCACTTGCTTACTTTGTAAAATTTGTAAATATTACGCAAAACTATAACATTATATCAAATCCACACCATAATATTCAAAAAAAATATATATTTCGAGAAAATCATTCTTTATTCATAAAAGTTGGGGTCTGACAATCTCTCCTTCTTATGAAATTTCGTACTCGAAATTAGGGTACGTACCTGGTATATCGAAGAGGCGAGGATATCTTGATTTCATCTCAGATTCTAACTCCCAAGTCATTTCTTCCGCATCGTAGTTTCTCCACAAAACTTTGACTTGAGGTATAAAGCTGAAATAAGTAGCATAGACTAGACTTTAAACCGTTTCAAAAATGATTACGAGTCTACATATTTTTTTATTTTTAAAAGCACATAGTGCGTATTTAGCTTGATGTCAAAATTTCGAAATCTAACATAGCTAGGAGTTTCGAAAAACTTATGTCTCCACTAATAATCATTTGCTTAATCAGTCTATATGTTCCTATTATCCTCAATACTTCAATTACACACAACCACAGCCAGTTCGTCAAACCACACTTATGAGTTCATTTACTTGCCACAATCATATGAGTTTAAGAACTTGTCCTAGTCAGACCTCTCGCTGAGGGGTTCATAAACATTTCATATAACTATGAATTAAGAATGTCACATAAGTATGAGTTTTAAGAACTCGTACTTAACCTGATATTCTCTACCTATTACCTATCTAATAGTTATACACATGAGAAAGGAATCACCCTCTTAATATGCATATAGCAAATAGCGCGACACAAACATTTCAATGATTATCATTGCCAGAACTAAGTAGTTTTTACACCAAGTATAATTCCATGCCCATACAAGGAATCATACAACTCAGCTGCTGACATAAGTCCTCAATTGAATCCCCACCTAACACTAACACCCTTCTCAATATGAATTTCATTCAACTCGTATTCATAATCCTGTTCTGAATCTGTACTAATTCATAGTACAACTGTCACCCAGCAAACTTGCTATAACTTTTCAATCATTCGCTTGATCCTTCTCCATACTATAACCTTATCTGATCACGGAGTGATCTCATCGTATACATTATGATTCATTTCTATATTTAGATCGTTTTATTTTACGATCTCTTATCACTGTACTCTTAGTCTTTTAGACTCTATCTATTTCTCACTACAATTCAACTTTATTATCAGAGTTAGGGAACTCTGTATCTTATAACTCGCCGAGATTCATCTTTGAATCTTACCGACCAACTAACTCTATGTGAGTTAGATCTTATCTTAATCACTGCGGTTATTAGTCTCAGGTATTCTTACCTAAGCTTCATAACCAACAGCTCTGATACCAACTGTGAGGGCCCCGAATCCAAGGTCCCGAATCACCGCGGATCCGGTTCGATCATTCTATCACTATTACTATTATTTGCGAAAGATATAAACATAAATTGTTTATACATTAAACTTACATACTTTTCCTCAAGGTCAAGTAACCTTAACTTAATACACATTACATAACTTACTTAACACATAACCTTAAAATACAACACTTATACAATTTAGCCGCACACATATCCTAACGTTGGAACTGTCTTTAACCTTTCCTTGTATCCGACGCGTTCGTCTTAATCTGTAATGTTTTATCATGATATAGCAAGGGTGAGCATATGGATTGCCCAGCAAGTTTTAAATTCAATAATATAACGATATATCATGATTGAAAGAGTATGAACAATAAGCTGGCTATAATTCATCAATATAATTGTGAACTTGCATGAACAAATTTATGACTGAACAAGTATTATACATGAACAAATATATCTAAACTAACTGGTAATGAAGGTGATCAACCTTTCATACCTGACTTATACATGTAATATGTACAAAGTACAATTATACATGGCAATCAGCAATGATTAACCATAAGCTTGTCCAAATGAAACAACTCTTATTAGAGTTAAATAAAAACATACTTTCCTGAACCGTTGATTACCGCAACGTAATTTATAACGCTTTATCCGAAAACCTAATATTAGTAATATAGATCTCCAATATTAGAATAATATCATCACAGTATAATATTACTATATATATAAACATAGAATAACCTAAACACATAATACATAACCCTATCAGTCTATAACACACATAAGACTCGGTATCAAGTCAAACTATTACAGTCTATCTTGATTCCGATAAAATTCTAACGTCCCGACGGTCTAGTCAGACTTTTATCGAGTCTAAGTTCAATTAAACTCTGCCTAAACACTTAACAATTAATTCAGATAATTTTAATAACAGTCGAAATATTTTTTGTAAGCTCGTAATAATTTGTAAATAATTATTACCATTTATCATAAATTTTCAATCATTAAACACGTATTTAAATAAATTAAATACCACATAATTCTTTTATCATTAATATTTATTTATTATCAAATATTAATGAAATACATGTCATAATATTATAATATATTTATAATATATCAAAGTATTTTTAATACCTTAAATCACATTTATATGATTTTTAAACAATTAAATTCATTGTCCGATAAATGCTATTAATATTAAAACATTAATATTTTCATGACAAAATATCAAAAGTTATATTTTATAACTTAAAATATTTTTATAACACTTAAATCATTTTCATATGATTTATGAAACATTAATTCTATTTTTCCATAATTTATTTAATATATTTATTAAATAAACTAACTATCATTAATATTAATTAATTAATGAAATTCATCCTAAAATATTAGAAGTCATCAAAAATAACTTAAAATATTTTCTTATACCATAATATTATTTTTCATGATTTTTCATGTATTAAAACTATTTTTAAATAATTTATTTAATATTATAATTAAATACCATTTATATTCCAAAAATATTAAATATTTATGAAATATACTCAAAATAATTAAAAACTATTTTTCAGAATTTAAAATAATTTTTTCAAAATTTATTTTGTATTTTTAATAATTAAAAACCATCTTTATCTATTTATTAATTAAAATAGTTAATTTCTTGAATAAACTGTCGCTAAAAGAGGCTTAGGCGACAAATCTGTCGCAAAAGGTGTTCTTGGTGTTCTTCAGTAAGAACCCAGAAACTCATAGGCAGTAACAAGGTACCACATTTGACCGTGCATAGATTCTTGGTCTTCATGATTCTAGGCTATCTAAAGTGTTACACATGTAGTAGATATGTCATACTACACAAACAAACTGATTCCAGAGTCATACAACAAAATAACAGAGAGATATGATCAATCAAAAAGTCTGACAAGCCTGTTCTTCATTTCTGGGTTTTCCAGAAAATGAAGAACAGTATAAGGTGCTATATTTATGTCCTTAGATCTTGAGCTATAAGGCTGATTTATGTGATTTATGAGTCCATACCTATAGTAATGATGTCATAGTACAATAATATATCATTAAATATGTCTAACAACAACACAAATGAACAATTGAGACTGGTCAAACCTCGCCCCAAAAATCGGCTGATGAAGATTTGGGTTACCCAAAATCTTCATCCGGCGTGATGGTCAACGATTGTTTGACTGGTATTATCTTTGATCCTATGATCGATCTGATGGTTCTGATGGCTTAGATGCGTAATATGAATGTCAGGCTACAATACCAAAACAACAACGTGACCTAAAACATAACAGACAAGCAAGATCATGGCCTGCAATATCACTGTCAGACTTTCTGGGTTTCTGGGTTTGCCCAGATTCCAAAAGTCGTGGTCGGTCAACGTACTTTGACTGTCTATAAAACAAAATCCAGACAGGCTATGACCCTGTTTTCAATTTCAGATCGTAGTCCACATGGCATACAACAGATCTAAAGCATAAAACACATAAAACGTCTAACACATAAAGATCTAAGGGCTCTGACATTCGACTGTCAGGCCACTTTCTTCGTCATTTCCAGATTTCTTAAAATGCTTGATTCGTGCATCTAAGTGTTATAGATCTATGATCTATCAATCCAGATCACTTATAGACACCATATTACACATATCTAACCAATCAATTGCAACATCTAACAACAAATCATGAGATTTCAAAATTTAGGGCTCATACCACTTTGAGCTTTGATTCATGATTTCTGACTTTGTGATCTGATCCTTAGCTCGTTAATTTTTTATCATGGCTGATCTTATCTCACTCTCTCACTCTTCATTCCCGAAATTCTAGAGAGGGGATGGGTTTGGAGTAAATAAAATGTCAAGTGGCCTTTCTTTCTCTCTTAATCTATATAATTGATTGGATTCAATGAATTTACTAGCAACTTGTGGCTAATCTTTGGACACATATCTAGGTCTAGAGTTAGGGTTAGTCACCAACCCAAGATCTTGGCAAGATTTGCAAGCTACCAATTAAAGAATGTGACATAAGGGTAAATTGGTCATTTAGCAATTAATTTTAATGGTAATTATGTCAATTAGCCGAAACCCTTAGGGTTTATGGTTTGAAAAACCTTAGGGGTTAGGGCTTGAAACCCTTAGGGTTTGCAATTTAATTTTCTAAATTTTCCAATTTAGGTTTTCAAAAATAGAAAATTAACATTTCAAAATTGTAATTAGGATTTTCTAATTATATTACAATTTCTTAATCACCATTTAAATATTGCTAATTAAGATTAAAAATTCCTAATTAAAATTGTTAATTTAGCAATTAGGGTCAAAATTGTTCATTAAGGTTTATAACCCACGAGTTAGGGTTTTATTTAGAAAAATAATATTTCTAATTTAGAAATTAGATTTTTGTAATTAGATTAGGGTTTGCTAATTACTTAAGCTTTACCCTAAATAAACTTATAATTATTTACACTTACGCCATTAAGTTCCAAATTTATGATTTTATACATCGAATTAGGGTTTCGAATTCTCGGAACTGAAGTTAGGGTTTTCAGAACCGGTTTTAGGGTTTCTTATCAAACAATAGGGTTTTCTAACCGAACGTTGACGTTCTTAATATATAATTAGGATTTTTCACAGATATTTATTATCTGGTCAACCCTTGACACTTAACCACGTCATGTACACATATCATACCATATCCACAGAATATATTCACGTATTCACTTAATCCTGAATAATTCACCTAAATTCTTCACAGAATTTTGAAATCCTCAAAATTCCATCTTAAAAATCTCAAACGCATACACTTATTTTCTGTCTAGGTTCTAATTTTGAACCCTAAATTAATTAATAAAAATTTTAAAAATATTCAAAATTCTCGGGTTGTCACATTCACCCCTTCTTCTAAAAATTTCGTCCCCGAAATTTACCTTACTCCATACACCATACTGCTTACACCATTCACACGCATTATCACATGCTACCCAATACGCCACTCACAAGAGTAAAAGTTTTCAAATTATGCTGAGGGGTCATATAGACCATGAACGATTGAGGTTTATAGGTATTACTACCTGCTACCTATTTCAATTAAGAAAAATGTACTCTACCCCTTAAAAAGGTTAACAGTATGTTTACAATCACGAAGAAGGTAAACTACCGGTGGGGGTACTTTAGATGATCAATCTATTGTACCTTAGTAATCGGAACGACTATATGCGTTCTTAGATTGGAATATTTTATCCAATTAGTATATCCCCATTTTCAGGGTTGTTCACCTCAGACTTATCATAGGATTCCGCACCAAAACAATTTGGGTCGAGAAATTTCGTTTAATGAACACTTAGAGTTTTCATAACATTAGTCTAGCTGAATCGAATAGCATAGACTCATATCAATAATTCAATTCAATCGAATTATTAAAGTGTAGCCAAACCCCGTTGGCAAATTAAATTTTTTTTTTGAAAATATTTTTGAGAATGACGTCATGATGCCGTACTGTATTAACAGTCCATTTGAGGATGCCGTCATTATATGACTTTGTCATAACACATCATACAATAGTGGAATAACAATTTTGGATCAAATTCACACTAGGTATTCCTGTATTTACAACTCCATCACCTTTTTATCATCTCTGCACCAGGTTACATGGTACATGAGTGATAAATAAAATATATTTTGATATTTTAAATCATTTGTGACTAGCTGAAATAAGTAGCATAGACTAGACTTTAAACCGTTTCAAAAATGATTACGAGTCTACATATTTTTTTATTTTTAAAAGCACATAGTGCGTATTTAGCTTGATGTCAAAATTTCGAAATCTAGCATAGCTAGGAGTTTCGAAAAACTTATGTCTCCACTAATAATCATTTGCTTAATCAGTCTATCTGTTCCTATTATCCTCAATACTTTAATTACACACAACTACACCCAGTTCGTCAAACCACGCTTATGAGTTCATTTACTTGCCACAATCATATGAGTTTAAGAACTTGTTCTAGTCAGACCTTTCGCGTCCATTCGCTGAGGGGTTCATAAACATTTCATATAACTATGAATTAAGAATGTCACATAAGTATGAGTTTTAAGAACTCGTACTTAACCTGATATTCTCTACCTATGACCTATCTAATAGTTATACACATGAGAAAGGAATCACCCTCTTAACATGCATATAGCAAATAGCGCGACACAAACATTTCAATGATTATCATTTCCAGAACTAAGTTGTTTTTACACCAAGCATAATTCCCTGCCCATACAAGGAATCATACAACTCAGCTGCTGACATAAGTCCTCAATTGAATCCCCACCTAACACTAACACCCTTCTCAATATGAATTTCATTCAACTCGTATTCATAATCCTGTTCTGAATCTGTACTAATTCATAGTACAACTGTCACCCAGCAAACTTGCTATAACTTTTCAATCATTCGCTTGATCCTTCTCCATACTATAACCTTATCTGATCACGGAGTGATCTCATCGTATACATTATGATTCATTTCTATATTTAGATCGTTTTATTTTACGATCTCTTATCACTGTACTCTTAGTCTTTTAGACTCTATCTATTTCTCACTACAATTCAACTTTATTATCAGAGTTAGGGAACTCTGTATCTTATAACTCGCCGAGATTCATCTTTGAATCTTACCGACCAACTAACTCTATGTGAGTTAGATCTTATCTTAATCACTGCGGTTATTAGTCTCAGGTATTCTTACCTAAGCTTCATAACCAACAGCTCTGATACCAACTGTGAGGGCCCCGAATCCAAGGTCCCGAATCACCGCGGATCCGGTTCGATCATTCTATCACTATTACTATTATTTGCGAAAGATATAAACATAAATTGTTTATAAATTAAACTTACATACTTTTTTCCAAGGTCAAGTAACCTTAACTTAATACACATTACATAACTTACTTAACACATAACCTTAAAATACAACACTTATACAATTTAACTGCACACATATCCTAACGTTGGAACTGTCTTTAGCCTTTCCTTGTATCCGACGCATTCATCTTAATCTGCAATGTTTTATCATGATATAGCAAGGGTGAGCATAAGGATTGCCCAGCAAGTTTTAAATTCAATAATATAACGATATATCATGATTGAAAGAGTATGAACAATAAGCTGACTATAATTCATCAATATAATTGTGAACTAGCATGAACAAATTTATGACTGAACAAGTATTATACATGAACAAATATATCTGAACTAACTGGTAATGAAGGTGATCAGCCTTTCATACCTGACTTATACATGCAATATGTACAAAGTACAATTATACATAGCAATCAGCAATGATTAACCATAAGTTTGTCCAAATGAAACAACTCTTATTAGAGTTAAATAAAAACAAACTTTCCTGAACCGTTGATTATCGCAACGCAATTTATAACGCTTTATCCGAAAACCTAATATTAGTAATATAGATCTCCAATATTAGAATAATATCATCACAGTATAATATTACTATATATATAAACATAGAATAACCTAAACAAATAACCCTATCAGTCTATAACACACATAAGACTCGGTATCAAGTCAAACTATTACAGTCTATCTTGATTCCGACAAAATTCTAACGTCCCGACGGTCTAGTCGGACTTTTATCGAGTCTAAGTTCAATTGAACTCTGCCTAAACATTTAACAATTAACTCAAATAATTTTAATAACAGTCGAAATATTTTTTGTAAGCTCGTAATAATTTGTAAATAATTATTACCATTTATCATAAATTTTCAATCATTAAACACGTATTTAAATAAATTAAATACCACATAATTCTTTTATCATTAATATTTATTTATTATCAAATATTAATGAAATACATGTCATAATATTATAATATATTTATAATATATCAAAGTATTTTTAATACCTTAAAATCACATTTATATGATTTTTAAACAATTAAATTCATTGTCCGATAATTGCTATTAATATTAAAACATTAATATTTTCATGACAAAATATCAAAAGTTATATTTTATAATTTAAAATATTTTTATAACACTTAAATCATTTTCATATGATTTATGAAACATTAATTCTATTTTTCCATAATTTATTTAATATATTTATTAAATAAACTAACTATCATTAATATTAATTAATTAATAAAATTCATCCTAAAATATTAGAAGTCATCAAAAATAACTTAAAATATTTTCTTATACCATAATATTATTTTTCATGATTTTTCATGTATTAAAACTATTTTTAAATAATTTATTTCATATTATAATTAAATACCATTTATATTCCAAAAATATTAAATATTTATGAAATATACTCAAAATAATTAAAAACTATTTTTTAGAATTTAAAATAATTTTTTCAAAATTTATTTTGTATTTTTAATAATTAAAAATCATCTTTATCTATTTATTAATTAAAATAGTTAATTTCTTGAATAAACTTTCGCTAAAAGAGGCTTAGGCGACAAATCTGTCGCTAAAGGTGTTCTTGGTGTTCTTTAGCAAGAACCCAGAAACTCATAGGCAGTAACAAGGTACCACATTTGACCGTGCATAGATTCTTTGTCTTCATGATTCTAGGCTATCTAAAGTGTTACACATGTAGTAGATATGTCATACTACATAAACAAACTGATTCCAGAGTCATACAACAAAATAACAGAGAGATATGATCAATCAAAAAGTCTGACAAGCCTGTTCTTCATTTCTGGGTTTTCCAGAAAATGAAGAACAGTATAAGGTGCTATATTTAGGTCCTTAGATCTTGAACTATAAGGCTGATTTATGTGATTTATGAGTCCATACCTATAGTAATGATGTCATAGTACAATAACATATCATTAAATCTGTCTAACAACAACACAAATGAACAATTGAGACTGGTCAAACCTCGCCCCAAAAATCGGCTGATGAAGATCTGGGTTACCCAGAATCTTCATCCGGCGTGATGGTCAACGGTTGTTTAACCAGTATTATCTTTGATCCTATGATCGATCTGATGGTTCTGATGGCTTAGATGTGTAATATGAATGTAAGGCTACAATACCAAAACAACAACGTGACCTAAAACATAACAGACAAGCAAGATCATGGCCTGCAATATCACTGTCAGACTTTCTGGGTTTCTGGGTTTACCCAGATTCCAGAAGTCGTGGTCGGTCAACGTACTTTGACTGTCTATAAAACAAAATCCAGACAGGCTATGACCCTGTTTTCAATTTTAGATCGTAGTCCACATGGCATACAACAGATCTAAAGCATAAAACACATAAAACGTCTAACACATAAAGATCTAAGGGCTCTGACATTCGACTGTCAGGCCACTTTCTTCGTCATTTCCAGATTTCTTAAAATGCTTGATTCGTGCATCTAAGTGTTATAGATCTATGATCTATCAACCCAGATCACTTATAGACACCATATTACACATATCTAACCAATCAATTGCAACATCTAACAACAAATCATGAGATTTCAAAATTTAGGGTTCATACCAGTTTGATCTTTGATTCATGATTTCTGACTTTGTGATCTGATCCTTAGCTCGTTAATTTTTGATCATGGCTGATCTTATCTCACTCTCTCACTCTTCATTCCCGAAATTCTAGAGAGGGGATGGGTTTGGAGTAAATAAAATGTCAAGTGGCCTTTCTCTCTCTCTCTTAATCTATATAATTGATTGGATTCAATGAATTTACTAGCAACTTGTGGCTGATCTTTGGACACATATCTAGGTCTAGAGTTAGGGTTAGTCACCAACCCAAGATCTTGGCAAGATTTGCAAGCTACCAATTAAAGAATGTGACATAAGGGTAAATTGGTCATTTAGTAATTAATTTTAATGCAATTATGTCAATTAGCCGAAACCCTTAGGGTTGATGGTTTGAAAAACCTTAGGGGTTAGGGTTTAAAACCCTTAGGGTTTGCAATTTAATTTTCTAAATTTTCTAATTTAGGTTTTTAAAAATAGAAAATTAACATTTCAAAATTGTAATTAGGATTTTCTAATTATATTACAATTTCTTAATCACCATTTAAATATTGCTAATTAAGATTAAAAATTCCTAATTAAAATTGTTAATTTAGCAATTAGGGTCAAAATTGTTCATTAAGGTTTATAACCCACGAGTTAGGGTTTTATTTAGAAAAATAATATTTCTAATTTAGAAATTAGATTTTCGTAATTAGATTAGGGTTTGCTAATTACTTAAGTTTTACCCTAAATAAGCTTATAATTATTTATACTTACGCTATTAAGTTCCAAATTTATGATTTTATACATCGAATTAGGGTTTCGAATTCCCGGAACTGAAGTTAGGGTTTTCAGAACCGGTTTTAGGGTTTCTTATCAAACAATAGGGTTTTCTAACCGAACGTTGACGTTCTTAATATATAATTAGGATTTTTCACAGATATTTATTATCTGGTCAACCCTTGACACTTAACCACATCATGTACACATATCATGCCATATCCACAGAATATATTCACGTATTCACTTAAATCCTGAATAATTCACCTAAATTCTTCACAGAATTTTGAAATCCTCAAAATTCCATCTTAAAAATCTCAAACGCATACACTTATTTTCTGTCTAGGTTCTAATTTTGAACCCTAAATTAATTAATAAAAATTTTAAAAATATTCAAAATTCTCGGGTTGTCACAGGAATGATCACGAAAACCATTTTCTGGAATTTCCAGAAATGGAATGAACAACTTTTCTGACAACATTTGATCGACTCAAATATTCCTCTGGTGATGTTGTTTTGTTGATCTAGTGAATGATAATTGTAGCATGTCATCTCTACTTCAAAAATGAACTCTTATATCACACTGAGTAGGCATAGAATCAAAGTTACAGAGCGTCAAAGGTGATACCCTGCAACTGTTCTTCATTTCTTGAAAACCCAGAAATGAAGAACAGTTTTGACATGTTTTTCTGCAGCTTAGATCTTGCTTTAGGTAATGGTTTGGATATGAACTCGGTTTCTAGTTGTAGTATTACATGAATACTACATCATTAAAACTTTAGCAGCCTAGAAAACATAAGGATCATGAAATTATTTGTGGTCAAACATAGACCCTGGTGACTGTTTATGCATTTCTGGGTTTGATGAAGAACACGAAGAACAACTATAGCGACGGTTCTGTGGCTATAGGCAGTCTTTAGCGACACTTAATTTTTGAAAATTATATTTTTATTAAATAATTATAGAAAATTAGTTTTTAATTATTAAAAATACAAATTAAATTACTAAAAATTATTTTAAAGTCTAAAAATTAGTTTTTAATAATTTTTAATATATTTCATAAATAATTAATATTTTTAAAATATTAAAGGTATTTAATTTATTTAATTATTATATTAAATAAATTATTTAAAAATGATTTTAATACTTGAAAAATCATTTAAAATTATATTATGGTATAAGAAAATATTTTAATTTATTTTTAATGACTTTTAATATTTTGTGATGAAATTTATTAATAAATTAATATTAATGATAATTAAGTTATTTAATAAATGAATTAAATAAATTAATTAAAAATAATTTTATTATATTAAAAATTATTTTAAATAATAATAAGGTATTTAAAAATATTTTAAGTTATAAAATATAACTTACAATATTTAAAGGTAAACTTCATTAATTAATTTAATATTAATGATATTAGAATTATTTAATAATTATATTAAATAAATTAGTTTAAAAATGATTTTAATATTATAAAAATCATTTTAAATAAAAATAAAGTGTTTAAAGATATTTTAAGTTATAAAATATAACTTTTAATATTTAAAGGATAATTTTATTAATAAATTAATATTAATGATATTAATTTAATATTAATGATATTAACTTTATTTAATAATTATATTAAATAATTAGTTTTAAAATGGTTTTATTAATTTAAAATTTTTATTTAAAAAGGATATAAATAAATTAAAAATATTTTAAGTTATACTTAATGACTTTTAATATTTTAACGAATAGTACATTAATATTCAAATATTAATAGTAATTATTTAAAAATGATTTTAAGTGTTTTAAAAATCATTTAAAGGAAATATAAAAATTTTAAAAATATTTTGAGTTATTATAAATAACTTTAATATTTTGGCAATGGCGTAAAATCCCAAATTTTACGAATAAGATTTAATTTTCTCGAAATAAATTTTTTTTAATATTATGGTATGGATTTGATATAATGTTATAGTTGTGGATAGTATTTATAAGTTTTGCAAAGTGTGCAAGTGGTCATATTATATTTGATTGGTCGGAGAATATTCATTTTATCAGGGAATATTCGTTTTATTAGATTATAAATAGAATATATTATATTTTATTTAAAAAAATTTACTTTAAATATGGACCGTCCGATTAAAAGTAAATCAATCTGGACCGTTTATGAATTAGTTACTATGCAGTCCATTCTTCTATAAATAGAAGCTCATTCCTTCATTATTTCTTACGAATTCACTAAAACTCTAGAGAGAGAAACTATAGAGAGAAAGAAGAAAAGTGTTCTGCTACTTCACTACTCCTATATCCAGTACCCTTCTTTCTAAGGTAAGGGATATTATTTGTTGTACCCGTAAGGGGTATTATTTCTTTTGTATTCATGAAGAGAACTTCTGTTATTCCATTCCTTATTATTATGTTGGAATAATCTGTATATGCGAAGTTCTGCATACATGGTAAAATTCTTCTGTTATTCCATTCTTTATTATTATGTTGGAATAACCTGTTTATGCGAAGTACCGCATACATGGTGAAATTCTTCTATTATTCCGTTCTTTATTATTCTGTCAGAATATCCTATTGGTGTGTATTACGCCTGACCTGGTTCCATTATTTATTATTCTGTTAGAATAACCTGTCTGTACGGTCTATCGCATTCCTGGTGAAGTCTTTTGTTATTTCATTCTTTATTATTCTGTTGGAACATCCTGTCGGTGCGTTTGCGCATGACCTGGTTCCGTTATTTATTATTTTGTTGGAATATCCTGTCTATACATTTACGCATGACCTGGTTCCATTTCTTTATTATTCTGTTAGGAATAGCCTGTCTGTGCAGTCTATTGCACGCATGCTGAATCCTTCTATTATTCCATTCTTTATTATTCTGTTGGAATAACCTATCTATGTGGATTACCACATGCATGGTGAATGATCCTTTGTATTCATTCTTTATTAAATTGTGGACATGATCTGTCTAAGTGGATTACTGCATGGCGGTGAAAATTCATTTGCAGTTTCATATATTCTATTATACTCAGTTGGTTAAAGTTTTGGCTTCTCAACTCCATGAAATTAGTGGAATATCCTTGATATTTGCACTTCATCCAGTATCTTTTCATGAAAATATTCTTCTGAGCATTCTTAAATTTTACTCTACAAAGAAGTATCATGTTGACAATTTAGACGTTATTGGTTCTAGGATAAATTAATTCTTGAACTTGTTTTATTGAATTATTATGTCATTGTCATCATCCTCATGTTTATATTATGTTGAAAGTCATCTGTGACTTGTAGTGCATAGATGGACTTGGTATGATTATGACCAGGGATTATTCGGTAAAATCATGACCGTAATATTACAAATGATATGAAAAAAGTCATCATTGGCCCGTAATGCATTGATGGATAGTTTTTGGTATGATTATGGCTATGGATTCTCTTCGGCCAAGGGTGCAAAGATGAATTATTTTATGGCATGATCAAAACTGTTGATGAAAACACGATTATCTTTGGCCCGTAGTGCATGGATAATTCGTGGTCATGATACTAAAGAATATCATTGGCATGTGTGCAGGGATGATTTAATGATGTGGATTATTTATTGAGCTGAGTCTCAGCGATAAAAGTGATGAAAAACCTTTTAAATCATATAAGATAGTAGATTTTATTCTCTACTTGACTCTTCTAATGGATTGTTTGTTCCGCAGCAGTTAAACTTGATGTTTGTTATATTGTATCAGTTTAACACTATTAAAGGCTAACGATAATTTATTCTGCATTATCTTAGTCATAATATTTCTTATTGGGCTAGTTGAGCTCACCCTTTCTTTCATTGTTATCTTCAGGAAATGAGAACATAGCTGAGGTTAGTCGGGGAACAGAGTGATGGTCCTAGATGGTGCATTAGTAGGCCTCACTATTATATGAAATAGTGTAATAATAAATGTAATGAGAACTTATTCTGAGAGTGGATATTGTCTAAAAGACAATATTTATATTAAAACTCACAGCTCTCTTGTTATATATTAAAGATTGTATTTGTATTCTGTACCATGTATTTGGCGACCTAAGATGGGTGATGTATACCTATTTTTGGGGGCGTCACAGTTACTATCAAAGCTTAGGGATATGATCCCTGGCTGAGATGTGAGATAAGAACTAGGAGGGGAGAGACGGGAAATTCCTTCGCTAGTATGACCTACGTAAGTTTACTTGTTATTTAATTGATCGGTCAGAGTATAGAGATAATATGTGATATGTTAATTAACCCTTGTTTTGTGGTAGTATTTGAAAATGGCATCTGAAAATGTTGAGATAAGCAATGGAGCACAGGTGACCGTTGAGTCTCCATATATCAATAATCAGGACAATGTGCAACAGGATGGCGATAATCCTCCTGTAAACAACAACACTGATCAATTGACGAGCAACGGTGCATTTAGGAGGTTTTTAGAATTCATGCAACATCAAGCGAAGGCGGCTCCTGTTCATAATGCAGGTAAAAATAATGGCAACCCAAGGTTGGTCACCACTAAGCAGTTCATGGAGCTGGGACCACCGGAGTTTTTGAGAAAGCCAGAACCACTTAAGGCAGAGACATGGTTAAAGCTGATCACCAAGATATTTGATGTCTTGGGATGCTCAGAGGAGCAAAAGGTTCCCTTTGCCACCTTTATATTGAGTGAAGAGGCAGATTACTGGTGGAAATCTGTAAAATGTACCCAGCCTGACACACTCAAGATGTCTTGGGAGAAGTTTCAAAAGTTGTTCAATGACAAGTACTTTCTCGAAAGCATTCGTCACATGAAGGAGGTGGAATTTATCAAGTTGGAGCAAAACAACATGACCGTGTCGCAATACGAAGCCAAGTTTACCGAGTTGTCCCGATTTGCGTCCCATTTGGTTGATAATGAGGAGAGAATGACGCGAATGTTTCTAAGAGGTTTAAAACCTGAGATACGTCAATATCTTATCTCTCATAAACTGTGTTTGTATTCAGATGTTATTAATAGGACTCAGTTATTGGAGCGCGATAACGAGTCAACCTAACCAAAAGAGGGCAGCCGACAAAATGATAATACCGGTGATAACAGTCATCAAAGAGGTGACAATTGTAAGACCCCGAATTTTATGAAATAAAAGTATTCAATTTTTCTTATAATTACTATTCAGTAAATGGTTAAATTGATAAAAGTTTAAAGTTATGGGTGAAATATGAATTTTTTTTTTCAAAATAAGCAAGTGGTTATAAAATAATCATTGTTGTCGGGGAATATTCGTTTGGTCGTGGAATATTCTTTTTGTCGGGAAATATTCGTACGACGGCGCAGCTATTTGTGGGCCCCATAACGAATAACTGTCGGGTGAAGAAAACGACAAATTTGAGTTTTTACAAATAACGGCGTAGTTGTTACCGTTAACACTGTTGGAATACCCGGTGGTTAAAATACAGTAATACGCGTTATTGCACAGTAGCACACGGTATTGCACAGTATTTTTAAAATTATTGATTCTTACGTAAGATGGCACTACTCAATAATTGTTACAGTAATTACTGTTCAATATTTTATTTTATTGATTCAATAATTGCTACGTTGAAATTTTATATTATTGTTGTTCAATAATTGTTGATGCACAGTATTTTCCTTTATCAGATCAATAATTCATATTATTTGAATAATATTATTAGATAACATTATTGGCAATGTCTAGAAAGTTCTGCCTAAGGAGAGGTTTGGTCATCTAATTGCGCGCCAGTAAGGAGAAATCCTTATTGGAAAGCCCCCTCTTTCCTGGGAACGGCCTGGTTGTCATAAATGTGATTCTGTAGTATTATTTGTGAATAATTAATTATTGATTCATATGATAAGGAAATATTTATTTTATGTGGATATAAATGAGGGATATATTTTTGTGGTTAAAAATGAAGGAGTTAATGTTGAGGTTTTTGTCAGTATTTTTGTCGGAATGGAGGTATTAAAAATCAGGGTTTTTGAGATAGTTTGCGGGGGTTATAATTTTTAATCCGACCGTTGGATCGTGGTAATTTTTGGATATGTTATACATATATAAGTTGAGTATATGTCCACAAATTTTGAACCGTTAAAAATGAACATATGATTTATTACGAATTTTACAAGATGACTGGTTCAGAAATTGTTGAATTTTCGGAGTTTATCATTTTGATGGAAAATTCTAGAATTGGTGGGCCCCACTTGTGGTTGGTGAAGAAATGTGCTGAATTATATTTCAAATGTGGTGGGTGGGAATAGTAGCAGGTAAAGCCATCAGGTTGCAGGTCAAACCTACCAAAATTTTCCTATAAATAGAGGGCTAAGTTAGAATTGAAAATCACACCAGAAACATAAGCTTTCTCTCTTTCTCTCTCTATATTATGAAGCATATTTTGTGAGTTTTTAGATACTTGGTGAGTTTCTATTCATCAGTGCAAGTTTCCTTTAGCCTTATACCGATTAGAAGTACTGCTCTTTTGAGGTAAGGGATAGTAAGGGATAGTAAGGGATATTAAGGGATTTTAAAGGTTGTTATGATTTTCAGTTTCGTAATTTTTCTGATCTTCAAAAATTTTGGAAAAATTTGAAATGATATTTTGATGAGTTTTCTTGATTGTGTCCAAAAATGGTGATTTTTGGATGTATAGATTGAGAGTTATGAATTTTATGAGAAAAGACTATTTTAAAAGTAACAGCTTATAATTCCTTGTGGTTAACTCCAAAATTGATGAAATTTTTATTGGGAGTACATGTATATGATAGAAGTATACTCTGTAAATTTTAGAATTTTTAGACAAAAGTACAATTTTTGATAAATGTCTAAATATTTGGCTATTTTGGCCATATGAAAAATAGTAAATGACTTTTAAAAATTCTGAAAATAATATATGTTCACTATGGGACTATATTATGCTAAATCCCAGAAAAGAAATATTTTTGAAACTGATTTGGTATTTTTCATGAAAATGGTCTAGTTATGAGTAAATGAATTAAATATGTTTTGTGAAGAAAGAAAATTGGAAAATAGGATTTTATGGCTTGAGAATCCTATATGAGGTATATGCAGATTTTTGATGAGGGTTTTGGTTATTGATGATGAAATTGTAAGAGTTGACATTTTATGATGATTAAATGCATTAATTAGTAAAGTGTAAACAATTAAAATAAATTGTTTATAAATTTAAGTAATGTTATTCTTTCAATATCATTATACCGAAATATTGGTATGAATTTTATTGTAGAATTTCTATCTTTTGTGTCGGGGTTACTATTCATGAGTTACGAATATTACTCTTGAGATTAAAACTATATGTTGATCATATTATTTTTATCATCATATATAACATTTTTATAACCCTGATGTTGAAATTCTCTTTTACTGGAGTGTAAAGATGGGTAGATTATTGGTATGATCATGACTAGGGTTCTCTTTGGCCTGTAGTGCAAAGTTGAATTGTGACTGGTATGATCATGACCATTGAATTTATAATTGAATATCTTAAGCTTAAGTACAAAGGTGAATTGATCAACATGGTTATAATTATTGTTTATATAAATTCTGAAATGATTATATATTTCTTTGAGATATGAATATATTTGGCCTGTAGTGCAAATATGAATTGTTGATGAATATCTTTGGCATGTAGTGCAAAGATGGCCTGTTGATGAATATCTTTGGCCTGTAGTGCAAAGATGAACTGTTGTTGAATATCTTTGGCCCGTAGTGCAAAGATGGTTTGTTGATGAATATCTTTGGCCTGTAGTGCAAAGATGAACTGTTGTTGAATATCTTTGGCCCGTAGTGCAAAGATGGTTTGTTGATGAATATCTTTGGCCCGTAGTGCAAACATAGTTTGTTGATGAATATCTTTGGCCCGTAGTGCAAAGATGGATTTGTTAGTATGATTATAAACAGGAACTGTGATTTGGTATAACCATGATCTTTGATGTTTCAGGTAAAGACAGGTGATGAAAATATTCTTCGTCCTGGGTGCGAAGAAAAATTTATAGTCACAATTATGATTATGAGTTATTCATATGATTGTGGAAAGGAACTGTTGAGTGATGTTACATGGATAAAATATTGTTGGTGGATTTTTAACATGGAGGAGATAATAGACTTTATGGTCTATTTGACTCTTCTAATGGATTGCTCGTTCCGCTGTAACTATGGTTGAAATTTTTATCATTTACCATATGTTCTAAATCTCTGATTTATTGTTGATGAAGGCTATTGATAATTGAATTATCTTTAGTCATGATATTCTTTACTGAGCTAGTTGTGCTCACCCTTTTGCTTCACAATTCCTTTCAGGTAATAAGAGTGTAGCTGGGTCGAGCGAGGGTAACGGGGAAATAGAACGGTGGTCTCTAGCTGTGGATGTTCTCCCGAAGCAGTATAGAAAAGTTCATTTAGTAGTTATATTTGGTGAATCCAATAGGGTGAGGCGAACCTAACGTTGGAAGGGTGTTTTGCCACTGTCATACAAGATGTCTAATGACATATAACCTCGTGTCATCATAAGACAGGGTTGTGCTCATCCACTTACTGAGTATATCTATGGGCACTACCTATATAATCTTGGTGTTTGTTTGAAGTATAATTCTCAATTAGAGACAGTGGAGATAATGATAAGTTAAGAGAAGACTCACCATTGGGAAGAATATGATAGTAATCTTCTCGTTTTTCTTTGGGGTCTATTGGGTAAACTAAGGATAATTCTGTGGCCATATGATATCTATCACAACCTAGAAGCATGGCCTCCCATGTACGAAGGTTTCCTTAAGCACTTCCCAAAGATTCTAATTTCCAAAACAGTTTTTGACTATACCTTTATGTAAGGTGTCATTGTGAGGTGATGTCCACGGTTGGAACATGAGTCACATTTGGTATATATTTGTATCCAAACTCACAGCATATGTGTTGTTGTATTTTGCACGATAATTGTTGTAATAAAGTTGTAGTTATTTTCTGTACCATGTATTTGGCGACTCAAAATGGGTTGGATGGAATGGACCTATTTTGGGGTTGTCACAACAATAAGCATGGAGGAAATCAACATGTCAGAAATAGTAACCACTTCGGTGGTAATCATTGCCAAAATAATAAGAATGGATATTTTAAGAAGAGAAGGTTCAACAATGATGTGAAGACGTAGGCACCAGCACCCGTTTCAAAGTAAGAAGAACGACCACCGGTCGTATGTTTCAAATGCGAACAGAAGGGACACATCCGTCTAAACTGTACGCAGGAATCCAAAGCGTGTTTTAATTACGAAAAAGAAGGTCACCTAGCTCGATTTTGTCGTATGGTGAAGTCAAGTCCAGCTAGGATAGTGATGCCAAAGGATGTCCCAGACAAGCCAAAGTCGGTAGTTTAAGAGAGAGCATTTTTTTCGTGATGAGGAACCTGAATAAAATTATCACGGGTATGTTAGTCATAAACTCTTTTGAAGTCTATACCGTGTTAGATACCGGTTCTACTCACTCTTTTATTTTACCTAGTTGTGTTCAATATTTGAACTTAACTCCGGAGAAGTTAGACTTTGATTTATCTATTGAAATTCCGTTGGGAGAAACCTTCGTTACCTCCACTATTTATAAATCTTGTTTGATTCAAATCAACACTTTCACATTACCTGTCGATCGTATCTCTTTGAAAATACTTGCCTTTGATGTGATTTTAGGAATCGATTGGTTAACTACTCATCATGTTTTTTTTGTAAGGTTGTTAGTTTTCATACTCCTAACCAACCTGTTATGCTAATTCAAAATAACCAAACCACTAAAGTCAATCATTGTCATATCAAGCCATAAGTAAAGAGCCCTGAGCCTTTATCTGGTGACTTCCTTGTGCGAAATGCACCGAAGCCAAACTTTCTATAGGCGACGTCGTGAATGGCGATGGCAAGTTGATAGGTATCAATGTGACGTGCTATCCAAGTTTTGGATGAGGGTCACAGTTTTGAACGATATTTCTATTGTTAATAAATTTCCTGGCGTATTCTTGAAGACTTCTTAGCCTACCCCAGAGCGTCAAATCGAATTTTGTATTGACCCCAGTACAAAATCCATTTCTTAAACCCTCAAATATTTCTTCAACTAAAACGAACGTATTATGCGCCAAAGACGTTGGCTCGAGCTGTTGAAGATTACGATCGTACCATTCAATATCATCGTGGAAGTGTGAACGTGGTAGCTGACGCATTGAGTAGAAGATCGTATGCAAGTGAGATGTTGTTAACACAAAGACCCATTTCGTATAACTTACAAATGATGAAGATAGAGTTAAAGACTCTAGGGACCCACGTGAAGATAACGAATATACGATTAGAATCGACTTTAATCGATAAAGTTAAAGCCGTTCAAGTTACATACTCAGAGCTGATGAAAGTGAAGAAAAAGGTTCAAGAGGGTGTTATTCTAGAAGCAAGAATCGATGAAGAGAGAAAATCTCAACCCTCGATTCATTGGCCCATTTTTAATCCTCGATCGAGAAGGAACTGTGGCTTATAGACTCGCTTTACCGCCAAGTATATCTCGTGTTCATAATATTTTTTACATATCTATGTTATGTAAATATGTGGACGACCCGAACCACATTATTAATTTAGAACCGAACGAGATAGCGGATGATTTAACATATGAGGAGATACGTATTAAAATCTTGGATAAGAAGGATTATATTCGACACGCAAAGGTTATACCTCAAGAGTTAGAATTTAAAATGAAGTCAAGGTATCCTCACTTGTTCGGCATACTAGGTACATACGTAAATTTCGAGGGCGAAATTTCATAAGGAGGGGAGATTGTAAAACCCCAAATTTTACGAATAAGATTTAATTTTCTCGAAATAAATTTTTTTTAATATTATGGTATGGATTTGATATAATGTTATAGTTGTGGGTAGTATTTATGAATTTTGCAAAGTATACAAGTGGTCATATTATATTTGATTGGTCGGGAAATATTCATTTTATCAGGGAATATTCGTACAACGGCACAATCATTGGTGGACCCCGCAACGAAATTATTGTCGGATTGAGAAAATGATAAAAATATTTTATGAAAATAACGGCGGAATTTTTACCGTTAACGGTTGAAACACTCGGTGTTAAAAGTACAGTAATACGCGTGGTTGCATAGTAGCACACGGTATTGATTATTGATGCTTAAGTGATAAGTCACTCCGTTTTGTTTTATTGATATTATTAATGTAATAAAACAGAAAAACTTTTTATATAAAACAGAATACTTTTATAAAGTTATTCTATAAATAGAACATATTATATTCTATTATGTATAGTATTTTGCATAGTAAAATCTTTTTATATAAAATAGAATAATTTTATAAAGTTATTCGTTTTATTAGATTATAAATAGAATATATTATATTTTATTTAAAAATTTTTGCTTTAACTATGGACCGTCCGATTAAAAGTAAATCAATCTATACCGTTCATGAATTAGTTACTATACAGTCTATTCTTCTATAAATAGAAGCTCATTCCTTCATTATTTCTTACCAATTCACTGAAACTCTAGAGGGAGAAACTATGGAGAGAAAGAAGAAAAGTGTTCTGCTACTTCACTACTCCTATATCCAGTACTCTTCTTTCTAAGGTAAGGGATATTATTTGTTGTGCCCATAAGGGGTATTATTTCTTTTGTATTCATGAAGAGAACTTCAATTATTTCATTCCTTATTATTATGTTGAAATAACCCGTATATGCGAAGTACCGCATACATGGTAAAATTCTTCTGTTATTCCATTCTTTATTATTATGTTGGAATAACCTGTTTATGCGAAGTACCACATACATGGTGAAATTCTTCTATTATTCCGTTCTTTATTATTCTGTCGAAATATCCTGTTGGTGTGTATTACACCTGACCTGGTTCCATTATTTATTATTCTGTTGGAATAATCTGTCTGTGCGGTCTATCGCATGCCTGGTGAAGTCTTTTGTTATTATATTCTTTATTATTCTGTTGGAACATCTTGTCGGTGTGTTTACGTATGACCTGGTTCCGTTATTTATTATTCTGTTGGAATATCATGTCTGTGCGTTTACGCATGACCTGGTTCCATTTCTTTGTTATTCTGTTAGGAATAACCTGTCTGTGCAGTCTATTGCACGCATGGTGAATACTTCTATTATTCCATTCTTTATTATTTTGTTAGAATAACCTATCTATGTGGATTACCACATTCATGGTGAATAATCCTTTATATTCATTCCTTATTAAATTGTGAACATGATCTGTCTAAATGGATTACCGCATGGCGGCGAAAATCCATTTACAGTTTCATATATTCTATTATACTCAGTTGGTTAAAGTTTTGGCTCATATACTCCATCAAATTAGTAGAATATCCTTGATATTTGTGCTTCATCCAGTATCTTTTCATGGATATATTCTTCTGAGCATTCTTGAATTTTTCTCTACAAAGAAGTATTATGTTGACAATTTAGACGTTATTGGTTCCAGGATAAATTAATTCTTGAACTTATTTTATTGAATTATTATGTCATTGTCATCATCCTCATGGTTATATTATGTTGAAAGTCATCTGTGACCTGTAGTGCATAGATGGACTTGGTATGATTATGACCAGAGATTATTCGATATAATCATGATCATAATATTACAAATGATATGAAAAAAGTCCTTATTGGCCCGTAATGCATTGATGGATAGTTTTTGGTATGATTATGGCTATGGATTCTCTTCGGCCAAGGGTGCAAAGATGAATTATTTTATGGCATGATCAGGACCGTTGATGAAAACACGAATATCTTTGGCCCGTAGTACATGGATAATTCGTGGTCATGATACTAAAGAATATCATTGGCCTGTGTGCAGGGATGATTTAATGATGTGGATTATTTATTGAGCTGAGTCTCAGCGATAAAAGCGATGAAAAACCTTTTAAATCATATAAGATAGTAGATTTTATTCTCTACTTGACTCTTCTAATGGATTGTTTGTTCCGCTGCAGTTAAACTTGATGTTTGTTATATTGTATCAGTTTAACACTATTAAAGCCTAACGATAATTTATTCTGCATTATCTTAGTCATAATATTTCTTACTGGGCTAGTTGAGCTCACCCTTTTTTTCATTGTTCTGTTCAGAAAATGAGAACGTAGCTGGGGTTAGTCGGGGAACAGATTGATGGTCCTAGATGGTGCATTAGTAGTCCTCACTATTCTGTGAAATAGTGTAATAATAAATGTAATGATGACTTATTTTGAGAGTGGATATTGTCTAGAAGACTGTATTTATATTAAAACTCACAGCTCTCTTGTTATATATTAAAGATTGTATTTGTATTCTATACCATGTATTTGGCGACCCAAGATGGGTCATGTATACCTATTTTTGGAGGCATCACAAATGGTTTCATTAATAGTTTAATATTAATTAAATATTAATGATAATAGAATTGTTTAATATTTAAATCATTTAATAATGATTCCGGAGTTTGAAAATTTATGATAAATTATAATTATTACAAGTCATTTAAAAATAATATGACCGATAATTACAGTTATTGAGCTACAGGATAGAGTCTTAGACTTGATAATTACCCGATAAGGCCGTCGGTACACCGACATGTTTAAAAAATTGATCTGAACTTAGATATTTTGACTGTATTAATGTTTGTTTGTGATTCAATGACTGTTGAATATGTGTGACAATGTGATTAGGTTATGTGCTGACTGTAATAAGCATTATTATGTGTTATGATATGTTATTCTAATCAGTAAAATGATCTTATTATTGATAGGTTGTTATACGAAAGATAAAAACTAAGTTTCGTATTATAAGCAGCAGACCAGGCAAGTATCCTACCTTTGTATTTTTTTTATGCAATGGACATGAGTAAGAAAGGTTCAGAAATATATTATTATTGTACCAGATTATTAACCCTATTGTTATATATATATTATATTTGATCATTGATTATCAATATGGTATTACATTATTATTCAGATATTTATTTTGTTCGTTAATTTCTAATTATGATTATACAAGTGTCCCCACTTGGATAATCATTGTATTTAATCACACACACACACACACACACACACACACATATATATATATATATATATATATATATATATATATATATATATATATATATACTTATTGATTGCCAGTATGTATACATTAAGTAAAAGTCGTCTAAGCTATTTGATCAGCTAGACACAGATTTAGAAATATCGTTAAATATGATAAAACCTTTTTGTATGCAATCAAATTGTTTTACTTCGGATTCCCGACTAAGGATGAACATCCCGAACATGGGAAAACTTTTATGCATCCAAGGCGGACAGAGTGAACGATAATATCGTTCTTGCATGTAGTATTGATAAATACAGGGGATAACGGGCTGATCACCCCCCGTGCCCGTAAGTTATGATGGTTTACAGATGAAGTTCTGCTAAACCTATTCAAAAATTAAAAATAATGTTCATAGTATGTTACCTTAACCCTACTTATAGATCAATACACAACGTTCAATTTAATTGTGTTAACTTTCGACTTATATCTCACTATACTTCTTCTTAGTCATAGTCGAAGTTCATTCAAGTGTTTAAGTCTTGTTAGGACTTCTTATTGGCTTTATATTAACTCCATTACATATCTTATAATGCTCACTTCAATTGAATTGAAACACTTTTTACGTTCATTAACACTTGTCACGGCGTTTCGACTTTCATTCGTCACACGCCCGATTCGCCTCTCTTGTGTATGCTTAGTATGCTTATAGAATTTATTTAATACATCATTTATTAATGTTAAACATCATTATACTTCATAATATTCATGTTCTATAACTTAGAACAACATCTTTTATCGTTAGAAGCACTACACTTGCATACGTGCATGCCCGACACCCTCTAATTGCCTCCGAATACATATCAGTCCTAAAAATGATGATTTTCACCCCTGTTACTGACCTCAAATCGAAAAACTTCAACAATGAAAGTTGTAGGTATATTCTTCCTCGTTCCGGATCATCTTGAATCTCTTCAATCGGATTTCGTATGAAAAAGTTATGGTCATTTTACTATAGGAGGTCAAAATAGTCACACCCAACACACCTAGAGCGCAGCTGTGCCCAATTTAGCCATGGAAATAACGTAGCTATGCCCAAGAGGGAAGCTACACCCGAATAGACTTAGGGCACAGTGCAGCTGCACCCGTTAACAGAACCAGAATCTGTAGTTTACTGTTCTTGCAATTTTTAACCTTTTTCTCCTTCTAATCTTCATAACTTAAGCTAAACATATCGAAATTAATTCGTTTTTGATTCTATGTATTCGTAATTCATAGATCTACAACATAACAAAGAATCAATAATTTACAGAACCATTAACCGACCTAAATCTTGACCCAAAACTCATTTTCATATTAGTTTTAATATGTTTAGCGAATTCATTCACTACGAATTCGTTTCTTAACCAAATTGATTCATTCAACTTGCGTTCTTTTCATTTTTTATCGTAATAACACAATCCATCAAAAATTTTATAATTAAAACATAAACTCCTAGCCAATTTTAGTCTCAAAACAGACCCAATATACATATATTAAACAAAACTCATATGTGACGCCCCCAAAACAGGTATACATCACCCATTCTGAGTCGCTAAATACATGGTACATAACTTAAATACAAACTTAAATATACAACATGAGCTGTGAGTTTTAATACAAATATTATCTTCTAGACAGTATTCAAACTCAAAATAAGTCCTCATTACAATTATTATCACCCTATTTCACAGAATAATGAGGACTACTAATGCAACCATCTGGACCGTCAATCCATTTCCCGACTAGTCCCAGCTATATTCTCATTTTCTGAAGAGAACAGTGAAAGAAAGGGTGAGCTCAACTAGAGCATAAAACCTACTATCTTCTATGATTTAAAAGGTTTTTCATCACTTTTATCGCTGGGACTCAGCTTAATAAATAATCCAAATCATCGAATCACCCCTGCACTACGGCAAAGATATTCTTTAGTATCACGACCACGAATTATCCATGCACTACGGCTAAAGATAATCATGTTTTCATCAACGATCATGATCATGCTATAAAATAATTCATCTTTGCACCCTTGGCCGAAGAGAATTCATGGCCATAATCATACCAAAAACTGTCCATCAATGCACTACGGGCCAATGAGGACTTTTACCACATCATTTGTAACATTATAGTCATGATTATACCGAATAATCTCTGGTCATAATCATACCAAGTCCATCTATGCACTACAGGCCACAGATGACTTTCAACAGAATATAAACATGAGGATGATGACAATGATATAAGAATTCAATAAAACAAGTTCAAGGATAAATTTTTAAAGATTTATAATTTAATTTATCCAGAAATCAATAACGTCCAAATTATCAACATGATACTGCTTTGTGGAGTAAAATTCAAGAATAATATTGTACCAAAAATAATTTGGACCGAAAACGAATCAATTTTTATCATGAATAGTATCCCGGGTGAATAGTACTCGAGTGAATAGTATCCCGTGAATAGTACTTTAGGAATAATAACCCCGTGAATAGTATTCCGGTATAAAAAAGTTAAAACTTATCAAGAATGCTTAGAATAATATTTCCATGAAAAGATACTGGATGAAGCACAAATATCAAGGATACTCTACTAATTTCATGGAGTATAGAAGCCAAAATTTTAACAAACAAGTATAGAATGAAGATCAAAATATAGATACAATAAATGATAGTAACCATAATAGACATCTGGGACGAAAAAGAGAACTTTTCATTTTCTTGCTGAATAGTGTCGTATTCGTGAATAGTGTCGTATACGTGAATAGTAATCCCGACACAAAAAATGTAGAAATTCCACAATAAAACTCATATCAATAATTCGGCATAATGATATTAAAGAAAATAATATCATTTACGAAGAAAATAGCATCCCTTACCTCAAAATAACAGTAGTTCTGATCGGAATATCGGATGTAAAGCCGAAGGAAACTTGCACTGAATAGCAACTCTCAAAGTATCTAAATACTCACAAAAATACGCTCGATAATATAGAGAGGAAGAAAACTTATTTTTGGTGTGATTTTCAATTCTAACTTAAGCGCCTATTTATAAGAAAATGCTAGAACGCCATAGAAGACTAAAATAATAAAATATTATTATTTTAAAATAATTTTCTACGCACACATTTTTAAGCAATTTCAGCCACCACCAGTAGGGCCCACCAAAATAAGATTTCCACACTAACCAAAAGTGGGTCCCACCCTTAATTTAAAAAAATATTTTATTTTCTGAAACTTCAATAATTCATAATAAATAGTCATTTTATCAAAAAAAATATGAATTTTATGTCCATTCCACACGAAATCGAATTCTCTACAACTTTGTAGTTTTAAGTTTTTTCAAATTCTAAACAGAAAATATCCGAAATCCACAAGCGGACGATTTTTAATACCTCATAAAATTCATAACAAATCATACATTAATTTTTAACGGTTTAAAATTTGTGGATATATATTCCACTTATATATGTATAATATATCCAAAAATCATAATGATCCAACGGTCGGATTAAAATTATAACTAACGCAATAGAGCTTTAAGAACACCGATTTGATTTTTTAATACCTCCAATCCGATAAAATACTGATAAAACACCTCAACATTAATTCTTTCATTTATATCCATATAAAAAATATATATTTCCTTATCATATAAATCAATAAATAATTATTCACAAATAATATTACAGAATCACAATAATGACAACCAGGCCGTTCCCATGAAAGAGAGGGCTTTTCGATAAGGATTTCTCCTTACTAGCGCGCAATTAGGTGACCAAACCTCTCCTTGACAGAACTTTCTAGACATTGTCAATAATGTTATCTAATAACATTATTCAAATAATATGAATTATTAATTTGATAAAGGGAAATACTGTGCAGTGACAATTATTGAAACAACAATAATATAAAATATCAACACAGCAATTATTAAACCAATAAAATAAAATATTGAGTAAAACTGAGTGACTTCTCACGTAAGCACCAATAATCAATACCGTGTGCTACTATGCAACCACGCATATTACTATACTTTTACCACTGGGTAGTTCAACAGTTAATGATAAAACTTCTGCCGTTATTTTCATAAAAAGATATTTCTGTCGTTTTCTCATTTCGACAATAATTCCGTTGTGGGGTCCACCAATGATTGTGCCGTCGTACGGATATTCTCTAACAAAAAGAATATTCTCCTACCAATTAAATATTTTATAACTACTTACTTACTTTGTAAAATTTATAAATACTACCCACAACTATAATATTATATCAAATCCACACCATAATACTTAAAAAAATATTTCGAGAAAGTTAAATCTTTATTCATAAATTTTGGGGTCTTACACCATACACTTCATCCTTAACATGATTTTCATGAATTTATCAATTCTAAAATCGCTTGTAGATTACCTATAACAGATTATATGTATATCAATAACAAATATAACCCATTTTCTTAACAATTCCCTCATCAAAATCATTTACAGAGAAAACTTTAAAAAACACAAACTAAAGTTTAAAGCCAGAATATTACCTTTGATTCTTCTTTAAACCTAGAATAGATGATATGACTCTTCTTCTTCTTCCTTCTTTGATTCTCAAAACCTTGTCAATTTATAGAGAATTTCTTCTCTTTCTCTATCAATTTCTCTCTTTCTCTCTTTTTCTCTTCTTCTCTATTTTCTAACTCTTAGCTTTAGGAAAATAATGAGCGTAACCCCAACTGATGAATATATGAACTTTAAGTTGGGTTATCAGTTAAAACAAATAAAAAGTTTTAGTTGTTATAAAACACAAAGAGTCTAGGCCATGTTTGGCTAACTCAAATAAGCTCCAATCCAATTATTCTCTTTTAATTTATTTTTATAATCTCCTTATTATATAATATATCTTCTTTTTTCTAAGTGTCACACTTTAACCATACTACTAAATTACTTGGCTAGCTAAACTAAATAATTATACAATTATAATATGTATAATTATTGTACTTATACATTATAAAATTTTATTCATAAACACCTCTATGTAAAATAATAAACATTTCATTAAAAAAATTAGTATTTAATTCATTAATTATTTTTAATAAATTATGTATAATTAATCAATTTCTTTCCTTCTATAAATTGTCCCGAGACAATTAATTTAATCAATTCCTTTAATCACAACTTAAATATTTATTTAATTCATTAATCCTAACACCAATATTTATTTATAATTATATTGGTCCTTCTCATTCTCATAGTTAATTTGCATTCACTTGACCAAATGTAATATATTAAGCCATTATATAAATGTTTTACATTTATATGTAATATATTAACCTCTCATTTTATTAAAACAAATATATTTATATTAATTCACTATTTTAAATAAGTGAATACTCACATTATTTATGAGATTTAATGTGACGCCCCCAAAATTAGGTATACATCACCCATCTTGGGTCGTCAGATACATAGTACAGAATACAAATACAACTTAATAATACAACTGTCGTGTACAATACGACAAAACATAAACTGTGAGTTTGAATACAAATATTATCTTCTAGAGAGTATTCATACTCAAAAGGAGTCCTCATTACATTTATTAACACACCATTACATAGAATAGTGAGGACTACTAACTAATACTATCATTCGGACCATCACTCCGTACCCCGACTTGTCCCAGCTACGTTCTCATTTCCTGAAGAGAACAGTGAAAGAAAGGGTGAGCTCAACTAGCCCAGTAAGAAATATTATGACTAAGATAATGCAGAATAAATTATCATTAGCCTTCAACAATGTTAAACTGATAAAATATAATAGACATCAAGTTTAACTGCAGCGGAACAAGCAATCCATTAAAAGAGTCAAGTAGAAAATAAACTCTACTATCTTTTATGATTTAAAAGGTTTTTCAACACTGCGATCGCTGAGACTCAGCTTAATAAAATAATCCACATCATCGAATCACCCCTGCACTACGGCCAAGGATATTCGTGTATTCATTAATGGTCATGATCATGCCAACAACTGTCCATCAATGCACTACGGGCCAATGAGGACTTTTACCACATCATTTGTAACATTACGGTCATGATTATACCGAATAATCCCTGGTCATAATCATACCAAGTCCATCTATGCAATACAGGCCACAGATGACTTTCAACATTTTATAAACATGAGGATGATGACAATGATATAAGAATTCAATAAAAACAAGTTCAAGAATTAATTTATCCAGGAATTAACAACGTCCAAATTGTCAACATGATACTGCATTGTGGAGTAAAATTCAAGAATGCTTAGAAGAATATTTTCTTGAAAAGATACTGGATGAAACGCAACTATCAAGGATATTCCACAAATTTCATGGAGTATAGAAGTCAAAACTTAACCAACTGAGTACAATAAAGAATGGAATAACAAAAGAAATCACCATGCATGCGATAGACCGCACAGACAGGTTATTCCAATAGAATAATAAATAATGGAACCAGGTCCGGCGTAAACGCACAGACAGGATATTCCGACAGAATAATAAATAATGGAACCAGGTCCGGTGTAAAACACACAGACAGGATATTCCAACAGAATAATAATAAAATGGAACCAGGTCCGGTGTAAAACACACAGACAGGATGTTCCAACAGAATAATAAACGGAACCAGGTCCGGTGTAAAACACACAGACAGGATGTTCCAACAGAATAATAGAAGAATGTCACCAAGTATAGGGTAGACCGCGTATACTGGTTATTCCAACAGAATAATAACAAATGGAATAACAGAAGTTCTCTTCATGAATATAAAAGAAATAATATTCCCTACCTTAAAAGAACTGGATATTGGAAAAGTGATGTAGCAGAATACTTTTAGTCTCTCTCTCTCTCTTATTCTCTCTATACTTTCTCTCTCTATAGCTTGAATGAATTCGTGAAAAATAATGAAGCCCTAGGCCTCTATTTATAGAAAAACTGAGGGTGGCTCTTGGTCTTAACGAAGGGTCAAATGACTCTTGGTCTTAACGAAGGGTCAAATGACTCTTGGTAATATTGAAGGGACAACTACTATTGACGAAAGTAATTACTATTGACCAAGGTAAATACTATTGACGAAGGTAATTACTATTGACGAAGGTAATTACTATTGACCAAGGTAAATACTATTGACTAAGGTAAATACTATTGACGACAGTAATTACTATTGACGACGGTGATTACTATTGACGACGGTAATTACTATTGACGACGGTAATTACTATTGACGAAGAGACTCTTAGATGATGACATATGGCCCCCCATAAAATAACCAAACTTACCACAACGTCTCAATAATATAACATATTATACAGATGATACTATGACAATAATTTAAGAGATATGATGCAGCAATTACTATAGCAATAATTGAGTATAGCTGAGTGACTTCTCACGTAAGCATCAATAATCAATACCGTGTGCTACTATGCAACCACGCGTATTACTGTACTTTTACTACCGAGTAGTTCAACAGTTTTAACGGTTTTAACGGTAACACTTCAGCCGTTATTTTTTTATAGAAAGATAATTCTGTCGTTTTCTCAATCCGACAATAATTCCGTTGTGGGGTCCACCAATGATTGTGCCGTCGTACGAATATTCCCCGACAAAAAGAATATTCTCCGACCAAACGAATATTTTATAACAACTTGCTTACTTTGCAAAATTTATAAATATTACCCACAACTATAACATTATATCAAATTAACTCCATAATATTCAAAAATGATATTTATAGAAAATTCATCTTTATTTATAAAAATTGGGGTCTTACAACCTCCCCTTCTTATGAAATTTCGCCCTCGAAATTAGGGTACGTACCTGGTATGTCGAAGAGGTAAGGATACCTTGATTTCATTTCTGATTCTAACTCCCAAGTCATTTCCTCAACATCGTGGTTTCTCCACAAAACTTTGACTTGAGGTATAACCTTGGAGCGTAGAATATGTTCCTTCTTATCCAAGATTTGAACAGGAACTTCTTCATACGTCAAATCCTCCGCTATTTCGTCCGGTTCTAACTCAATAATGTGGTTCGGGTCTTCCACATATTTGCGTAACATGGATATGTGGAAAACGTTATGAACACGAGACATACTTGGCGGTAAAGCGAGTCTATAAGCCACAGTTCCTACTCGATCGAGGATTAAAAATGGACCGATGAATCGAGGATTTAGCTTTCCTCTCTTTCCAAATCTCGTAACTCCTTTCCATGGAGCAACACGTAAGAACACATGATCTCCTACATCAAATTCCACGTCCTTTCGATGAAGATCAGCATAACTCTTTTGTCGATCTTGTGAGGTTTTTATACGTTGTCGGATCGTTTGAATCTTTTCTGTAGTCATACGTACCAACTCCGGTCCCAACAACGTTGCTTCGCCCACCTCATCCCAGCATACTGGAGAACGACATTTTCTTCCATACAATGCTTCGAATGGAGCCATGCCAATACTTGCTTGATAACTGTTGTTGTAGGAAAACTCCACCAATGGTAAGAACTTGTCCCAACTTCCCTTGAAGTCAAAGACACAGAGTCTTAATAGATCTTCAAGAGTTTGAATAGTCCTCTCTGATTGTCCGTCCGTCTGAGGATGATATGCTGAACTAAATCGTAACTCCGTGCCCATAGCTTTTTGTAAACTAACCCAAAATCGTGAAGTGAATCTTGGGTCTCGGTCAGAAACTATGGATACTGGCATACCATGCAGTCTTACAATCTCGTTTATGTACATACGAGCAAGACGTTCAAGTGTATAAGTTTCTCGTATCGGTAAGAAATGAGCAGACTTGGTCAATCTATCAACAATGACCCAAATCGCATCAATACCTTGAGAAACCCTAGGAAGACCGGTAACGAAATCCATGGTAATGTGCTCCCACTTCCATTCTGGAATTTCAAGTGGTTGCAATGGACCTTTTGGTACTTGATGCTCCGCTTTGACTCGTTGACAAGTTAGACACCTTGAGATAAACAACGCTATCTCTCTCTTCATATTGCTCCACCAAAATGTATGACGAAGATCATGATACATTTTGGTACTTCCAGGATGGATTGCAAACGGTGTGTTGTGCGCCTCCATCATGATTTCATACTTTAAATCAGGGTTGTTAGGAACACAAAGTCTGGAGTTGACTCGAAGTATTCCTTCTTCATCGATTCTTGCTTCCGGCATAGCACCTTCTTGCACTTTCTTCTTCATACGCATCAGCTCCAGGTCTGTAGCTTGAGCAGCTTTAACTTTATCGATTAAAGTCGGTTCTACTCGTATATTCGCCATCATCACATGGGTCCCTGGAGTCTTCAACTCTATCTCCATCCTTTGCAAGTCACACAAAATGGGCCTTTGCGTTGTTAATATTGCACTTGTACCCGCATATGATCTTCTACTCAATGCGTCAGCTACCACGTTCGCTTTTCCAGGATGGTATTGAATGGTATGATCATAATCTTTCAACAGTTCAAGCCAACGTCGTTGTCGCATGTTGAGTTCCTTTTGAGTGAAGAAATATTTGAGACTTTTATGATCCGTAAAGATCTCCACTTTCTCCCCATACAAGTAATGCCTCCAAATTTTAAGTGCAAAGACAACAGCTGCCAACTCTAGATCATGAGTAGGATAATTCCTCTCATATTCCTTGAGTTGTCTTGATGCATAGGCTATGACTTTTCCATGTTGCATGAGAACGCATCCCAACCCTTTGCTCGAAGCATCACTGTAGATGACAAATCCCTCCGAGCCAGATGGTATTGTTAGAACAGGTGCTGAAATGAGTCTCCTCTTGAGTTCTTGAAAACTCTGCTCACATTCTTCGCTCCAACCAAACTTTGTATCTTTCCGAGTCAGCTGAGTTAATGGAGTAGCGATTCGAGAAAATCCTTCCACGAATCTCCGATAATAACCAGCTAAACCAAGAAAGCTACGTACCTCGGTCACTGATTTAGGTTGCTCCCAGCTTTGAATAGCTTCAATCTTTGCCGGGTCAACCGATATTCCACGACTTGATACTACGTGCCCAAGGAATGCTACCTCCTCCAGCCAGAACTCGCATTTCTTCAACTTGGCATAAAGCTTGTATTCACGAAGCTTTTGGAGTACCAGCCTCAAGTGTTGCTCATGATCTTCACGGCTTTTGGAATAAATAAGGATGTCATCAATAAAGACGACCACAAAGTGATCCAAATATTCCTTGAATACCCGGTTCATCATATCCATGAAGGCAGCAGGAGCATTAGTCAATCCAAAGGACATGACTAGGAATTCATAATGCCCGTACCGAGTTCTAAAAGCCGTCTTTGGAATATCCTCAGTTCTAACCTTCAGCTGATGATATCCAGAACGAAGATCGATCTTTGAAAAGAATTGTGCTCCTTGCAACTGGTCAAACAGGTCATCAATACGTGGCAATGGGTACCTATTTTTGATGGTGACATGATTCAACTCCCGATAATCAATACAAAGTCGCATACTTCCATCTTTCTTCTTCACGAATAGAACAGGAGCACCCCAAGGAGAAGTACTAGGACGAATAAAGCCAATGTCTAACAATTCCTGCAGTTGGATCTTTAACTCCTGAAGTTCAATAGGAGCCATTCGATATGGGGCTTTGGAAATGGGTTTTGTACCGGGTTCAAGATCGATACAAAATTCAATTTCACGCTCTGGGGGTAGGCCAGGAAGTTCTTCAGGGAATACGTCAGGGAATTTATTAACAACAGAAATATCATTCAAAGCTGACGTATTTTTGTTTAGATCTGTGACATGAGCTAAGAAAGCTTGACATCCGTTTTTCAATAAACGAATAGCTTTATGGCTTGAGATGACAGCGATTGATTTTAATGGTTTGGTTGCTTGAATTCGCATAATAGGTCGATTAGGAATATGAAAGCTAACAACCTTACGAAAACAATCAATTTTTGCATGATGAGTAGTTAACCAATCAATCCCTAGAATCACGTCAAATGCAAGTATTTTTAATGAAATAAGATCGACAGGTAATGTGTGGGTACCAACTTGAACCAAACAAGACTTATAAACGTGGATGTAATGAAGGTTTCTCCCAATGGAGTTTCACTGCTAAGTCAAAGTCTAATTTCTCCGGAATCAAATTTAATCGATGAGCGCAAGTAGGAGAAATAAAAGAATGGGTTGAACCGGTATCAAATAAAGTATAGACTTCGTTAGAGTTTATGATAAGCTTACCCGTGATGACCTCATTCGGGTTCCTTGCTCTCTGGGAGTTCACAACAAACGCTCTCCCTTGCACAACCGGTTTTGACTTTTCTGGGACGGCTTTTGGTGCCTCCATCCTAGCTGAATTTGTCTTCGGTAAACGACAAAATCGGGCTAAATGACCTTCTCTTCCACAATTATAACATGCTTTGGACGGCATCGCGCAGTTTGGACTGATGTGCCCCTCCCCTCCGCATTTGAAACATATGATAGGTGGTCGTTCTCCTTCCTTAACGACAGGTGCTGGTGCTGACGTCTTTCCATCATTGTTGAATCTCCTCTTCTTGAAATGTCCATTCTTATTGTTTTGGCCCTGATTACCACCGAAGTGGTTACCATTTCTGGCCTGTTGATTCCCTCCACGCTTGTTGTCACCGCTTCGATGACTGCTCTCACTGGTATTATCATTTTGCCGGCTGCTCTCTTTTGGTTGCGTTATCTCGTTATCGCGCTCCACCAACTGAGCCCTATTTACAACATCTGAATACAAACACAGTTTATGAGAAACAAGATGTTGACGTATCTCCGGCTTCAAACCTCTTAAAAACATCCGCGTCATTCTTTCTTCATTATCCACCAGGTGGGACGCAAACCGGGATAACTCCGCAAATTTTGCCTCGTACTGCGACACGGTCATATTATTCTGCTCCAATTTGATGAACTCCACCTCCTTCATGTGACGAATACTCTCGGGAAAGTATTTGTCGTTAAACAGATCTTGGAACTTCTCCCAAGACATCTTCAGTGCGGCAGGTTGAGTACGCTTTATCGATTCCCACCAGTAATCTGCCTCTCCTCGCAACATAAAGGCGGCAAAGGGAACCTTTTGCTCCTCGGAGCAACCCAAGACATCAAATATCTTGGTGATCTGCTTTATCCATGTTTCAGCTACAAGTGGTTTGGGTTCTCCCTTAAACTCCGGTGGTCCCAGCTCCTTAAACTGTTTAGCGGTGACCGCCTGAGAGTTTCCAGTATTTCCACCTACGTTGTGGACAGGAGCCGCTTTCACCTGTTGTTGCATGAATTGCATAAAGCCTCTGAACATTTGATCATTCATCATTTGGTCAGTGTTGTTGTTTGCATGAGGATTGACACCTTCCTGATGCACATTATCCTGATTATTGATATGTGGTGAATCAACAGTCGTCTGTGCTCCATTGCTATTCTCAACATTCTCGGATGCCATTTTCAGATACTGCCACAAAATAAAAATTAATTGATATGTCATATATTATCCTTATATTATGACCGACCAATTAAATACCATGCAAATAAACTTAGGTATGTCATACTAGCGAAGGAATTCCCCGTCTCTCCCCTCCTAGTTCTATTCTCACATCTTAGCCAGGGATCATATCCCTAAGCTCTGATACCAAATGTGACGCCCCAAAATTAGGTATACATCACCCATCTTGGGTCGTCAGATACATAGTACAGAATACAAATACAACTTAATAATACAACTGTCGTGTACAATACGACAAAACATAAACTGTGAGTTTGAATACAAATATTATCTTCTAGAGAGTATTCATACTCAAAAGGAGTCCTCATTACATTTATTAACACACCATTACATAGAATAGTGAGGACTACTAACTAATACTATCATTCGGACCATCACTCCGTACCCCGACTTGTCCCAGCTACGTTCTCATTTCCTGAAGAGAACAGTGAAAGAAAGGGTGAGCTCAACTAGCCCAGTAAGAAATATTATGACTAAGATAATGCAGAATAAATTATCATTAGCCTTCAACAATGTTAAACTGATAAAATATAATAGACATCAAGTTTAACTGCAGCGGAACAAGCAATCCATTAAAAGAGTCAAGTAGAAAATAAACTCTACTATCTTTTATGATTTAAAAGGTTTTTCAACACTGCGATCGCTGAGACTCAGCTTAATAAAATAATCCACATCATCGAATCACCCCTGCACTACGGCCAAGGATATTCGTGTATTCATTAATGGTCATGATCATGCCAACAACTGTCCATCAATGCACTACGGGCCAATGAGGACTTTTACCACATCATTTGTAACATTACGGTCATGATTATACCGAATAATCCCTGGTCATAATCATACCAAGTCCATCTATGCAATACAGGCCACAGATGACTTTCAACATTTTATAAACATGAGGATGATGACAATGATATAAGAATTCAATAAAACAAGTTCAAGAATTAATTTATCCAGGAATTAACAACGTCCAAATTGTCAACATGATACTGCATTGTGGAGTAAAATTCAAGAATGCTTAGAAGAATATTTTCTTGAAAAGATACTGGATGAAACGCAACTATCAAGGATATTCCACAAATTTCATGGAGTATAGAAGTCAAAACTTAACCAACTGAGTACAATAAAGAATGGAATAACAAAAGAAATCACCATGCATGCGATAGACCGCACAGACAGGTTATTCCAATAGAATAATAAATAATGGAACCAGGTCCGGCGTAAACGCACAGACAGGATATTCCGACAGAATAATAAATAATGGAACCAGGTCCGGTGTAAAACACACAGACAGGATATTCCAACAGAATAATAATAAAACGGAACCAGGTCCGGTGTAAAACACACAGACAGGATGTTCCAACAGAATAATAAACGGAACCAGGTCCGGTGTAAAACACACAGACAGGATGTTCCAACAGAATAATAGAAGAATGTCACCAAGTATAGGGTAGACCGCGTATACTGGTTATTCCAACAGAATAATAACAAATGGAATAACAGAAGTTCTCTTCATGAATATAAAAGAAATAATATTCCCTACCTTAAAAGAACTGGATATTGGAAAAGTGATGTAGCAGAATACTTTTAGTCTCTCTCTCTCTTATTCTCTCTATACTTTCTCTCTCTATAGCTTGAATGAATTCGTGAAAAATAATGAAGCCCTAGGCCTCTATTTATAGAAAAACTGAGGGTGGCTCTTGGTCTTAACGAAGGGTCAAATGACTCTTGGTCTTAACGAAGGGTCAAATGACTCTTGGTAATATTGAAGGGACAACTACTATTGACGAAAGTAATTACTATTGACCAAGGTAAATACTATTGACGAAGGTAATTACTATTGACAAAGGTAATTACTATTGACCAAGGTAAATACTATTGACTAAGGTAAATACTATTGACGACGGTAATTACTATTGACGACGGTGATTACTATTGACGACGGTAATTACTATTGACGACGGTAATTACTATTGACGAAGAGACTCTTAGATGATGACATATGGCCCCCCATAAATAACCAAACTTACCACAACGTCTCAATAATATAACATATTATACAGATGATACTATGACAATAATTTAAGAGATATGATGCAGCAATTACTATAGCAATAATTGAGTATAGCTGAGTGACTTCTCACGTAAGCATCAATAATCAATACCGTGTGCTACTATGCAACCACGCGTATTACTGTACTTTTACTACCGAGTAGTTCAACAGTTTTAACGATTTTAACGGTAACACTTCAGCCGTTATTTTTTTATAGAAAGATAATTCTGTCGTTTTCTCAATCCGACAATAATTCCGTTGTGGGGTCCACCAATGATTGTGCCGTCGTACGAATATTCCCCGACAAAAAGAATATTCTCCGACCAAACGAATATTTTATAACAACTTGCTTACTTTGCAAAATTTATAAATATTACCCACAACTATAACATTATATCAAATTAACTCCATAATATTCAAAAATGATATTTATAGAAAATTCATCTTTATTTATAAAAATTGGGGTCTTACATTTAATTCATAACAATTCCACTGCCAACAAGGAATAATAACCAAATTATATTATTTCATAATATAATCTTCAACTTAATTGAATTAACTAATAATATTCAGTTAATTTCATTTTCATAATAATTTCATTTAATTTCTTCAATAGATAAATTAACTATTAAACCTCATCATCCCACTATATATATATATATATATATATATATATATATATTATATATATATATTATATATATATATATATATATACTTAAATGCAAAACACGTCATAATAAGAATTTTATTCATTAAATTCTTATTTTAACAATTTCTAAAAATTCAGGTTGTCACGGCAGCTGCGTTGTCCCCTGGCCAGACTAGAGTTATGCTTTGCTCTTCCTGAATCAGTCCTATATTAAGCATACATAGATAACAACACATAGCATATATGCACGTTAAAGGTTCTTTTACGCTTTTATAATCATCATATGTTCATCTTGGTATGTTAGAGTTCTAGTTTAGGATTTGTAATGAGTTAAGGCCAATTGAGGTCATGAATCACAAGGACTACTATGCTCATTATGTACACATATGAGATAGTCATGAAATCAGTTAGTAGACATGCTCACCAAGGTTTTCATTGTAACGCCCCCATATCTATACTTCCACGGTATCCGATATGGTGCTTACTACAAGTCAATATATATAACGTATTTAAATCTATACACCCATGGTATCTGATTATATGCTTATATCTAATTAAGTGACTATACAATTTATAACCAGACATAATTTCCATAGATCCAAGATTTACAGTATCCCATAATAGATGACAATTTTCAAGAGAACTATTACTATGTTTGGATGCCCTCACTTAGATATATGAACTGTATCTGTGAATAGTATTTATCTATCCAAAGTTCAGAGTATTAGTAATAACATGAACAATCCATATTATCAATACCCTCACTATGATGTATAGTCTATGTCATGTAATTTATACTATCGTATCGATAGTACCTATCTATCTGAAATCTAGAGTATCAACAGCAACATGAACAGTCCATGTTATCAATACCCTCACTCAGATAAATAGTTCCCAAGGATCTGAAACTAGATTGAAGATTCTAAATAACATCTATATAAGTAAGAAAACACGGTTGCGGAAGTAAAAGATGTTATATATAACATAAATATTAAGGTTCGGTTACATGATTCTCATAAAGAATTTCTTATTACAAAGTATTAAACTAGACAGGAATATAATCTAATCTAAGCAGGGATGCTTCCCTTTATCAACTCTAGATGTACCAGGGTTACCATATAATACTGCAAAGAGAATAATTTGCAAGGGTGAGCTATGACATGCTCAGCAGATTTTATATTTATAGCAATATATGATTTGGAGAAGTATAACAATTCAAAATTTAACTGATAATTGTTACCATTTCTGAAATTTCTTTTTCAACTATTTTTGGACTTTTTATTTCTGTCAGTCACACAGACTTAGAAACTTTGTTTTAGATATGAGATAGGGGATCAGTCAACTTAATATCCTAGGAGTATGCATCTCATCCTACCAGTGCTCAAATGCACCCAAATTAATGTCAATTTATTATTGACCAAACCTCGATCCCTTATGGGATACCTAACTTCAGTATAGGATGTTTTACTAAAGAAATTTTGTTTGACACGATAATTTATGCTCAATAACAATATCATGTGAATAAATAATTTATTTCTTAGTTATGCTGAAGCTATAGGAATAAAAGTACAATAAGTGCTAATTCAAGTGTTAGTTTGATTTATCATATCAAAAGCAATTCAAGATAGAAATCTTGTTCAATGAATAAACAGGTTTTGAGAATTTGTGTAAAAAATAATTTGGAAAAGTAATTAGGGTATAGGAAACTTGCCTGAGCGTAGATAAGTCAAGTAATGCTATTCGATTCGTTAATAAAAACCTAAGATGTTCATTCATTTAAATCTAACACATTAGTATTGATAACAATACTCAAATACAAAATTTGCATATATTCGAATTAAGTTTGATATGGTTTCGATGTTCAAAGACTTTACAGAATATTAAATAAGTTGATAAATTGACTAAATTCTATTTATAAGCTTTATTATATTTTTAGATAATTTAAATATCCTTTATAATAATTTGTAGAAGCTTATAATAATTTTTAAGTATTTATTTATCCCTTAAATAATTTTTAATTCATTTATTTCATTTTCAAAATAATTAATAATTACTTAGAATATTATAAAAACTTTGTTTACTATTTTTAAATAATTTATAATCATTTATTATGATTTTTAAATCATTAATATTATTTTTCATTAATTATTTATCATTTATAAGTAATTATTCTAATTACTTTATTATTAACTTAATTATTAATAATATCCAAATAAAATAAAATATTTATTGAATTTATGTAAAAATATCAAAAAGTTAATTATAATAACTTAATATAATTTTTAAAACAGTTTTTATATTTATTTATTAATTATTTCTAATTTTTTATTAATTATTTTCTAAAAAATATTTTCTGTCTGTCGCTAAAGCCCTATAGTGATAGGAAGTGTCGCTATAGGTGTTCTTGAGTTCTAGGTTTCAGTCAGTCATGGTCGAGGGACCACTTTGACCATGATCTATCTTGCTACTGTCAATGATTCTTGGTTTGGACAAGTATAGATGTTATAGTACTCATACAGTAGTACAACATCAGACAAATTCCGTGCTATAACCTATATATAACAAGAAGTTATAGAGGTTCAAAGTCACTGTCAGAGCTGTTCTTGAGTTTTTAGGTAACCCAGAACAGTGGTCATGGTCGGTCAACGAATTTGTAGCTTTCATATCTTTGAATCTGTGTGATAGATTTGTGTTGTGTTTGTTGTAATAGGTAGTCTATATGTCAAGGTACATATATCTAACACTGGTTTAGACAAACTATAATTCTAAGGTCTCGATCTAAGTTGGTCAAAGTACAGCCAACATATGTTCTTCATGTTCATCAGTTTTCTGGGTAACCTAGAAAACTTGGTCAAGCTCGATCAACGACTTTTGACCATTAATTCCAGTAAACCTATGAAATGTTTAAGCAATTTAAAGTCATAGATATGTAGTATATATATCAAGGTACTAATTCATTACAAAAAGTTATTAAAACAACAAACCGAAAGCGATTAAAAAGGCTGGTCAAAGTAGCCGGCTCAACCTTTTCTTTAGTTTTCTGGGTAACCCAGAAAACAGAACTTCATGATCGGTCAACCACCTTTAACCACCTATATCTTGAAATATATAGTTCAAATGAACATGTTTTCTTTTCCAGATTAAAGACCTCATATCATACTACAAATAACACACAATTACTAGACCTAACTATTAACAAATATGGATCTATAGGCTCTGACATTCGACTGTCAAACCTATTTTTCCAAAATTTTTAGATTGCTTAAAACACTAATTTGAGGCATCTAGATGTTATGAAAACATTTTCTATCAACCTAACATACTTTCTAACATGCTAATACATAAATCTAAACATCTAAACAATAATTTGAACAAAGCATCAAAGATCTAGCTATGAATTAGGGTTTGCACCTTTCTTTCTTGATTTTGGATTTCTGGCTACTGAATCTATTGTTGCTATCACCAAGTCTTATTGAGGTATGATATATGAGTGTTTAGGCTTAGAAATTTCGTAGGTTTGAACTGAAATTGGGCTATTATTTATAAAATTGAAAGGTTAGGGATTTTGTGTCATTTTCACCTTCTTGCCTCCACAAATATCTGATCCTATGACTCTTCTGGTGCTTGGGAGTTACAAGCATGTCATGTGCAGCCTAGGGACTTGCATTGGTGACTTCTAACCTACTTGTAAGCTAGTTAGGTTAGATTAGTAGCTTAATTATGCCCTAATCTTCCCTAATCTTGATTACGATTTTGTTTTTAATGATTAGGGTTGTTTAATGATGTTTATTAGTACCTAATTGAAGTTTAGTAATCATGATTAGGTGTTAGGATAACCAAATTAGGGTTTAGTCTAGCTAATTAGGGTTAGGGTTTATAAATTAGAATTAAGGTTTGTAATCTAGGGTTAGGGTTTATAATCTGGGGTAACTAATCTTGATTTTACACAAATCCTATCAAGCACAACAAAGCGTTTTGTCAGTGTAAGCACAATAAAGCAGCTTGTTAAAATAAATATACCGAACAGTCTATTTTTGGAAGAAAATTTTTAAGCACGAGGTGTCAAGCACGTCAATTTTCGGATAAAAGTTTATTTGACCTAATTTGTTAAATAGAGTATATATTAACACATAACACTTTCAGAATGGAGACATTTTATTAATATAACTGAATTTACATAATCGAATCTTATTAGGATTTTGGGTTTTTACATTCACCCCCACTAATAAGAATTTCGTCCTCGAAATTACAGTACAGGTTAAGTAAATAGTTGGGGATAGTTCTCTCACATTTTATCTTCGAGCTCCCATGTAGCCTCTTCAACGTTCTGATTCCTCTAGATCACTTTGACCGATGCTATCACTTTATTTCTCAGGACTTGCTCTTTACGATCGACGATCTGCATAGGTTCTTCTACAAAAGAAAGATCTTCTTCGATTTGGATTGGCTCATAATTGATAACGTGTTTGTAATCAGGTTTGTATGGTCATAAGACAGACACATGAAACACATTATGAATATGGTTCAACTTAGGAGGTATTGATATTTTATAAACAACTTCACCTATCCTTCTCAAAATTTTAAAAGGTCTAATGAATCTCGAACTCAGTTTTTCTTTCTTGCCAAAACGTATCTTGCCCTTCCAAGGAGATACTTTTAAGAATACATGGCTTCCTACGCTAAAGTTTTGTTGTTGACGATGTGGATCAGCGTATTTCCTTTGTCGATCTTGAGATGCTTATAATCGTTCACGTATAATTCTGATGGTTTCAGTAGTTTGTTGAATTATTTCAGGTCCTAACATTTGTCTTTCCCCGACCTCATCCCAACACAAGGGTGTTCTACATTTTCTCCCGTATAAGGCTTCATAGGGTGGCATACCTATGCTAGCATGACAACTGTTGTTATAGGCAAATTCTACCAAAGGTAATTGATCTTCCCAACTTCCTTTGAAGTCGATAATACATGTTCTCAACATATCCTCTAATGATTGAATGGTTCTCTCACTTTGCCCATCAGTTTGAGGGTGATAAGTTGTACTCAATCTTAATTGTGTTCCTAAATTTTTTTTGAAGGCTCCTCCAAAAATTTGAAGTAAAACATGGATCTCGATCTGATACTATAGAAACAGGTACTTCATGCCTAGAGATGATTTCATTAATGTATAGCTTGACAAGTTGGTCTAAGTTATAAGTAACTTTAATAGGTAATAAGTGAGCTGATTTGGTTAGACGGTCAACTATTACCCAAATGGCATTGTGGCCTTTCTGTGTAGCTGGAAGACATACCACAAAATCTATGGTTATATGTTCCCACTTCCACTCATGAATTCGTAAGGGTTGACGTAATCCACTCGGCTTTTGATGTTCAACCTTAACCCTTTGACACATGAGACATTTGCTAACCCATTCAGCTATTTCTCTTTTCATATTCGACCACCAAAAGTGTTGACGTAAGTCTTTGTACATTTTAGTACTGCCAGGATGTATGGCAAATTTAGAATTATGAGCTTCGCTTAAGATTTCGTCTTTTAAGGTTTGGTTTAACGGAACCAAAATTCTATCTTTATATCTTATTATTCCATCCTTATCTATTCTGAATTTGTTATACTTAATATGAGTTAGATCTGACATTCTTCATCCTTTTCCTGCATCTCTTTGATTCTATCAAGTAGAGATGAAACTCCCTCTATAATGAATAACTTTTGGGTAAAGGTAGTTTGACATTCCACCTCAGTTTCTAATTTTTCAAAATCTTTTATTAACCTATCATTGGTGGTTATTACGTTCAATTTTCTTGATTCTTTCTACTTAACGCATCAGCTACGACATTGGCTTTACCGGGATGATATAAGATTTCACTGTCAAAATCCTTTATCAGTTCTAACCATCTTCTCTATCTTAAGTTTAGTTCATTTTGTATAAAAATATATTTTAGACTTTTGTGATCTATATATATCTCGCACTTCTCCTCGTACAAGTAATGTCTCCAAATCTTTAGAGCAAAAACTACCGCGGCTAACTCTAGGTCATGAATAGGATACCTCTTCTCATAATCTTTGAGTTGTCATGATGCATAAGCAATCACTTTCCCATGTTGCATCAACACATACCTTAAAGCTCTGTATGATGCATCACTATAAACTACAAGGCCTCCTGTATCATCTGGTAAGGATAACACTAGAGCCATGCTCAATCGCTTCTTCAACTCTTGGAAGCTCTCTTCACATTTATCTGTCCAGACGTATTTCAACATCTTTCGAGTTAAATTGGTTATTGGGGTTGCTATTTTTGAAAAATCTTTTATAAACCATCGATAATAACCCGCTAAACCGAGAAATCTTCTTACTTCTGTTGGAGTTGTTAGTTGTTCCCAATTCACAACCATTTCGATCTTTGTTGGATCTACTGATATTCCATCTTTATCAATTACATGACCTAAAAATTGAACTCTTTTTAACCAAAATTCACACTTGGAGAACTTTGCATAAAGTTGTTCCTTTCGTAATATCTCCAAAACGACTTTCAAGTGTTCAGTATGCTCTTCCTGTGTTTTTGAGTATACTAGAATATCATCGATAAACACTATAACAAATTTTTCCAAGCATGGTTTAAACACTCGATTCATTAAATCCATAATTGATGTCGGTGCATTTGTCAATCTAAAAGACATTACAAGAAACTCATAATGTCCATAGCGTGTCCTAAACGCTGTTTTCGGCACGTCTTCCTTTCTTACCTTTAATTGATGATAACCTGTTCTAAGGTCAATCTTTGAAAATTGTTCGGCCCCTTTTAATTGGTCAAACAAATCATCAATCCTTGGTAAAGGATATTTATTCTTAATGGTCAATTTATTTAATTCTCTATAATCTATACATAACCTCATGGTTCCATCCTTCTTCTTTACAAACAATACTGGTGCTCCCCAAGGTGAAACAATAGGTTGTATGTACTTCTTATCTAAGAGTTCTTGTAATTGTATAAGTAACTCTTTCAGTTCTACAGGTGCCATTCTGTACGGTGCCTTAAAAATTGGTGTCGTTCCCGGTGCAAGATCAATGATAAACTCAATTTCCCTATCTGGAGGTAAACCTGGTAAGTCATCCGGAAATACATCGGGAAAATCCTTAACTAAAGGTATTTGATCTAGTTTTACTCCTTCCTATCGAGTATCAACTATATAGGCAAAATATCCCGAACAACCTTTTCTAAGTAACCTTTCTTCTTGAACTATGGTCAAACATCGAGATTGCTTAGGTGAACAATTTTCGTTGAACACTACCTTTAACTTTGACGCAGTCAAAAGGTTTATACGTTTTGATGACAATCAATCATCACGTTATGGTTAACTAACCAATCCATTCCTAAAATCACATCAAATACTCCCAGCTGAATTTGTATTAGATCTACCAGAAAGTTGTGTCCCTTTATTTCCACACTACAGTTCCTATATATGGTCTTAACCGGAATCTATTCATTGTTTGCAATTTCTACACAAAATGGTTTGTCTAAATTTTCACATGATATATTCAAGTTTTTAGAAAAGCTATTAGACACAAAGGAACAAGTAGCACTAGAATCGAATAACACTTATGCATTTAAAGTGTTGATAGGGATAATACCTGTCACCACGTCTTGTGAAGCAATAGCATCCCTCATCGACATATTAAATGTTCTCGCGGTTGGTCGATTCTGAACTACAACTGCAACTTTTGTTGATTGATTATTGTTATTCTCTAGTACTCTATTCCACTTTTCTCCCTGGTTCTTGGGTTTGGGACAATTCCTTAAGAAATGATCCGACGAACCACAATTGAAACATTTATTTTTATTAGGGAGAGGACACTGTGGAGAAAGGTGTCCCGTTTGTCCACAATTGTAACATTTACATTTAAAACATACCCGTTTATGTTTCTTTCCACAGGTAGAACAAGGTTTAATGTTATTATTACTAAAGTTATTATTGTTATTACCCATCTTTTTCCTTGGGTTGTTGGAAAAAGTAGTATCCCACTTCCATTTATTATTAAACCCACCTGAACTTGGTTCAGTCTTAAGTTTCCCTTTCTCATTTTGACTCTTCTTTTCCTGATGAAATTTAATGAGACTTTCGTTTTCACTTTCAGCTATAGAAGCTTTCTCGAGTATTTCTGAAAAAGTCTTTATTTGGAATACCGATAATTTACTTCGTATCTGAGGTTTCAAACCTTCTTAATACCTCCGAGTCTTTTTAAGTTCAGTATTAACTTGGTGAGGAGCAAACCTGGACAGTTTGTTAAACTTGGCTGTATACTGAGTTATAGTCAGGTCTCCTTGTTTCAGTTCTATAAATCGTACCTCCATACGATCCTTCAGGGATTGGGAAAAATAGTTTTCAAAGAACAACTCTTTGAATCTATCCCAATGTACAATTTTAGTTTCTACCCGACCCTTAGTTGATTCTCACCAGTAATTAGCCTCACCTTTCAAGAAAAAGGTTGCAAAAATCGTCTTTTGATTATTATTGACATTGGTTACTAGGAAAAATATTTCAATTTCTGTAAACTAGATTTGTACATCAATAGGTTCCGATGTAACTTTAAATTCAGGTGGACCAACTAATTTGAAATCTTTAAAGGAAGTGTTTTGGGTTGTGGGTCTATTCATAGCACCTAACAAAAGTTCTACTAAATTTTGGGTAGGATTCTCATCATTATTTATCTCTCGTTGGGGTCTTCTGGTTGGTGGCATGATTCTATATAAAACAACAACAAAAATTCACATAAGAATTTGAATAATACAAACATATCCTTTATTTATATATCACAAGAGTCGTACAAAACAACTTAGTAGTTTACACATTCTACTGGCTATATTACAAACTTCAAATGCTCTTTTATTCATACTAATATAGAGCATTTAGACTCCTATACTACCCTCTAAAACTCATTAACATCATCAAAGGAATCCTGGATCATGTGGCATACCGCAGATCGATCTATCAAATAAGCAATTTTCTTCTCCTCTACCGGATATCGAACTACTCGGCGCTGCAAATCATTAAAAGTATCTCGAATACCCAGAGATGTTTTGAGAAGCCTCGACTGTATTTCCTTCCTGCCCCTTTTGTGCATGGTGCAGTTGTACTTTAAGTCGGTTATTAGTTCCCCTCTTATGTTGTAGCATACCCTCAGCCATATCTACTCTAAACTTCATTTTATTATTCTCATATTCTGTTATCTTCAATAGTGATGCCATTGCTTCATCATGCTCATTAATTCTCATTAATTGCCCTGCTACTGGATCTTCCTCTTCCTCAGCATCTAGCAGTTGTTGGTCATGAAGCAATTCTTCATCCTCGGCATAACTAGCTATAAATGACTCAATTTGTGGTGGATTGTTTATTATCACCATTCCTTCAGCACTGGAGTTAGCCATCTATAAAATAAAACTCCTTTAATACTGATATAGAAATTTACACAAACATAATATTTTTAAATGTTATTTTTATGTGTATTTAAAATTTTTTACGGACTCGAAGACTATATACTACGATTAAGATTTCTCTTCCCTATATCTATAGCCTTAACAACTTTGATACCAAGATTGTGATGCCCCCATATCTATACTCCCACGATATCCGATATGGTGCTTACTACAAGTCAATATATATAACGCATTTAAATCTATACACACATGGTATCTGATTATATGCTTATATCTAATTGAGTGACTATACAATTTATAACCAGACATAATTCCCATAGATCCAAGATTCACAGTATCCCATAACAGATGACAATTCTCAAGAGAACTATTATAGTGTTTTGATACCCTCACTTAGATATATGAACTGTATCTATGAATAGTATCTATCTATCCGAAGTTCAGAGTATTAGTAATAACATGAACAGTCCATATTACCAATACCCTCACTAAGATGTATAGTCTATGTCATGCAATTTACACTATCGTATCGATAGTACCTATCTATCCGAAATCCAGAGTATCAACAACAACATGAACAGTCCATGTTATCAATACCCTCACTCAGATAAATAATTCCCAAGGATCTGAAATTAGATTGAAGATTCTAAATTACATCTATATATGTAAGAAAACACGGTTGCAGAAGTAAAAGATGTTATATATATCATAAATATTAAGGTTCGATTACATGATTCTCATAAAGAATTTCTTATTACAAAGTATTAAACTAGACAGGAATATAATCTAATCTAAGCAGGGACGCTTCCCTTTATCTACTCTAGCTGTACCAGGGTTACAATCTAATACTGCAAAGGGAATAATTTGTAAGGGTGAGCTATGTCATGCTTAGCAGATTTTATATTTACAGCAATATATGATTTGAATAAGTATAACAATTCAAAATTTAACTGATAATTACTACCATTTTTGGAATTTCTTTGTCAACCATTTCTGGATTTTTAATTTATGTCAGTCACACAGCCTTAGAAACTTTGTTTTAGATATGAGATAAGGGATCAACCTACTCAATATCCTAGGAGTATGCATCTCATCCTTATAGACACTCGAAATTTACTGCACACCTATTACTGACATTGCAGGAGGGCAGATTCGTCTTTAAAGATAATCTAGAAGACAGCTCATATTCAGTTCGGATACTACCGAAAGTTCAGTCTCAACCTCGGAACACACACCGGGAATATTAGTTCCAACCTCGGAGATAACCCCGAGGCATGCAGTTCAAATACCAAAAATTCCACCGGAGAAGGCCGATTCATCTCGGAGATAATCCCGAGATATTCAGTCTCAGTCCCGACACCGGGAATAGCAGCACCAACCTTGGAGATAACCCCAAGGAATGCAGTTGCAGTTCCGGAGATAACCCTAGAAATGCTTATTTTAAAGCCATACAAACAGCTTTAGAACACTCGGCACTCACATCGAGGCACTCAGTACAAGACCCGGAGATAACACCGGGAAGACAAGCACACCTCAGAGATGACACTGAGGACCTTCAACACTTGTAGCAGTCCAATCTCAGAGATAACCCTGAGCGACGTCTGCTTTATCAGCCCAAATTGGAGATAACTTGGTGAGGGGCAAAGTCTTCATCTTGACGCCACATCGCACCGTCTCAACACTTCAGACATACATTTCTACACAGCAATGTCCCACAAGAACTAAGAAAGTCCAATCCCGAGTGACTATTGCGCAGGATAACGGATAGAATTTGAAGCTTGAAGACCAGAGGGCATGGTCCCATCTTCCTGACTTTGTACAACCTCTAATCCCATGTCATTGCGTAACTCTCGACAACGGCGATCCGAAATAGGTCTTATACACCTCAATCGGATGCCCGGATTGAAGTTCTGAAAGTTCAACGGACATCACATTACATACGTGCACGTACTTCGAGAAGGCGGGACCCGCGGAGCCCGGGGCACCCCGCGCCGCCGCAGGTACATCTACAGCGAGCCGCAGGCCCCCTCTATAAATAGAGGGCTTGGGGTGGCCATTTTGTAAGAGAAAAAGGCGAGGAAGCCCTGTCCAATTTGCTCTGTACACACCCTAAACTGAGTGTTTTCTCATTTTAAACATTTGTAAGCTCATATATAGCTACCTTTTACCCGCGGGAGCCGAGTGTTCATCCACTTAAAGCTATAAAAGTCTTCTTTGACAGCCCACTATAAGCCTTCTTACACACTTTAAAGCCTTTCTCTTCATCTTTGCACACACTATTCTTCACGTTGAGAGTCGTGTTGCGTGTGTATGCCGGACTTCAGTCCGTGGTTTCATTTCAGTTTGTGTGTATATATATATATATATATATATATATATATATATATATGGACTAACATTATCGAGATATGACTCGATTGAGCCTAGACTTTTGTCTGGAGCGTTTAATTGCTTTCGTATATATATACTTATATATATGAACTATGTGTCGAACTCTGTTCGATGAGCCTAGACTTACGTCTAGAGCGTTTAATTGCTTATATATATATGAACTGTGTGTCGAACTATGTTCGATGAGCTTGGATTTTACATCCGGTGTGTGTTACTACTATATATAATATATATATATATATATATATATATATATATATATATATAGATATAGTCGGATCAGGTCCGGACTCCCGGACCGAACCAAAATCCGGACTTTTTTTTTTGCTTTTTTTAAAAAAAAACAACTAAAATAAATAAATAAAATTATGGAATTGAAATTTTTTCATAATACAGTATTTTGGGTGTAATTTGGGTACGTATAACAAAATATGGTGGTACAGTCTGTGCAGACTGTACCACCATTTTTTGGTATAGGTATTCAAAACACTCCCAAAATATTGTATTATGGAAAAATTTCAATTCCATAAAATATTAAAAAAAAATTAGTTGTTTTAAAAAAAGAAAAAAAAAAAAAAAGAAATCCATTTTTGATCAGGTCCGGACTCCCGGACCTGATCATTCTGATTATGTATATATATATATATATATATATATATATAATAAAACAGAGCGGCTCAAATCCCAAGACTTCAACATCCAATGGCCTCAAATCAATTTAGGCTTCAATATCCAACGATCTAAAATTATTTGGGGCTTCAACATCCAACGGTCAAGAATTTATATAGCTGCATGGTTATTAACACTAATTAACTGACTCTTAATTTATGATTCTAGCTTAAACCGGACGCATGCCTTTTGAAATAATTACGACAATATCCCCACTGCAGCTCTAGATAAATAAATGGCAACTGAATTATCCTACTTTTTCAAACTTGTAATTTATATTTGTGTTTTATATTTCAACAGCAAATGTGACACAAATTTAATCAATTATTATAAAACTGTTTTAAAATGCACAATTCCAATAAAGTAACTAAATTATATTTTAATTACCTTAATTTACTTTTTATTTTCCTTATTAAAAAATATAAGAAGAATAAATATGTCCGAATCTTAAACAAAAACTATAATATACCCCAAAAAAATAAATTAAATGCATACAACTATAACATGTATTAATTTTGAATGTCCTTATAGAAACAAAAAAAACATGTTACATTTCATTTAACTATTTGTGTGTTTGTTAGATCTCCGCTTAAGAAAAATAATAAATATTATGAATGTTTAAGTTAATTATTTTATTTTTTTATTATTAATTACGTAAACTTCTATAATTTTATTAATATAATGTAGAAGAAGGATCAAGAGCACTTCTCTTATTTAGCATTTTAGATAATGTTTGATAAAATTATTGTTTGCTTGTTATAACAACTCTCTTTTTTTGTCGCACGTAAATGGGCATATAGTTTCGCAGAGACGTATCTTGATACAAAAACTGTATTTTTTTGATCTGGGTTGGAGGAGAACAATTTTTTGATCAGTTTTTGTATCAAGTTACGGCTCTGTGAAACTGTATATCCATCTACGTGCGACAAAAAAAAGGAGTTGTTATAACAAGTAAACAATAATTTTTAATTGTCAAGTTACTATTTAAAAAGTTAAATCAATCAAAAAAATTTATAAATAATAAAAAATAAATCTTGAAATGTAGTTAAACTTAGTTTAAATTTATGAGAATTTGACTATTAAAGTTGGATATTCTTTATTTATTCATTGAAATTTGTCTTCATAAGAATTTTCATTTAAATACTTTGTAGAGTATGTACGAAAAGTGCGGGTGAATTAATTTAGGCCTTTAGTTTAGTGTGTGTCCATATTCATTGTTTCATTTTTTTATGTTCATGATTAATTTTTATTTTTTTTAAATTAGTACAGTGCCTTCAGGCACGAGTTATCGCTAGTTTATTATATATATAATATATATATATATATTTATATATATATATATACTTTTCATCCCGCCTGGAGTTTACTTCATGGCAGTTGACTGTTTTTACAGCTTTCTGTACATTTCGTTCATGCCTGGAGTTTCCTCTGTGCGCGGTTGATCGCTTTTACAGCTTTATTTACATTTTTGATCCCCCATGGAGGTGCTTCGTG